>CM067175.1:17854717-17898061 GCA_034093135.1 Erigeron breviscapus | reverse complement strand
TCTGGTTACCTTGAGGAGGAACGGCCTGAACGGGAGCCACATTCATTGGACCCGCCCTTGGAGCTCTACAATTTCTAGCTTCGTGCCCGAGTTGATTGCAATTAAAGCATGCTCCACATTGGTTATTGGCGAGATGATGCCTGTTACATCTCCCACAGAAAGGATGAGGCCCAAAATAAGCCTTCTTAGCCGGTTCCACCGCCGCCATCACCCTACCCCTATTAGCATTTATAGGGTCAAACTTTCCCATCTTCTTTACCCCACTCGACTCTCCCACTTCTTTCCTCTTGTTCGTTGAGGACTTGCTCAAAACACCACTCCTCAACAAATCTTCAGTCACACTCCCGGCTTGGTTAACCGCATTAGCCAAAGAAGTAGGCATGTTAGAGTTACATATGATCGGACTTGAGGATTCAAGCCCAATACGAACTTCTGGATGGCCTGAGGCTCAGTACCTACCAAGTGAGGAATGAGGGTAGACAACTCTTGAAATCGTCTAACATAGCCCTTGTAATCGGCTCCCTCCATGTTGAGATTAGCAAACTCGATGGTCAAGTTTTGTAGTTCATACGGAGGACAAAACTTTGCTTTCACTTTGTTCTTGAAGTCAATCCACTCCAAATTATAAGTCCGTCCCAACGTTATTTCCTGGTTCCACCAACTCAAGGCATCATGTCTAAACATGCCGGATGCGTAGGAAATCCGGTCATCATAGGTGCAATGACTCCTTTCGATCACCGCCTCTATCGCCTCAAACCATCTTATACATTCCGTGGGACCACCTTTCCCATCAAACTCCGGTGCCCCACAACTTTTAAAGTCTTTAAATACACACCCTTGACGGTATCCTCCCTGTTGATTATACATGGGCATACCGTTTCCAATTCCCACCGGTCCCTCTTCTTCATTTTCTTCGGCATGAGGTTGGGCATTTTCATTATGTTCATTTTCTGGAGCTTCGTTGTTTTGAGCCACGTTATTTTGCCCAAGATTTGCCGTGACTTGAGCAATAATGGTTGGCATGATATTGGCGATCGTTTGAGCAATCACCTCGGCTATGTTTGGCTCAGGGACCTCACCACGATCCCTTCCTTGGCCCCTACCACGACCTCTGCCACGGCCCCTACCACGGCCCCTACCTCCTTGTACCTCCGGTTGAGGTTCTTCCTCTTCAGCCCTATAGTTCGTTTCGGTTCTCCTGGGTCTCGCCATTTCTATAAAACAAGTGACACGTTGACCCGAGAGTTAGTCTCAAATGCTCACATGTTAGTCACACAAGTAGTCGATGCTCTCATACCGATACTACATACACATTTCATAACATTATGCTAAGGCAAAAGTGTTAGCATCATAAGGGATTTTTACATATCATAACATCAAGTAATCATGCTCATTACATCATGCAATCAAACAACTAACACGAATGATTCAAAGTATAATCCGAATTCGATATGCTCTCTAGTTATTGACCGGGTATGTATACAAGTTGTACCAACGACTAACCTTCCACCTAATCAACTTCCATTAAGCATATCGGTTCCTTATTATACTTTAAGCCACACGTGCGCAATCCACGATGTCATGAACTTGCTATAATATCGGGTAACCATAAAAGAGTTGATCGGGTTCTTTTAGGGTTGCCACAATATTATACTAAGTTAATGGTATCCCATCATTTTGCCCTAAATCATCACATTAGTTCCAACAATTAACAACAACAACCCATATTAACCATAATCTACAATCATCACCTTGAATTCAAGCTAACACACAAGTGGTCTTAACTACGAACTCACACGGGGATTCACAAAATTCACATTGCACACAAATTTCCTAACCATGCATGCTATATGAAGAGTTTTAACTTAAGCCGTAGTCTAGGTCAAACCGCCTAATTCTCTACGACCACGCATGGGCCACCATTCTGTAACATCCCAAGCCGAGGCTCGGAATATCATGGAAATCATATAGCACAAGGTGGAATTACAATAGAACAAGAACTAAATGCAAATAAAGATTAAGTGAATCCATTACAAAGACGAAACAAGTACCAAAATACAAAAGGAGCAATAACCATCAAGGTTACAAAGGAGCATTCAAAAGATGGCAATTAATCCTAAGTATAATGCAAAAGAGAAGGTCTATGAATCCTTGATTCATCAAGTCCAAAGCCCGGGTTAAACAGCAAGCAAGCAAGCAACTATACTCCACGCCCAGGATTAACCTGATTACCTGAAAAGTGTACTAAGCATAGTCAACACAAGGTTGGTGAGTTCGTAGTAATGGTCCACAAGGAACCATAAACAATAATCATAATGTACAAGTAGAGGCTAGACGTGACTTACAGTGAGCCTCTAAGTAACACAACAATATCCAATCAACAAAATTTCATAAGTACGTAAATGCGTGTAAATGAATGCTCAATGATATGAATATCAAATGCAAGTACCAAATGCATAAATAAGTCAACATGCCTATCTTATGCGTGAACACCTGCCACCAATGCAACGATACCCTTCTGTCATCACAATGAACAAGGCTGTATCTCAAAATCATCGAGATATATATGTCTATATACTCGGAGTCAGGCACTACATCCAAAATGAGTGCATACATCTATGCACCAGGATGTCGGCAATCCCCTGCCGAGGGTCATCAACAAAGTATGCAATGCTTACAATCAAATGTAAATGCATCAGTCATGAACCAACAATCAATATACGATGAACTTGAACCAACAATCAATAATCGTAAGTTATAAGCCACTAATCAACATTCAACGAACGTGAACCAACAATCAATAATCACCGATCATAAATCAAATTTCAATTTGAACCAACTATACGTACATACACTTAAGAGGATTCTACTTCCTTCGAGTCCCAGATGCTTATATATAGGGTCACCCGCAGCCTTCCCACCACATCTAAAACCCAATGAAGGCATAACCGACTTCCATGTATGTACGTCAATCCTAACATAAATGAAATACTTAACCAAAACATAAACCAAGTCAACCAAACGAAAAGAACCGTCACATCAATCCAACAATCAAGTCAAACAATCAATAAATCAATAAATGCAAGTAAACACGCCAGGTTCACACTTTTCAGCCCGAATCTCAAGTGAGTAGGGAGATACGAAACTCACCTTGTCCGATAAAGAAGCTAGTATAAGATTACAAGCGAGTATTACGGTCCACACGTCCACAACCTATAATTATACATCAATATACCATAATGTCAACTCTACAATCATAAACAAGTTGGTTTAGCACAATTAGATCAAGTCACAACCCTAAACGCCTTTCCAACCTAAACGAGTAGGAACAAGACGCATTCGACTCGACCTTTTTAGAAATGAGAAAGGATTCATACAAAAAGAGTGTTACTACTAGAAACTAGACTCTCTTACGATTCCAACGATAGGTCATACGACTTATTTGGAGTTACGGATCAAAAGTTATTAACATTTGAAAATCGACGCGCATAATTTCACAGAACCTAACCACTGCGCCGCAGTGAGCCATTGCCAAGCTCACTGCGCCGCAGTGAGCTAACCAAGAAACGACCAGGCCCTAGCCACTGCGCCGCAGTGGGCTAGCCTAAGCCACTGCGCCGCAGTGGCCCAGTTCTGACCAGAAGCAGCAGCAGCACCAGCATATGCAGGAAAACCTAAACCAAAACCCCCAAATCGACCCAAACCAAACCAAACGATTTGTAAAGCCTTGTAACTTGATTTGAAGCATAAATAAACACCATTAACCATAAATAAACATAACCCCATCCACAAATTCAACCAAAACATCAAAATCATACCCAAAACCTTCAAACCCTAATTTAAACCCTAATTTGACCTAAAACGAGATTTAAGCCGAATTGTGACCCGAATCCACTTGAAATCAACTAGAAAAATGTAAACAAACATGAAATGATATATATGGAAGGAGTTTAACTTACCAAAATCTTCACCTAGAGTTTCAAATCCGAAAATGAGCTTAAAGAGAAGGTTTCTTGCACCTTGAGACTCCAAAATTTTAGATGATGAAAATACAATGAAGATGATGATACTTGTTACCCTATTTCAACTTAACAACAATGATTTATGATGATTTTAAGAGGGGGAGAGATGAGTTCTTGGAGAGTTAGAGAGAAGGTGATAAAGATAGATAGAATAGATGGATAGAAATGAAAGGATAAGGTGGGGATGGGTAACTAGTTGGCTCATGGGTCATGGACAACCCATGGGTCGACCCGACTAACATACCACATAGTCATGTAATCACAAATGGGCCTAATTATTTCATTCAACAAGTTTGTTAGTCAATTTACACAAAAAGTCAACGGGTCAAAATTCACGGATGTTACAGAAAGCTTATGCAGGACCTCATCCGTTATGTGAAAGATGCAACAATCACCACCCCACCAACGTTCAATGCAGGGCGTGTTTTAATTACAACCAAGTTGGGCACATGTCCAAGAATTGTAGAGCACCGAAAGCGGTGCCATTGAATGTAGTACCCCTTCAAACCATTCATCCTCAAGGCAACTTTCCATGGGGTACGTGCTTTAAATGTGGAAGCCCTGATCACTACCGAAATAATTGTCCGCAATGGATTGGACAACAAGTTGAAGTGGCGGTCCATCCGAATCAACTCCAAATTACCGGGCCGAACCAAAACCGTGGCCAGCAAGGCCATCAAGTTCATCCTCGTGGCCGAGCTTTTGCGGGAATTGGCAATGGAGGCCAAAATGATCCAAACGTTGATTAAGGTACATTCTTCTTAACAGTCGTTATGTTATGACACTATTCGATATTGGAACAGACTATGATCTCGTTTATCCTAACGTTACTCCTTTGAATTTCGCTCGTTCGTGTGTTTTGGAATTATATGTTTAAGATTTCGGGTGTTTAACGACTCACTAACCAAATTTGGTCAAATACCCCGTGTGTACATCTTGACTCTAGAAGACGACAAACACTTCACGTACGTTGTGCTCTATGATATTAAGGTTCTTGACGATTAAGTGAGTACAATTTGAATACCAACGGTTAATACGGTTCTTAGTTGTGTAGTAGGGTTACTAATGTAGAAATATTTAACGGTAGGGTTTTTAGGGTTTCATGCAAATTGTCAAACTCAAGCGTCCTTAGAGCTACCGTTTTAAGAATCTGAAAACTAACGTCATCTCTGATAATCTTGAGTCTCCCGAGGTTTCTCCGGGTGACTTACCGGGCTTGTCCCATCTCGATAACTTAAATTTCGTATATGCTTAACTTCCTAACATCGCGCGCGTAGTCAAAACCCTTATAGACTTCTGAGATGCGAATAAGCGTGTAGTGAAAGACGGGAGAGAGATTTGAAGGAAAACAAATTGTGATGGACTTCATTATGAAGTCGCCGAAGACAAGAAATGGGTTGATGTGTGGTGGAGATCGCTAGAGTTGAGGCCTAAGTACCCACATTTGTTTAACGATTAGTGATTCGTTGAATTTCAGGACGAAATTCTTTTGACGGGGGAATAATGTAACATCCGTGAATTTTGACTCGTTGACTTTACGTGTAATATGACTAACAATATAGGTTAATGAAGTATTCGGGTCGTTTTGGTGATTAAATGACAATGTGGAAGTTATTTGGGTCGTTTCGTGAATTAAATGGCAATGTGTTGTATTCGGGTCAATAATGTGTTTTGATCGGTGTTTAAATGTCTAACGATTGTAATTTGGCTTGAGAAGAGAAACGGGTCGGCCCGTGGGTCATCCACGACCCATCAGCCCTTGACCCATTTCCCTTATCTTCTCTTGCACCTCTCATTTCTCTTTTCTATCTTTCTTTCTCACTTTCTCTCAAGTAAAAGAAAAAGCAAGGAAACCATTTCAATTCTTCATCTCTCTCTTGCATCTATTCGGTGTTTTGGAACTGATTAAATACAAGAATCATCATCATTGTCACCATAATCTTCAATTGATCATAAGTTTGAAGTTCATAGTTCAAGACTTTCACCCATTTTGACCTAAATTTGGGTTCTAGCTCGGAAAGGAAGCTTTGGTAAGTCAAATTCATCCCATTTACTTCTATTTATGTTAGTTTACTTGTTTCTAGTCATCTCGTACATTTACAAGTTCTAAATCGCCTTAAAATGAGTTTGGGTCGAATTAGGGTTTTATTAGGGTTTGTTTGATTTGGAGAATTTGGTGATGTTATGGATGGAAATATGGGTTTGGGTAAGCGTATTTATGCATTAGAATGTCAAATGTAACTTCAAAACAAGTCTTGTAACCTTAAACGTCGATTTGGGGTTTTGGGGTTCTTGATTTTCTGCACTTGCTGCTGCTGGTAGTGTTGCTGCCCAGAAGGGGGCGTAACCTACGGCCCTATGGGGCGTAGGTTACGCTAGTACAAATTTCTACTCTTCTTTCTTTTTTATCATCAAAAGAAGATTGCTGGAAGAATAGAGATCCGGTCTTTCGTTCGCAACAAGGTAGCCATAGGGAGAACCTGTGGCTGGATTGAATCCTATGCCCTCAAGTTCTCTTTGGGCGTAGGTTACGGCCCTTTGGGGCGTAGCTTACGCCGATCCTTCCATCTTACGCCAAAATGTTTCTGTTTACGCCAACCTTTACGCCAAAAATGACTTTTCTAGAGGGCCGTAGCTTACGCCACTTTGGGCCGTAAGCTACGCCAGTTGTAATTTTGACCACCGTACCTTACGCCCCTTTGGGCCGTAAGTTACGGCCTTTGTTTTTCTGAAATTTCCTTGTTTGACCTAGTTTGACTTTCTGGACCTTTTTACGCGTCGAGCCTTAATCTAATTTACTTCTTATCTTATATAACATTGATTGAGAGTCTTAGAAGTCGTTTAACGTCGAGAAGCACTTTGGAAACCTAATTAGGGTTTTGCCGAATATTTAATAACTACGTATATGTGGTTATGTGTGTTGATATTAATGTATATGATCGATATTTAGGTGTTGGACGTGAAGTGATCATTGAACGACAGTAACTTGACTTTATATCAAATTTAAATTCTTTGCCAATCAGGTGAGTTTCGTAGCTCCCTACTCAATAGAGATTCGGGCTGAAAAGTGTACATATACGTGTTGTTTGTTTGTCTGGTTGACTTGATTGCCTGTCTAGTTAATTTCTGATTGATTGTAGTTTGGTAGACAGTTTTGATTGATCGTATGATGGTTTACGAAGGTGTTTGTGATATTGTAATTTATTGGGATAGTTGTACATACATGGAAGACGATGATACCTTTAATGAATTGTAGATGTGGTGGGAAGGCTGCGGGTGACCCTATATATAAGCATCTATGATTCCTTAAATGTAAAGTCGTATGAAATGTATGTGCATTGTAGTTTGATTGATTTGTGATGTGATGGTTTTGTGATTGAGATTGATGAGATGGTTCATTACGTTTGATTGACTTAGTTAAGTTGTGAAGTATATTATTATTATTAGGATAGACGTATAGACATGGAAGTCGGTTCTACCTTCAATGGGCCTTAGATGTGGTGGGAAGGCTGCGGGTGACCCTATATATAAGCATCTGGGACTCGAAGAAAGTAGAATCCTCCTAAGTGTATGTACGTATAGTTTAATTTAGTTTGAGGATGTTGATTGATGCATATGACGTATATAAATCCCACTGAAGAGGATATGGCATATGTAGTATATAAATCCCACTGAAGAGGATATGACATATGTAGTATATAAATCCCACTGAAGAGGATATGACATATGTAGTGTATAAATCCCACTGAAGAGGATATGACATATGTAGTGTATAAATCCCACTAAAGAGGATATGATACTTGATTTGAGTGGATGTTACGTATATTACTTGAGTATATTGTTTAGTACACGTTTTACTTGTTTTGTGTAATCTTGTTGTGGATGTTGTTGTGTTTTTCATAGAGGCTCACTGTAAGTCATGGTTCACCTCTACTCGTATATTATGATTATTGACGATGGTTTCTAATGGACCATTACTGCGAACTCACCAACCGTGTGTTGACTATGCTTAGTACACTTTTCAGGTAACCAGGTTAATTCAGGGCGTGGAGTTTGATTGTTTGCTTGCTGTTGAACCCGGACTTGGACTTATATGGATCAAGGATCCATTTGACTTCTTTTGCATTGTACTTAGAACCGTTAGCCATCTTATGATGTTCTGTTGTAATCTTTGATGGTGACTTGCTCTGTATGTAATTTTGATACTTGTTTATCTTATTGTATGGATTCACTGAATCCTTTATTTGCATTTAGTTCATGTTCTACATTAATTCCACCTTGTGCTATATGATTTCCGTAATATTCTGAGCCTTGGCTTGGGGTGTTACAATATTCCTCCAGCAGTGTTTTATTACCAGTCATGGTTCTGCCAGCTGCACTGTCAAGATACCATATATACTTCTGTTAGAAATATAATTAGTAGTAGGTGATTTGTATTTCTATTGTATATTTGTACTTAGAATGTAAATGTCTAAGTATGGAAGGGGGCTTAGTGTAAATTATTCATATGTATATAAACCCCCTCCATAATGAACTTTGTAACCTTTCACCCCATAATACAATCCAATCTTTCCCTGCTATCTCTACTTTCTCTCTCTACACTCTCTCACTAGAAACCTCCATTAACACACACTAAAACTCGAATTCTATACTTTACATTTGTATCAGAGCACAATCAGCATATCTGAACGATCCACAAGCTTAATTGAAGCTTAATTTGTGCTTAATTTCTGGAATTTTGAGTTTTTCTGAAAGTTACATTTGCCGAGATTACTGTTCTAGTAATTTCTGCAAAATTTGTGTGTTTTTCTTCAAAATTTGTTCACCGATCAGTTTGTTATCAGTAAATCATCCTTTGTTATCAATTTCAGAGCGTAATTTCATCATTTGAATTGATTTTGAAAAAGCTCGGCGAATCGCATGTTTGTGAGGGTTTGATTTCTGGTGAAAATTAGCAGTTATTTTGTTTAAGGATTTGTGCGGAATTAGTTTCTGAGCATTTTGATATAAATTTCAAGCTTTAATTCGCAAAAATGAAAGAGATATCAATGATTTACAGAAAGCTCGGTGTTTGGGTGTTTGGCTGAACGAAGAAGAAGAACAGTAACCGACTATTTTGTCGTTTAGTGAATATTCGTGTTTGAAGAGATTTTTGGCTAGTGTTGATCTTACTTATTCTATTTGCAGAGATTTTTCCTCGGCAAATAGTTGTTTCAAGAAAAGTTGGTTAAGTGTGGTGCTACTTGTACTGTTTGCAAAGATTTATTCTCGGCAAATAGTTGTTTCAAGAAAAGTTAGTTAAGTGTTGGTGCTACTTGTGCTGTTTGCAAAGATTTATTCTCGGCAAATAGTTGATTTGGTTTTATTCGACTAAGTACAAATCACATTTGTGTTGTTTGCAGAGATTTAATCTCGGCAAATACTTGTGTTGGCTGAAGTTGGTTAAGAGTTGATTCTATTTTCACTATTTGCAGAGATATTATCTCGGCAGATACTTATATCAACAAAATTTGACCAAGTGTTTTTCTGTTTGTTCCATTTGCCGAAGAATTTGCTCGGCAAACAGTTGAAGTTGGTTGATCAGTGTGCTCGAGTTGTGAATTGGCTGTTTGTACTATTTGCCGAAGAAAAACCTCGGCACTTAGTTGAATTAGTCTTGACAAAATTTTCAATTTCAAGGAAATTGATTCAAAATCATTTTTGATCAATATTCTTCAAGTGGGCAGAAAATAAAAAACTTTTTAAAAAGTTTTGGTCCATTTGCCGAGATTTTTGCTCGGCATTCAATACAAGTAGAAAATCAAATTTTTTTAAATCTTTTGGAAATTGTTGAAATGGCTTCAAGGGAAGCTTTAGCTCTTGGTTCTGAAGGAAGACCTCCTGTGTTGTTTAGAGGTTCTTATCCACAATGGAAGAAAAGGTTTCTGAACTGGATAGACAGACAGAAGAATGGAAAACTTCTGAGGAAATCATACAAGGATGGTCCTGAAATTCCAAAGAATCCAGTGAATGGAGAAGCTTTACCAGAAGAAAGTTGGAATACAGATCAGAGAAATCATGTTGAGGCTGATCAAATGTCCATTGCTTATCTCTACCAAACACTTCCAGATGACATTTATTGCAATGTTGACTCATATGAAACAAGAAAGGATATATGGGATGAAGTGGAGAAGCAAATGGAAGGATCTGATGTTTCAAACACCATAAGATTGTCAACTGTTTTCAACATGTATGAAACATTCAAGCAACAGAAGGGTGAACCATTGAATGAAGTATACATCAGATTCTGCAATGTTATCAATGAGCTGAGAAAGAATGATGTTAAAAGAACAAATATGGAGTTGAACATCAAATTCATCAAAAATCTTAAGGAGGAATGGCAAGTTTATGGCACTCAACTAAATCAGCAATTAGACTTTGGGAAACTCACAATTCATACCTTGTATGAAAAGCTGAAGTTGAATGTTGAGGATGTTCTGAGGATCCAAAAGAAGAAAGAAGAAAGTACTCATTCAGATCCATTGGCCTTGGTAGTAGAAAAGAAAACTTCAAGAGTTTCAAAACAGAGCTTTGTTGTATATGAAACAGATTCTGATTCAAGTGAAATGAGTGATTCTGATTTAGATGAAAGGCAAAAAGAGATGTACAAGGAACTTGCTTATTTCACAAAGGCATTCAAAAAGAAATTCTTCAAGAAGAAAACAACCAACAATCAGCTTAGGACTTCATCAGTTTCGTCTTATGCAAAGAATGCAAATGCTCCTAAGTTTGAAACAAAGAAAGAATTTGTTGGTGGTGAGAAGAAATTTGATAATCAGAAGAAGTTTGAGAAGAAGGTCATGGATAAGAGGAATGAGGACAAGAAATACTACAATTGTGGTCTTCCTGGACATTTTGCCATCAATTGCACTAAACCTCGTCAGAAGAACTCCGAGTATTACAAGTACAAACTTTTGCTTACAAGACAAGAGGAAAGTGGAATTGCTCTTCTCGCTGAGGATGACAAGTGGTTACACCTTTCTGATGAAGAGACAGACGAACTTGCAGCAAATGTGTGCTTCATGACGAAGATCAAGAAGTCAAAGGAGTTAGAGGAGGTTGATGAAGGTTCTTTAGACGATGATCAGGTAATCACTATTACCAAGAAAGTATTACAGTTCTATATGGATATGACTGGTGCAACTATGGATCATGGAAAAGAGTTGAGTAAAAAGATTTCAAAATTAACCAAAGATTTGGAAATCAAAGAAAAAGAATTACAAAATTCTAAAAATGATTTTGGCAATTTGAAATCTGAAAAAGCTGCTGTCTCTTTTACTCCAAACTCTAAACTGCATCTTCAAAAACAAGAACTTGAAACCAAAGTTCTTGAGTTAAGTAAGACCGTCAGACAAATACAAGTTGAAAAGACCAATGAGATGTTTCGAGCAAATGCTTTGGCTGAGAACATTGAGTCTTTAAATGTGAAATTGAAAGAATCAACCCCTGATTTGAAGGAATTTGAAGATAAAATTTATGACCTAAAATATGAGTGTTGTATAAAAGATTCTCTTAAACAAAAACTTGATAAAGAAAATGATGAACTTAAAGTTGAAATCAAGTCTTATCAAGAAAAGTTGTATAAGATTAATCGATCATATCAACAAATCTTTTTGAATAGGCCAAGAAATTCCAAAACTGTATTCACTTCAGGGTTGGGTTATGTCAATCCAGAACATTTGCTCGAAGCACAAGAAGAAATCCCATCATTATATAAGGAATCTTATTTAAGATGTGGGATGACTGGCCAGTTTGTGAGACCGACTGATGGTGATATTAAGGATGATGATTTTCTAAAAAAGGGTGCAAATGTCTATTTTAACTATGAGTTAATGGATGAGACATATGATTTTTTCAGTCACCCTGCACATAAAAGCAACAAAGATAATCATGAGGCTATAATTCCTGACATTCTTGAGTGTTTTACTGAAAAACCATTGGAACAACCTATTCCAATTCCAAAACCTGCCGTTGAAAGACCGTATGTTCCACAAAGTGTTTTGGAAAAGGTAATAGAGGATTTGAAAAAGTCTCTTGATGAAAAACAATCTTTAATAGATAATTTGAAGACTCAAAATCACTATGACCCACCCAAGAATCATGTAAATGATTGTGATCACCCCAATTGTCCTGTTTGTGAAGTAATGGCCACTCCAACTCCACCAAACCATTCTGTGTATCAAGATGAGAAAACTTCACAAACTGCATGCTCTATTTGTGAAATTGTGAATGCATCTGTGCAAGCTGAATGTGAAGTCATTCATGTTTCTGTTCAAACTGATGGTGATCTAGATGATGTATATGATGTTAATGATGTTGATGATTATTTCTTCCCGACTGCTTCTGAGACTGAGTCCTTTATCAAGTTTTCCAAAGGAACTCAAACTTACTTGAATGAAATTGATGCTTTCAAACAAAAGTTTGAAAAAGAAAAAGAACAAAAGTTGAATGTGCTAAAGGAACTTAATAAACTGAAAGTGGAATTCGAATTTCAGAAAATTGCACTTCAATCTTTTAAAGAGAAAGAAAAAGCATCAATTCCACTCAAGGGAAGTCCTTGTCCGTTTAAGATAAGTGAAGCAAGTGTGAAGTTGGAAACTGATGACATGTCAACATTTTTGGAAGGAAATCATGATTTTGCTCCTGAATTTGAAAAAAAAATTGTTCAAAAAGAGGATAAACATGAATTTTTTCTAAAGAAGATTCCAAAGTCACACTCTTCACAACCTTCACCATTTGATAAGTTCAAAAGACCAAAGACCACAACTCAACCAAAGTCCAATCAATCTCCTAAGACAGATTCAAGACCGAAACCAAACAAAGGTCCCACAGTTTCTAAGAAATCAAAGACTTCTAGACAACCACCGATGTACAAGGTTAAAACTGAACCTAAATCTCAAAAAGAAGTCAAAACAAGTAGTGGTCCAAAGACTGTCAAGAATGAAACTTTCTCATTAGGTAACAAACAACCTCAGCATGTTAGGTATTCTAGTTTTCCTAGGTATTCTCAGAAGACTTCTAAGTGCACTTTACAGGGAGTTAGAGATACAATTTCAGGAACAACTAAATACAAAGATCAGTATGGTTGGTTGTCACCTAATAACATCAAGAAAGTAAACAAGACCACAGAAACCATCAAGAAAAAACCTGTCAAGAATAGCAATAACAAATTGTTTGCTAACACAAAGAATGTTCGTGTTTCAGGCGACTTGTGCTTAACTAGTAGCAGTAAATGGATTCCTAAAGATAGATTTTTGCATGCTTCTAGAAAAGTCAAGCTTGATGGAAATACTACCCATGTCAAACAAGTGTGGATTGTCCGTAGATCAAATTCTTTAGATAGTGCTAATACATCTAGGACTAGTCCTGCTTGTATCAAAACTTGTGTATAATCCTTGAGTTTTCATTGTTTGTAATTCGTATTTGTTGTTTGAACAATTATGTGTGCTTGTTTGCTACTTTCAATAAAATGTTTGTTTGTGTGTTATTTTGTTTTATGTTATTTTTTATGTGTACTTGCATGTTATCCCTCTAACCTGCAAGGACCCAATATATATGGGTACCTAAATCATATTCCTTGTCCTTGCAGGAATATCTCATTTGTGTAAGGTATGTTGACTCGGGATGTTCTCGTCATATGACTAGAAACAAGTCCATTCTTTCGAACTTTGTTGAGAAGTTTATGGGAGCCGTCAGATTCGGAAATGATCATATTGCTCCTATTCTTGGTTATGGAGACATTGTCAAAAATGGAGTTACTATCAAGAGAGTTTCCTATGTTGAAGGATTAGGACACAATCTTTTTAGTGTTGGACAATTTTGTGACAATGATCTTCAAGTATTATTCAGGAGATATGAATGCAAAGTGCAGACTGAAGATGGTGTGGATATTCTTACTGGTACAAGAGATAATAATTTGTTCACAATTGATCTCAACAACATTCCAACTAATTCTTCAGAGATTTGTCTTCTTTCAAAAGCAAGTGCACAAAATTCTTGGTTATGGCATCGCCGACTTTCTCATCTTAATTTTCAAACGATCAATGCTCTTGTGGATAAACAACTTGTTGAAGGTCTTCCGGATTACAAGTATGAAAGTGAACATGTTTGTCCGGCTTGTGCAATTGGAAAGATGAAGAAAGCTTCACACAAACCGAAGAAGTATCTGAGTACTGAAGGTCCTTTGCACCTTATTCATATGGATTTGTGTGGACCAATGAAAGTTCAAAGTATCCATGGCAAGCGATATATTCTTGTGATTGTCGATGATTATTCTCGTTATACTTGGGTATTCTTTCTTCATGCAAAGAGTGATGCTCCGAATGTGATTATTGATTTCATCAAGAAGACTTGTAAATCTTAAATCATCGGTTAGAATTGTTCGCTCAGATAATGGCACTGAATTCAAGAATTCAACAATTGATTCTTTCTTCAAGTCCATGGGTATTACTCATCAATTTTCCGCTGCCAGGACACCTCAACAGAATGGAGTAGTTGAACGTCGTAATCGAACTCTTGTTGAAGCAGCTAGAACAATGCTTGCTTATTCTAAGTTGCCTCCGAATCTATGGGCTGAAGCTGTTGCTACTGCTGTTTCACTCAAAATAGATCAATCATAAACAAGAGGTTTGATAAAACTCCATATGAGGTGATTAACAAAAGAAAGCCCAATGTGAACTTCTTACACATATTTGGATGTGTTTGTTATGTTCTCAATGATCGAGATAATCTGGGCAAATTTGAACCAAAAGGCGATGAGGCATATATTATCGGTTATTCGAGAGAATCAATAGCTTATCGTGTGTATAACCAAAGAACCAAGAGAATAGAAGAGAGTATGAATGTTAGATTTGATGAACTCTCGGGAATGGTTCTTGAACAACACAGTTCAAGACCCGAACTTAAAAGTCTACAAACTTCCGCAATAAAAACTGATTCCAATGTTAAATCATCATTCTCCACTCCAACTACACAAGATTTGGATATCTTGTTTGAAGAGTTTAACATCCCGAACTTTTATTAACGTTTGACTAATGCCGTTAAGTCAATTTGGGGTGTCGTTAAGTCTTTACTTAACATTTGAATGTAGTTATGTGTGGTTAATGTAGATAAAGTAGTTAGGTTTAAAAGCCTAAATATTAATGACGAATAAAAGTGTGATTAATGTCGCTCAAAGGCTATGTAGTGCCTTTTAATGAAGGACTAATGTTGTATATGGTCAATGCAGTTTGTGACCAATAATGAAGGGTTTAGAAGTCCAGGGACTGATTTTGACATAGGTTGAAACCTAAAAACGGGATTAAGGGTTTAGGAGCTGCCATTAGATGAGTTTTATGCAGCCATTAGCAAATAATAAAGCAAACTAATTCTTTCTTGATTTCTAAAGCAATTAATCTAGTTTTTGGGTCTAACAATTGGGTATTTTGGTGTTGGAATCGATCAACCATCTAGCAAGCAGGTAATCATTGAATCATTGGTTGTATTTTCAGGTTTAAAGGTGGTTTAATTATGGATCAAATCTGATTAAAAAGGGATTAGCAAGTAATTAGGGCTTAAAAGGTGTTTTGGGATAATTAACATTGAATGTGATGTTAAACGAGTCCGTAGTCGATCTTGATGATCAAAATGTGTTTAATTGTGTCGAAAACATGTTTTGGAAGAAGCTTGGACGGGTCGTTTATTGGGAAATCGAAGAACTTGGTCTGGTTTTGAAAAACTGTCGAACAGGGATGAAACGAAGATGATCTTCGTTTTCTATCTTCGTTTCCACTAAATTCGTAAGAAGGTTTTGGAGCTAACTTCGTTGTCTAATTCGTAAAGTAAAGTAGAACGAAAATGAAGTTTAAATTCGTTTAACGGCCTATCTTCGTAAAGTGTGACTTAAGTTCGTTTGAAGCCAAAGTCGTTGTTTAAATTCGTTGGTTAAATTCGTAAAGAAGCTATTTTCGTAAAGTAGCACGAACGAAGATAAAGTTCGTACGAAGATTAACTTCGTTAGCTAAGTTCGTACGAAGGCTATCTTCGTAAGGAGAAATTCTGAAATTTTACGTAGTCAGTCTTAAGTTCGTACGAGGGTCCATTTAAGGTCCTAAATGACTTATACTTTATATGTTAATGTACGATAGGTGTCGGAGATTACTGATAAGCAATATTAGCTGTTTGTTTGTGCGCGTGTACTACAACCAGGTAAGATACACTACTTTTGTCACGCTGAGGGTTCAACAAGCAAAGGTTTCATACTTATAACTTCCTTAAACGGTAACTTATGATATATGTGGGTATCTCGGGTTACACGGGAGGTATTATGGGATATGTAGTTGACCATGAGACCTGAAATGCAGACCCTATCGTAGTAAAATGAAGTATTGCTTAATGTAGTATATTGTTATGCAGTTTATGTAGTATTACTAAGTAGCTTGTGATGCTTTGAGATGTAGTGTATGTTGTTGATTGTTGATATGTGCATGATTGTATGGCTTGCTCAACTAGTACACTAGACTCGTTAAGTTGCCATGACACGTGCACGTTTAAGGGCCCAAAACGTAAAAGCAGTGAACGTAGAAAATGTTTAGGTAATGCAGTCACCTAAACTAAATAATGCAGGATCGAGCTCGTTAAACTTTGATGCAGGAAAGTGTTAAGCTTAACCCGTACTTGCCCTAGCCCGGCTAAGTGCGTTGACGTAGTTGTTGCTTGGGTGGCTCCTTGCAACATGGTCTTTATAATGCAGGGCGAGTAATACGAGGGGTCTGACCAGCCTCCACATACGGATTACTCTTGGATTGGCTTGCCATTCCTTAACGACGCTTGATGTACAACCGTGTGGGGTTTGTCATCTAGTCGGGTGTAACTTATGTTACACATTAACGCAGTTAATAAAGTAGTAAAGCAGTTAACGTAGTAAAGCAGTCAATGTAGAAAGCAGTTATGTGGTTAAACGTGTGTAATGAAGTAATGCAGGATAGGCACATTTAGGGTGATTCATCCTAATTGATATGAAGTTGATATGCAGTTTCGTGTGTTGTGCGTTGTGCCTAATGAGCTTGTCTAATAATGGAGAAATGTTTTAATTGGACAAATGCTTTTAAATTAAGTGTGATCTTACTTAGCTATTCTTATAGCTAACACTTGTTTCTTTAATGTGGTTGTTCCCTCAGGTTTAGCTTGATGGACTAGTGACGCAGGACTTGTGAGCTTGGGTAGATGCAATGAAGGAGCCTTAGCTACCCATAGTTGCTTATTATGGAGACTTTTGAATACTTTTCATTTTGATGTCGAATTTATGTAATAATGTGTGAACGGTTGTTTAATGTTGGGCAACCGTTGGGTTTTCATTTGAACTAATGTTTGATATGGCATGTAACACCAATAAAACGTAGAAACCGAAATGTTTTATCGGTTTGACTTTTAAAGTCTTTTCTTCCGCAAATTAACACCGTTAGGTGAAAGTTTTTGAAAACCCATATTTTTAAACGTCGGGTGTTACAAGTTGGTATCAGAGAGTTGGTTTAAGTGAACCAAAATTCGACTTATGCCGTAGGATTTTGGACTTAGACCGATGAGAAGTAGGTTGGGCTTAAGTAGGATGCCTAGCTAATGAAGTGGAATGCTCTAGGACGGGTTGGGGAGTGAGTGAGAGTGTGATAAAAGGCTTGTTTATTGTGTGTGATAATGTAGTTATATGTAGTAGAGCCTTAACTTATGTAGTCACTCTTTAATTCTTGCTAACCGTCGTCGTCGCTTTGTAGAATTAATGGCAAACACTAGAGCTAGTAACCAGAGAGCAGGAGGAAATGGTAGTGGTATTCCTCCTAATGGAAACGGGGTTGGAAATGAAGTAGAGCAAAGGCCACCCCGTGCACAAAATCGTCGTCTCGGTGATCCACCAACTGTCTCTGAAGTGGATAGGGCAAACCCGGTTATAGAGCAGGTTCCTAATCAAGCCCAACTACATGAAGAATTGAGAGCTATTCGAGCTCTCTTAATGAGAAATGAAGAAGAGTTAGCTCAAATGAGGGCTGAGAGAAATGCAGAAAGGATTGGGAGTGAACAAAGAGGTGAGCGTTCGGAAGGGAATTACTCTAATCCCTCCCAAAGTGCCGAACCATCCATGGCAGCCGTGGGTGCCAATGGAGTTAATAATGGAGGACATGGAGTTGTTAATGCACCTCGTGTTAATAACTTCAAATACGAAAGTTTTCAGAAATGTGGTGCCAAGGAGTTTGATGGTACTCAAAATGCAGTGGGAGCTATGGAGTGGATTGAGGACATTGAGGTAGTTTTTGCATCTTGCTATTGTCCAGATGATATGAAGGTTTTGTGTGCTAGTAGGATGTTGAAGAAGAATGCCCGTAATTGGTGGAGGGCTACTACAGTGTCTATGACTCCCGAGGTACTTGCAGTTATGCCTTGGGGAACATTTAAGGAGAAGTTTCTAGAGGAGTATGTGGGAACGCGTGAGTTAAGGTTGATTGAAAAAGAGTTTAGATCGTTAGTTGCTAAACCCGGTGCAATTTCTGAATATGCACACTCGTTTATGGAAAAGTTAAAGTTTGTTGGACACTTGGTTCGAAGGCAGGAGGACCAAATCGAGGCTTATTGTGATGGTCTCCCCGTTAGTTATCGTGGACTATGTAGGCAGCATGTGACTTTGTCGGCGGCTATTAAGGAGTCAAAGAGGTTGGATGATGACCTCAAGAGTGAGAAAGTTGTGGAGAAAGTTGATGACAAGAAAGCAGGGTTCAAGAGAAGGTCAAATTGGTCATCTAACTACAATAATAATAATAAGAAGTTTCGTGGGAATTCTAGCTCAAGTGGTGACAGAGATAAAAAGAAGAACGGGTCTTGGTGTGCTTTGTGCAAGAATGTTCATGAAGGTAAATGTTCTGATAAGACAAGAAGGTGTCATAGGTGTGGAAAGTCGGGACATCTTGCAACTGAATGTAGGGACAAGATTCGTTGCTACAAGTGTCAAGAAACGGGTCATCTTATTGCCGATTGCCCACAAATGAAGAATGACGGGAAGAAAGCAGCCACTTCAGCAACAAAAGTGAGAGCCTTGCAGATGACTGTTGATGATGCTAAGAACAACGACGAGGTGGTAAGTGGTACTTTCCTTGTTAATTCAAAACCTGCTTCTGTTTTATTTGATTCGGGTGCAAATAGGTCGTTTGTGTCCACTTTATTTGCTCCTAAGCTAGGAAGAGTCACTACCCCTTTAGATTGCTCGATAGAGGTAGAAATTGCTAATGGTACGGTTAATAATATACGTGTGGGATATGACGATTGTGACATTGAGATTGAAGGTCGTTCTTTTCCAGTTCAACTATTACCTACTACCTTAGGTGGTTTTGATGTTGTGATTGGTATGGATTGGTTGGCTAGAAATGAAGCTAGTATTTTATGTTCCCAAAAGATAATTCGATTGCCTATATCCGAGGGTAAAGTGATAACGGTGTATGGAGACAAGAAGAGGGGAGGAATAAAGATTATTAGTATGATGAAAGCTATTAAAAGTATAAGGAAAAACAAGAGCCATTTCTTGGCTTATGTCATAGATGCAAGAAAAGAGAAGTCTCCAATCGCTAGTGTTGAGGTAGTATCCAATTTCCCCGATGTGTTTCCCGATGATCTACCTGGTATTCCTCCCGATCGTGAAGTTACTTTTCAGATAGATCTTATTCCCGGTGCTACACCCGTTGCTAAAGCACCTTACCGATTAGCTCCTACAGAAATGAAGGAATTAATGACGCAACTTCAGGAGTTACTTGACAAGGGGTTCATACAACCTAGTTCCTCGCCTTGGGGAGCTCCGGTTCTCTTTGTTAAGAAGAAGGACGGATCAATGCGCATGTGTATTGACTACCGTGAGTTGAACAAACGAACGGTCAAGAATAAGTATCCTCTCCCGAGAATTGATGATCTTTTTGATCAACTACATGGCGCTTCGTATTTTTCAAAGATTGATTTGCGGTCCGGTTATCATCAGTTAAAGGTAAAGAAGGAAGATGTAGCAAAGACAGCTTTCCGGACTAGATATGGTCATTATGAGTTTGGTCATGCCATTTGGGTTGACCAATGCTCCAGCCGCGTTTATGGACTTAATGAATCGGGTATGCCGCCCCTTTCTAGATCATTTTGTTATTGTGTTTATTGACGATATTTTGATCTATTCTAAGTCAGAGGATGAACACCGTGAGCATTTGAAAGCAGTTTTAGAGGTGTTGAGGGAAAAGAAGTTGTACGCGAAGTTTTCTAAATGTGAGTTTTGGCTCCGAGAAGTGCAGTTTCTTGGTCATGTTATTACATCGGAAGGTATTAAAGTAGATCCTTCAAAGATAGAAGCTGTTTCAAAGTGGGAGCAGCCAAAGACTCCTACCGAGATTAAGAGTTTTCTTGGTTTGGCTGGGTATTATAGAAGGTTTATTCAGGATTTTTCCCGAATAGCCAAGCCTATGACGGAATTAACAAAGAAGGGTGTGAAGTACGAGTGGACTGAAAAGCAGGAAAATGCATTCCAAACGTTGAAAAAGAAGTTGTGTGAAGCTCCTATCCTTGCCTTGCCTGAAGGTACTGATGATTTAGTGGTATATAGCGATGCTTCTATTACGGGTTTGGGTTGTGTCTTAATGCAGAGAGACAAAGTGATTGCCTATGCTTCACGTCAGTTGAAGCCTCATGAGAAGAATTACCCTACCCATGATCTTGAGTTAGCGGCGGTTGTGTTTGCATTGAAATTATGGAGACATTACTTATATGGCACTAAATGCACACTTTACACCGACCATAAGAGTTTACAATATATGTTTACTCAAAAGGAGATGAATGTGAGACAAAGAAGGTGGATGGAATTACTTAAAGACTATGATTGTGAAATCAAATACCATCCGGGTAAAGCCAATGTAGTGGCGGATGCACTAAGTAGGAAAGTGCAAAGCTCTTCTTGTAAGTTGATGAGCATGCAAGTTCAGGCCAAGTCGGGTCTATTAGATCGAATTAAAGAAGCACAGGAGATGGCATTAATGAAGGATAATATTGATTACGAGAGTATTGGGAAGAAGAAACGACTTGTGATGGAGACTAATAGCCGTGGGTTTAAAACATACAAGGGTCGCATTTGGGTGCCATTGCTTGGTGGTAACCGAGAGTTGATCCTTGAAGAGGTCCATAGAAGTAGGTATTCGATGCATCCCGGTGTCACCAAAATGTATGCAGATTTGAAGCCGATTTATTGGTGGCCGGATATTAAAGGTGAAGTAGCTCATTTTGTAGCAAAGTGTTTGACGTGTGCAAGAGTGAAGACGGACCATCAAAAGCCGTATGGTTTGTTGCATCAATTGGAAATTCCCGAGTGGAAATGGGATCATATTACCATGGACTTTGTAACGAAGCTACCTAAAACGCCGAAAGGGAATGATATGATATGGGTGATTGTAGATAGATTGACGAAGAGTGCTCATTTTCTAGCTACCCGACAAGATGTGCCTTTAACGAAGATGGCAAAGATGTACATTGATGAAGTAGTTGCGAAACATGGAGTTCCTTTATCTATTGTTTCGGATCGAGACTCGAGGTTTGTGTCAAACTTTTGGAAGGGTCTTCAACGGGAGTTGGGTAGTAGAATAAATTTGAGTACCGCCTATCGTCCCCAAACCGATGGGCAAAGTGAGAGAACCATTCAAACCTTGGAGGATATGTTGAGAACGTGTGTACTTGAATACGGTGGAGCATGGGATGAACACTTGAAGTTGATTGAATTTGCTTATAATAATAGTCACCATGCAAGTATTGGGATGCCACCATTTGAAATGTTATATGGAAGGAGATGTAGGACTCCAAGTTGTTGGATGGAGCCCGGTGAGAAGCAGTTGACCGGTCCCGAAATTATTGAAATTACCTCTGAAAAGGTTAATGTAGCTAAAGAAGCCTTACGTGTGGCAAGAGAAAGGCAGAAAACATATGCAGATAAGAAAAGGAGACCGATTGAGTTTAATGTTGGTGATTTAGTGATGCTGAAAGTATCACCTTGGAAAGGAGTTATCCGATTTGGAAAGAAGGGAAAGTTGAGTCCACGTTTCATTGGACCTTTTAAAGTAGTGAAGCGCATTAAAGATGTGGCATATCAGTTGGAATTGCCTCCAGAATTGGATGGAATTCACAACACCTTCCATGTATCCTACTTGAGGAAATGTTTAGCTGAGGAGTCGAGTGTGATTCCTATTAAAGACGTGAGTATTGACCCAATGAAGAGAATAGTAGACGAACCGGTAGCGATACTTGGAAGAAAGCAAAAGAAGTTACGCCGGAAAGTGATTGAACTTGTCTTGATAAAGTGGAAGCATAATCATGGAGAAAGCTTGACTTGGGAAACTGAAGCAGTAATGAAGGAGAAATATCCCGGGTTGTTCCTATCTGATGAGATTCCGGGGACGGAATCCTCTTAAGGGGGAGGTAATTGTAACATCCCGAACTTTTATTTAACGTTTGACTAATGCCGTTAAGTCAATTTGGGGTGTCGTTAAGTCTTTACTTAACATTTGAATGTAGTTATGTGTGGTTAATGTAGATAAAGTAGTTAGGTTTAAAAGCCTAAATATTAATGACGAATAAAAGTGTGATTAATGTCGCTCAAAGGCTATGTAGTGCCTTTTAATGAAGGACTAATGTTGTATATGGTCAATAATGCAGTTTGTGACCAATAATGAAGGGTTTAGAAGTCCAGGGACTGATTTTGACATAGGTTGAAATCAAAACGGGATTAAGGGTTTAGGAGCTGCCATTAGATGAGTTTTATGCAGCCATTAGCAAATAATAAAGCAAACTAATTCTTTCTTGATTTCTAAAGCAATTAATCTAGTTTTTGGGTCTAACAATTGGGTATTTTGGTGTTGGAATCGATCAACCATCTAGCAAGCAGGTAATCATTGAATCATTGGTTGTATTTTCAGGTTTAAAGGTGGTTTAATTATGGATCAAATCTGATTAAAAAGGGATTAGCAAGTAATTAGGGCTTAAAAGGTGTTTTGGGATAATTAACATTGAATGTGATGTTAAACGAGTCCGTAGTCGATCTTGATGATCAAAATGTGTTTAATTGTGTCGAAAACATGTTTTGGAAGAAGCTTGGACGGGTCGTTTATTGGGAAATCGAAGAACTTGGTCTGGTTTTGAAAAACTGTCGAACAGGGATGAAACGAAGATGATCTTCGTTTTCTATCTTCGTTTCCACTAAATTCGTAAGAAGGTTTTGGAGCTAACTTCGTTGTCTAATTCGTAAAGTAAAGTAGAACGAAAATGAAGTTTAAATTCGTTTAACGGCCTATCTTCGTAAAGTGTGACTTAAGTTCGTTTGAAGCCAAAGTCGTTGTTTAAATTCGTTGGTTAAATTCGTAAAGAAGCTATTTTCGTAAAGTAACACGAACGAAGATAAAGTTCGTACGAAGATTAACTTCGTTAGCTAAGTTCGTACGAAGGCTATCTTCGTAAGGAGAAATTCTGAAATTTTACGTAGTCAGTCTTAAGTTCGTACGAGGGTCCATTTAAGGTCCTAAATGACTTATACTTTATATGTTAATGTACGATAGGTGTCGGAGATTACTGATAAGCAATATTAGCTGTTTGTTTGTGCGCGTGTACTACAACCAGGTAAGATACACTACTTTTGTCACGCTGAGGGTTCAACAAGCAAAGGTTTCATACTTATAACTTCCTTAACGGTAACTTATGATATATGTGGGTATCTCGGGTTACACGGGAGGTATTATGGGATATGTAGTTGACCATGAGACCTGAAATGCAGACCCTATCGTAGTAAAATGAAGTATTGCTTAATGTAGTATATTGTTATGCAGTTTATGTAGTATTACTAAGTAGCTTGTGATGCTTTGAGATGTAGTGTATGTTGTTGATTGTTGATATGTGCATGATTGTATGGCTTGCTCAACTAGTACACTAGACTCGTTAAGTTGCCATGACACGTGCACGTTTAAGGGCCCAAAACGTAAAAGCAGTAAACGTAGAAAATGTTTAGGTAACGCAGTCACCTAAACTAAATAATGCAGGATCGAGCTCGTTAAACTTTGATGCAGGAAAGTGTTAAGCTTAACCCGTACTTGCCTAGCCCGGCTAAGTGCGTTGACGTAGTTGTTGCTTGGGTGGCTCCTTGCAACATGGTCTTTATAATGCAGGGCGAGTAATACGAGGGGATTGACCAACCTCCACATACGGATTACTCTTGGATTGGCTTGCCATTCCTTAACGACGCTTGATGTACAACCGTGTGGGGTTTGTCATCTAGTCGGGTGTAACTTATGTTACACATTAACGCAGTTAATAAAGTAGTAAAGCAGTTAACGTAGTAAAGCAGTCAATGTAGAAAGCAGTTATGTGGTTAAACGTGTGTAATGAAGTAATGCAGGATAGGCACATTAGGGTGATTCATCCTAATTGATATGAAGTTGATATGCAGTTTCGTGTGTTGTGCGTTGTGCCTAATGAGCTTGTCTAATAATGGAGAAATGTTTTAATTGGACAAATGCTTTTAAATTAAGTGTGATCTTACTTAGCTATTCTTATAGCTAACACTTGTTTCTTTAATGTGGTTGTTCCCTCAGGTTTAGCTTGATGGACTAGTGACAGGACTTGTGAGCTTGGGTAGAAAGCATGCAGATTCCTTAGCTACCCCTAGTTGCTTTTATGGAGACTTTTGAATACATTTCATTTTGATGTCGAATTTATGTAATAATGTGTGAACGGTTGTTTAATGTTGGGCAACCGTTGGGTTTTCTTTGAACTAATGTTTGATATGGCATGTAACACCAATAAAACGTAGAAACCGAAATGTTTTATCGGTTTGACTTTTAAAGTCTTTTCTTCCGCAATTTAACACCGTTAGGTGAAAGTTTTTGAAAACCCATATTTTTAAACGTCGGGTGATATCAAGAGTTTTTCCAAGTTTCGACGAAAGTTCCTGAATCTGAAGTGCATACAAATGAACCATCCAGTTCACATTCAAATGAGATGGATCCCAATGAGTCTTCACCACACAAACATCAGATGTTAATTCTTCACCTGATTCTCCTCCACCTACCGATAATTCTGAGTTGCATACTCAACCTCATAATATCTCTCAAATGACAAATACGTCAACCAACCATGAAGATTATAATCCCGACGACTTTGTTGAACCAATTGCTACTTCATTTGAACAATTGACAGAACAACATTCTCCTGATTTTATTGATTCTGAAGAATCTGGTGATCCAATTGATCCAATTCCTCACACAACCAAATGGACAAGAGCTCATCCAATTTCTCAAGTCATTGGTAATCCAACAACTGGAGTTCAGACAAGATCCGCATCCGCGAATGAATGTCTGTTTGTGAATTTTCTGAGTATGGTTGAACCAAAGACTGTGAATGAAGCTCTAAGTTGTCCAGATTGGGTGAAAGCAATGCAGGAAGAACTTAATCAGTTCGAACGTCTTGAGGTGTGGAAATTAGTTCCCAATCCTTACAAAAATAAAGAGCCAATTAAGACCAAACGGATCTTCAAAAACAAAAAGGATCAAACTGGAGTTGTTGTACGAAACAAAGCACGATTGGTTGCAAAGGGATATTGTCAACAAGATGGCATTGATTACGATGAGACATTCGCACCAGTTGCACGAATTGAGGCAATTCGGATGTTTCTTGCATATGCTGCCTACAAGAATTTCACAGTCTATCAAATGGATGTCAAAACTGCCTTCTTAAGTGGGATTCTCAAAGAAGAAGTGTATGTTGAACCAAAGACAGTGAATGAAGCTCTAAGTTGTCCAGATTGGGTGAAAGCAATGCAGGAAGAACTTAATCAGTTCGAACGTCTTGAGGTGTGGAAATTAGTTCCCAATCCTTACAAAAATAAAGAGCCAATTAAGACCAAACGGATCTTCAAAAACAAAAAGGATCAAACTGGAGTTGTTGTACGAAACAAAGCACGATTGGTTGCAAAGGGATATTGTCAACAAGATGGCATTGATTACGATGAGACATTCGCACCAGTTGCACGAATTGAGGCAATTCGGATGTTTCTTGCATATGCTGCCTACAAGAATTTCACAGTCTATCAAATGGATGTCAAAACTGCCTTCTTAAGTGGGATTCTCAAAGAAGAAGTGTATGTTGAACAACCTGAGGGATTTGTGAATTCAAAACATCCGGACTATGTTTTACAGGTTAGATAAGGCTTTATATGGTCTGAAACAAGCCCCTCATGCATGGTATGATGCTCTCTCTTCTTATCTTGTGAAATCTGGTTTTAGCAAAGTTCAATGGACACTACCTTGTTTATCAAAAGACAAGGGAGTGACATCATTCTAATCCAGATTTATGTTGACGACATAGTTTTCGGGTCAACTAATCCTAAATACTGCAAGAATTTTTCAGCATTAATGATCAATAAATTTGAAATGAGCATGATGGGTGAATTAAACTTTTTCCTTGGACTTCAAGTAAAACTGTTGTCAAATGGTACTTTTATTTGTCAGTCATTGAAGAACCGTCCTTTGGAGTTGTCTTTTTGAATAGCCGAAAGAAGAAGATTTTCATTCGCATGGATGAACTTGCTTCTTATTCTGATGGTACATTAGAGTTTTGCAAGAATGTTTTGTTATGCTTGAAAGAAGATGATCAAGATGAAAAGAAAAGGGAAGTATTTGATAAAGTAATCTCCAAGATTAATCAAAGACTCGAGTACAGAGACAGCATTAGAATGTTGAGAGAAGCTAAGAATGTGCAGAAGTCTAAGTATGTTGTACGTCGAAGAGAAGGTTGCTGGATCAAGTACGAGCCTAGTCATCTTCCAGGTCCACAAAATATTCCACCAAAGAACTTTGAAGCAAACATGATTGTTCCAGATGATAGACCTGAAGGAGACAACTGGTTCTGGCATCCAAACAAAGATAGACCAAATACAAGAGCTTGAAGACTGACAAAGACTGGATATTTTTGACAAATCACTACTAAGGGGGAGATTGTTAGAAATATAATTAGTAGTAGGTGATTTGTATTTCTATTGTATATTTGTACTTAGAATGTAAATGTCTAAGTATGGAAGGGGGCTTAGTGTAAATTAGTCATATGTATATAAACCCCCTCCATAATGAACTTTGTAACCTTTCACCCCATAATACAATCCAATCTTTCCCTGCTATCTCTACTTTCTCTCTCTACACTCTCTCACTAGAAACCTCCATTAACACACACTAAAACTCGAATTCTATACTTTACAACTTCTTTCGGTCTCCCTGCACATACACCAAGATTAGTTCGATTTGGGAACCCATCTTTTGATGGGTTCACTAGACTCTCCCTTAGACGTCTCAGATTTCTTTGGTTTTGGAGGAACTGAAGGATCAAAAGGGATCTCAGTCATGATTTCAGATGACACAAAAACAGTTTGTTTGATGGGGCTTTCAACCTTTTTCTTTTCAGATTTTTGCTTAATTTGCTTGGAAAAAGGTTTATGGTTTTGCTTAGATTGGAGAGGAGTTCCTTCAACATTTTTCAAACGTGCATTACAATTTTGCACTTGTCTTGACAACAATTGAAACTGACTTTCTAATCTTAACAAAATTGATTCTTCATTAGACACCTGAGCCTTACCAGAATCAGAGGTAGATGGCTCAGTGGGGGAGACATTTTTCTTCTTCTTTTGGCCTTTAGATGCCTTAGATGAAGACTGAGGGGCTTGCTTTTTGATTTTAGCCTTCTTTTCTGAAACAGTGGTCTGAGCTGTTTCAGATTTGCCCTCAGATTGTTCCTGGGCTACTTCAGTCACAACTTTCTGCTTACCAACTTCTTTAAAAATTATTTATGGTTTCATTTCTTTTGGAAGTGCATCTATATCAGTGATAATAGATGCCAAGTGAAGATTATCAGATTCATATGCTATTCTTTGATCAGAAAAAGATTTTTTAATTGCAGCATCTGGATTTGGTGATTTCATCCATGATTTAATTATTTTTTGTTCTTTTTCAAGGATGTTTTTCAATTCTTCATTTTCCAATTCAAGAGTGGCAACCATAGACTGATAACTTTTAAGGGCCAACTGAACATCCTTCAGTTCTTTCAGCCTGGCCTGACTGGCGTTCAGTTCAGAAGCATTATTTTCAAACATTTTCAAGCTTTCTGAACGCACAGTTTCGACATACGAGATGTCAGCCTCTAAAAGAACCAGAAGATCCAATTTATGTTCTTGATCACTTTCATGCCTAAATTCATAACATTCTTCATGAAATCCACCCATCGACCAGATTCGACATCAGATTTGACCAAATGACCTTTATCATCACGAGCCATGAAACACATGTCCCTTACTTCTTCATCATCAGATGATTCATCAGAATCTTCCCATTTTTCGGTTTGGGCAATCATACAACCATTATGACTTGAGTTGTCTTGTGCCATGAGAGCTATATGGGCTTTAAGCTTTTTATACTTGGCCTTATAACTCTCATCAGATTTCTGAAAAATAGAATGATTAGGACCAGATTGTGATGAGGAGGGTTGACTAGATCTGCATTCCTTCATGAAATGTCCTTTCTTGCCACACTTAAAGCATTCAAGATTAGACTTATCAATAGAAGTGCTGGAAGCCAATGGTTTGCCAGATCGATTAGATTTTGCCTTAAAACGATTAAACATTTTAGCCAGCATGGCAACCAGATCATCATTGTCAACTTCATCACAACCATGTGTGACACCATCAGTAATACAGGTACTTAATAAATCAGAAACTATCTTCTTCATTGAGTCAGAATGATCACTCTCAGAAGATAGCAGTGCAGTCCCATGTGGCTCAGAATACTGAACCACGACTGAACTGGTAGAAGCATGATTTTTGGCATCTTGCTCAACCACAGCTCTCTCTGCTTTTTTCTCTATATTGTATCTGAAGGCTCCATATAAGGATGCAAGAGTGTGACTGTGCAAGGTTTTTCCTTGTCTTAGAACCAAGATCAGATTTTCCCATTTAGAAGGTAAAATATCACAAAAATTTTCTAACAAAATTTCTTTGTCCTTCTCCACACCCAAGGCTTTCAGTTGGTTCACCAGATTAGTAAATCTGATGTATGTTTGAGTTAAAGTTTCACCAGGGAATGCAAAGAAAGACTCATATTTCTTATTTAAAGCAACTTTTCTTGTGACAATTGTTTCAGAAGTGCCTTCAAACTGTGTCATGAGTTCCTCCCACATTAATTTAGAATTTTCAAGTAAGACAAGAGTGGGCATGAGGGTTTCAGGAACTGCATACAAGATCATATTCTGAAGCTTAGTATCAAGATCTACCAGCCTATGATCTTCCTCAGACCAATGATCCTTCTCCTTAGGTGTCATCCTAGGAGTCCCATCGGCATTACGAACAACAGTTGAAGCATTCATGGGAACAAAGGGTCCTTCTTTTAAAATGGAGCTCAAATGTCTTTCTACACCAGCAATATACTTGAGCATACAAGCCTTCCGTGTGATAAAGTTTTCACTGTTCTCATCAAATTTAGGAACATGATTGTTTGGAAAGTGCATATGGACGTTATGTAGGGGTATATTTTTGTTGATAACAGGGGGTGGGTTATTAGGATTAACATTAGGGTTAGGTCCTTCATTGTTTTTGGGGTTAGCCATCACAGCAGATAAAGGTTATAGAATTTAAATAATTCAACCTATTTGCTCCGATACCAAATGTAAGTCCCAAAGTGATGGGTTACCCGAAGATACCTCTATATCAATAACAATGACTGGCAAGCAATTCTGATCTGGAAGGAACCAGTTCAGAATGACGATCCAGATTAGGGTTAACAAGTAAAAGTAAATGACTGAAAGTAAATTGCAAGAAACTAAAGTGCTGAAACTATATAAATAATATATATAAGTCAAGTATGTGGCATTGAGACATTATACTTTTCAAATGTATTTTATTAATTGTGTTAAACAAAATACAAAGATTATTGCGAAACAAAGATAAACACCAAAGTGTAATATCTAAACAATCTTAAAATACAAATGATCTAAATACTTGGAAATACTCGTAAGGATTACTTAGAGTATATCTCACAAGTTTGCAATGCCAAAGTTTCAAGCACTTTGCAAGTTGTGAGAAGCCTTGTATTTATAGGCAAGGTTCATGCTGATGTGGACCAGGCCGTACAAATATGATTGGGAGCATTTAAGGAATTGAAATCAATTCCTTAACATGCGTATTTTAAGGACATTTGTGAAAGTCACTTTGATGTGAGATTTCACAACCTTTTACTCAACCATGTACTTTACTAGACAAAAGGTTATTGTCCGGGTAAAGATAGGTAAAGTCAAAAAAAAAAAAAAAAAAAAAAAAAAAAAAAAAAAAAAAAAAAAAAAAAAAAAAAAAAAAAAAAAAAAAAAAAAAAAAAAAAAAAAAAAAAAAAAAAAAAAAAAAAAAAAAAAAAAAAAAAAAAAAAAAAAAAAAAAAAAAAAAAAAAAAAAAAAAAAAAAAAAAAAAAAAAAAAAAAAAAAAAAAAAAAAAAAAAAAAAAAAAAAAAAAAAAAAAAAAAAAAAAAAAAAAAAAAAAAAAAAAAAAAAAAAAAAAAAAAAAAAAAAAAAAAAAAAAAAAAAAAAAAAAAAAAAAAAAAAAAAAAAAAAAAAAAAAAAAAAAAAAAAAAAAAAAAAAAAAAAAAAAAAAAAAAAAAAAAAAAAAAAAAAAAAAAAAAAAAAAAAAAAAAAAAAAAAAAAAAAAAAAAAAAAAAAAAAAAAAAAAAAAAAAAAAAAAAAAAAAAAAAAAAAAAAAAAAAAAAAAAAAAAAAAAAAAAAAAAAAAAAAAAAAAAAAAAAAAAAAAAAAAAAAAAAAAAAAAAAAAAAAAAAAAAAAAAAAAAAAAAAAAAAAAAAAAAAAAAAAAAAAAAAAAAAAAAAAAAAAAAAAAAAAAAAAAAAAAAAAAAAAAAAAAAAAAAAAAAAAAAAAAAAAAAAAAAAAAAAAAAAAAAAAAAAAAAAAAAAAAAAAAAAAAAAAAAAAAAAAAAAAAAAAAAAAAAAAAAAAAAAAAAAAAAAAAAAAAAAAAAAAAAAAAAAAAAAAAAAAAAAAAAAAAAAAAAAAAAAAAAAAAAAAAAAAAAAAAAAAAAAAAAAAAAAAAAAAAAAAAAAAAAAAAAAAAAAAAAAAAAAAAAAAAAAAAAAAAAAAAAAAAAAAAAAAAAAAAAAAAAAAAAAAAAAAAAAAAAAAAAAAAAAAAAAAAAAAAAAAAAAAAAAAAAAAAAAAAAAAAAAAAAAAAAAAAAAAAAAAAAAAAAAAAAAAAAAAAAAAAAAAAAAAAAAAAAAAAAAAAAAAAAAAAAAAAAAAAAAAAAAAAAAAAAAAAAAAAAAAAAAAAAAAAAAAAAAAAAAAAAAAAAAAAAAAAAAAAAAAAAAAAAAAAAAAAAAAAAAAAAAAAAAAAAAAAAAAAAAAAAAAAAAAAAAAAAAAAAAAAAAAAAAAAAAAAAAAAAAAAAAAAAAAAAAAAAAAAAAAAAAAAAAAAAAAAAAAAAAAAAAAAAAAAAAAAAAAAAAAAAAAAAAAAAAAAAAAAAAAAAAAAAAAAAAAAAAAAAAAAAAAAAAAAAAAAAAAAAAAAAAAAAAAAAAAAAAAAAAAAAAAAAAAAAAAAAAAAAAAAAAAAAAAAAAAAAAAAAAAAAAAAAAAAAAAAAAAAAAAAAAAAAAAAAAAAAAAAAAAAAAAAAAAAAAAAAAAAAAAAAAAAAAAAAAAAAAAAAAAAAAAAAAAAAAAAAAAAAAAAAAAAAAAAAAAAAAAAAAAAAAAAAAAAAAAAAAAAAAAAAAAAAAAAAAAAAAAAAAAAAAAAAAAAAAAAAAAAAAAAAAAAAAAAAAAAAAAAAAAAAAAAAAAAAAAAAAAAAAAAAAAAAAAAAAAAAAAAAAAAAAAAAAAAAAAAAAAAAAAAAAAAAAAAAAAAAAAAAAAAAAAAAAAAAAAAAAAAAAAAAAAAAAAAAAAAAAAAAAAAAAAAAAAAAAAAAAAAAAAAAAAAAAAAAAAAAAAAAAAAAAAAAAAAAAAAAAAAAAAAAAAAAAAAAAAAAAAAAAAAAAAAAAAAAAAAAAAAAAAAAAAAAAAAAAAAAAAAAAAAAAAAAAAAAAAAAAAAAAAAAAAAAAAAAAAAAAAAAAAAAAAAAAAAAAAAAAAAAAAAAAAAAAAAAAAAAAAAAAAAAAAAATTCAAAAAAAAAAAAAAAAAAAAAAAAAAAAAAAAAAAAAAAAAAAAAAAAAAAAAAAAAACAAAAGTCGTATAAAGGGCAATAAAAAAAAAAAAAAAAAAAAAAAAAAAAAAAAAAAAAAAAAAAATATATATATATATATATATATATATATGTATATATATATAACTAAATATGTAGTAAATTTTTAGGATTATATATATATATATATATATATATATATATATATATATATATATATATATATATATATATATATATATATATATATATATATATATATATATATATATATATATATATATATATATATATATATATATATATATATATATATATATATATATATATATATATATATATATATATATATATATATATATATATATATATATATATATATATATATATATATATATATATATATATATATATATATATATATATATATATATATATATATATATATATATATATATATATATATATATATATATATATATATATATATATATATATATATATATATATATATATATATATATATATATATATATATATATATATATATATATATATATATATATATATATATATATATATATATATATATATATATATATATATATATATATATATATATATATATATATATATATATATATATATATATATATATATATATATATATATATATATATATATATATATATATATATATATATATATATATATATATATATATATATATATATATATATATATATATATATATATATATATATATATATATATATATATATATATATATATATATATATATATATATATATATATATATATATATATATATATATATATATATATATATATATATATATATATATATATATATATATATATATATATATATATATATATATATATATATATATATATATATATATATATATATATATATATATATATATATATATATATATATATATATATATATATATATATATATATATATATATATATATATATATATATATATATATATATATATATATATATATATATATATATATATATATATATATATATATATATATATATATATATATATATATATATATATATATATATATATATATATATATATATATATATATATATATATATATATATATATATATATATATATATATATATATATATCCAATATAATAAATAATCATGGGTAATATATATCTAATAATAATAGCTAATATACATCCAATAGAATATATATAATATATATATATATATACCAATAAGGGGGGTATGGCGGATTTTTTGGGTTTCCATTAAACCACTATAAAATATTTACATATTTCTAAATTATTTATATATATCTAATGTTTTTATTTACATATCCTAATAATATGGTTATAGATAAATTTATATTAATTGTTAATTTAAAATAAATATAAATATTAAACCATATATATTGTTTAATACATATATACATAGTTTAAGAAAACTTACAATGGGGGTATACACAGCGGATGATCAAGACGGAGGATTATAACTATTGATAAAAGACTTTTTTTTTATGGTTTTTTGATGTTTTTGGTAGGATATATTATGAAGTGCTAAAGGGATTTTAAGGAATTAAGGGATTTGGACTAAGAGAATTGGATAGGAAATTAAGCTGCCATAAAAACTTGAAAATTATTATTGATATGAAATTATTGTGTGTGTTTTTTCAACTGAAAACATAAGGTGCCTTATATAGGCATTACGATACAATAGATATCTCTATCTAATAATGTTAAATTGACGTGTACAACAAAAAGGAAAATTATTGATTACAAGAAGACAAAAAACTTTGAAAAAGAATATGTCGTCCACTATGTCGTCCACCGAATCTTGAATTATTGAGATTAAAACGTCATGGTTTACGTCATCTTCTAGAAGTCTCTGTGTGTACTGTCGATTGATACTGGTGAATGTACATCTTCATTGTCTTCATAGTTTATTTCTTTTTTTTTTTTTTTTTTTTTTTTTTTTTTTTTTTTTTTTTTTTTTTTTTTTTTTTTTTTTTTTTTTTTTTTTTTTTTTTTTTTTTTTTTTTTTTTTTTTTTTTTTTTTTTTTTTTTTTTTTTTTTTTTTTTTTTTTTTTTTTTTTTTTTTTTTTTTTTTTTTTTTTTTTTTTTTTTTTTTTTTTTTTTTTTTTTTTTTTTTTTTTTTTTTTTTTTTTTTTTTTTTTTTTTTTTTTTTTTTTTTTTTTTTTTTTTTTTTTTTTTTTTTTTTTTTTTTTTTTTTTTTTTTTTTTTTTTTTTTTTTTTTTTTTTTTTTTTTTTTTTTTTTTTTTTTTTTTTTTTTTTTTTTTTTTTTTTTTTTTTTTTTTTTTTTTTTTTTTTTTTTTTTTTTTTTTTTTTTTTTTTTTTTTTTTTTTTTTTTTTTTTTTTTTTTTTTTTTTTTTTTTTTTTTTTTTTTTTTTTTTTTTTTTTTTTTTTTTTTTTTTTTTTTTTTTTTTTTTTTTTTTTTTTTTTTTTTTTTTTTTTTTTTTTTTTTTTTTTTTTTTTTTTTTTTTTTTTTTTTTTTTTTTTTTTTTTTTTTTTTTTTTTTTTTTTTTTTTTTTTTTTTTTTTTTTTTTTTTTTTTTTTTTTTTTTTTTTTTTTTTTTTTTTTTTTTTTTTTTTTTTTTTTTTTTTTTTTTTTTTTTTTTTTTTTTTTTTTTTTTTTTTTTTTTTTTTTGATGTTTTTGGTAGGATATATTATGAAGTGCTAAAGGGATTTTAAGGAATTAAGGGATTTGGACTAAGAGAATTGGATAGGAAATTAAGCTGCCATAAAAACTTGAAAATTATTATTGATATGAAATTATTGTGTGTGTTTTTTCAACTGAAAACATAAGGTGCCTTATATAGGCATTACGATACAATAGATATCTCTATCTAATAATGTTAAATTGACGTGTACAACAAAAAGGAAAATTATTGATTACAAGAAGACAAAAAACTTTGAAAAAGAATATGTCGTCCACTATGTCGTCCACCGAATCTTGAATTATTGAGATTAAAACGTCATGGTTTACGTCATCTTCTAGAAGTCTCTGTGTGTACTGTCGATTGATACTGGTGAATGTACATCTTCATTGTCTTCATAGTTTACTTCTTCTGTATTGATTATGTCCCAAATATTAATCTGTTCACTTTCTCCTACAAATGGTAAGGTCATTTGCCAATGGCTATGTCCCCATATTTGTATGTAATGTCCTTCTGCTATCCATTTTCTTGCTAATGTTATTTGTTCTTGTGGATTTGAAGTTATAATTTCATCTGGACGATATTGCCACCATTCTACCTCTATGTTTGAACTACAATTTGCTTGTTTTAATCTTTGTCTATTTTCTGGTATTTCACTAACAAAGATTCTTTTTCTTTTTCTTTTTCTTTTTCTTCAAGCTTCTTTTGAAGAACTTCTAACTTTTCTAAAAGAATTTTTTCTTTTTCTTTTAAAACTTTGTTTTCTATTTTGCACTGTGAAAATTCTGATTCTTTTTCTTTTTCTTCAAGCTTCTTTTGAAGAACTTCTAACTTTTCTAAAAGAATTTTTTCTTTTTCTTTTAAAACTTTGTTTTCTATTTTGCACTGTTTTCTTTTTCTTTCTAATTTTTAAAATCTCTGTAGATAAATGTATTTGTTTCTTTTTCTTTTTCTTCAAGCTTCTTTTGAAGAACTTCTAACTTTTCTAAAAGAATTTTTTCTTTTTCTTTTAAAACTTTGTTTTCTATTTTGCACTGTGAAGATTCTGCATCTGTTTTTCTTTTTCTCTTTAAAGCTGTTGAAATCTCTGTAGATAAATGTATTTGTTTCTTTTTCTTTTTCTTCAAGCTTCTTTTGAAGAACTTCTAACTTTTCTAAAAGAATTTTTTCTTTTTCTTTTAAAACTTTGTTTTCTATTTTCTACTTTTCTTTTTCTTTTTCTTTTTCTTTTTCTTTTTCTTGGTTTCTTTTCTTTTTCTTTTTCTTTTTCTTTTTCTTTTTCTTTTTTTTTTCTTTTCTTTTTCTTTTTCTTTTTTTTTTCTTTTTCTTTTTCTTTTTCTTTTTCTTTATTCTTTTTCTTTTTCTTGCTTTAAAGCTGTTGAAATCTCTGTAAATAAATGTATTTGTTTCTTTTTCTTTTTCTTCAAGCTTCTTTTGAAGAACTTCTAACTTTTCTAAAAGAATTTTTTCTTTTTCTTTTAAAACTTTGTTTTCTATTTTGCACTGTGATTCTTTTCTTTTTCTTTTTCTTTTTCTTGTCCTTTTTATCTTTTCTTTTTCTTTTTCTTTTTCTATTTCTTTTTCTTGGTCCTTCAATTCTTTATTCTTGACCATTATTTGTTCCTCTTTTTCTTGATTACTTTCACCTCTCACCTCATTTTTCTTGTCTTGCTTTGAAATCTCTGTAGATAAATGTATTTGTTTCTTTTTCTTTTTCTTCAAGCTTCTTTTGAAGAACTTCTAACTTTTCTAAAAGAATTTTTTCTTTTTCTTTTAAAACTTTATTTTCTATTTTGCACTGTGAAAATTCTGCATCTGTTTTTTGTTCTAAAAGTTGTTTTTGTAAATTTGCAATAGTTTCTTCTTGAGCTTTGATAATTTGTTCAGGATGAATTTTTGCCATTTCTGAAAAAGATTTAACCTCTTCAGGTTCTATAAAATAATTTTTTAAGCCAAACTGGTTTCTGGCTGCTGTTAAAGCATCTGTAAAACTGTAAAAACCTTTATACAAAGGTTTTGGAACCTGTATATGTTGTACAACTGTTTCCCATTTGTTAAAGATTCCAAGTTTTGATCCTCGGAATATAACATAATGAGTAAATTTTTTCTGTTGCTGTTCAGACTGTTTTATGGTTTGTTCACTAAAGTAAATGCTTAAAGCATTTAAAATCTGTACTTTAAAGGATGCTGCATTTGGCATGGTTTGGACATGCCAAAGATTATCTACTAAACACTGTTGTTTTTCTGTAAGTTCTACACCTACAAGAGGTCTGAACTTTCTGTTTATATCTGTACACTTTTGAAGTGCATAGTTTCCAAAAAATATGGAATCTGTAGGCTGTTTAGACTGTGACACATATGAAGGAGTTGTTGTTTCAAACTGCCTTCCTTGTGTATTTTTATACTGTTGAAACTGTGGTCTAGTTCTCAAATGAGGAATTGGGATAAACTGTAGGAATTTGTGATTGGAAGATTTTTATATCTTCTAATCCTGGTGTACCCTGTTGACTGTTTATCATTTCTGTCTGTAAAGAATTTAATGCCTTCATACTTGATTGCATTAATTTATCTGCTCTGTTGATTTCTGTACAGGATTCCATAGATGATGAAGTTTTCTTTATCTGTCTAGGCTGTATAAGTTTCCTTTTTCCTTTATCCTTTGGATCCATCTGCATCAAATAATCTGTTAATGTTTCTAGATAGCATATCTGCTATTCCATTGTTTTTTCCCTTAATATGTTCAAAATTTATTTTATAGCCGCAACCCTGTATAATATTTTGTAGATTTACCCATCTTGTTCTATTAACTTTTTTACTTTGATCATTTTTAATAAATTTTACTATTGCTTCACAATCTGTTCTAACTGTAAATTCTTTATGTAAAAATATTTTAAATTTTTCTATTGCATTAATTAATGCTTGTATTTCAAAATCTAAACTTGTCCAATTTGTTCCTGCTTTATTAAAATTTCCACTTGTGTATGAACAAATTTTTTCTGCATTCTTAGAGCTATATTTATTGGGTTTACTAAGAAGAACTGCTCCCCATCCTTCTTTACATCCATCTACTTCTATAATTATATAATCTGTTACTAATGGTAATTCTAAAGGTTTTATCTTTTTTACTGCTTCTTTAATTGTTTTAACTAATTTTATATCTTCTGTGTTAAAATGTCTTTGACCATTTTTTGTTGTTTTACTATATAATGGTCCTACTAATTTTGAAAGATTTGGGATAAATTTTCTAGCATAATTAACTAATCCCAAAAATGCTTGAATTTGTTTAAGATTTTCAAATTTTTCTGGAAATTCTAATATTTTTGTAGAAATATGTGGTTGTAATTCTATTTTACCATTACCTATTTCTAATCCTAAAAACGATATTTTTCTTTTAAATAATTCCATTTTTCTTTTTGAAACTACTATACCATTCTTTTTAATCTCTTCGAAGATCTGTTGTAAATGTCTCTCATGTTCCTGCACTGTTTCGCTGGCAACTAAAATATCATCAATATAAACTAAACAAAAATCATATTTAAGAAATATACTATCCATAAATCTTTGAAAGATTGATGGTGCATTCTTTAGACCAAAACTAAGAACATTCCATTCAAATTGACCTTCAGAGCATGTAAAAGCTGTCCATGGTTTAAAATTTCTTCTAACTGTAAATTCTTTATGTAAAAATATTTTAAATTTTTCTATTGCATTAATTAATGCTTGTATTTCAAAATCTAAACTTGTCCAATTTGTTCCTGCTTTATTAAAATTTCCACTTGTGTATGAACAAATTTTTTCTGTATTAAATTAATTAAACTATCTTTATTTGGAATATTATATCCATCATCTTCTGTATTATCATTTAATCTTTTGTAATTATATACTATTCTAGCTTTTCCTCTTTTAATTTCACTATGGTTTCTTACTACAAAAGCTGCTGATCTATGAGGACTTTCAGATTTTCTAATCAATTTTTGTTCTAACATTTCTGGTATTTGTTTTCTAAATTCTTCTACTGTAAATTCTTTATGTAAAAATATTTTAAATTTTTCTATTGCATTAATTAATGCTTGTATTTCAAAATCTAAACTTGTCCAATTTGTTCCTGCTTTATTAAAATTTCCACTTGTGTATGAACAAATTTTTTCTGGAAATTCTAATATTTTTGTAGAAATATGTGGTTGTAATTCTATTTTACCATTACCTATTTCTAATCCTAAAAACGATATTTTTCTTTTAAATAATTCCATTTTTCTTTTTGAAACTACTATACCATTCTTTTTAATCTCTTCGAAGATCTGTTGTAAATGTCTCTCATGTTCCTGCACTGTTTCGCTGGCAACTAAAATATCATCAATATAAACTAAACAAAAATCATATTTAAGAAATATACTATCCATAAATCTTTGAAAGATTGATGGTGCATTCTTTAGACCAAAACTAAGAACATTCCATTCAAATTGACCTTCAGAGCATGTAAAAGCTGTCCATGGTTTAAAACTTTCTTCTAACTGTAATTGATTATATCCTGATTTTAAATCAAATTTTGAAAATACTTTCTTTTTCTGTATTAAATTAATTAAACTATCTTTATTTGGAATATTATATCCATCATCTTCTGTATTATCATTTAATCTTTTGTAATTATATACTATTCTAGCTTTTCCTCTTTTAATTTCACTATTGACTTTTTAATATCTTCTCCTATTAATCCTCTTTTTTCTAAATGTAATATTATAGGATAATTTATACTTTTACTAACATCTTTACCTTTCTCTAATTCATGTGACATGAATTCTGTTAATAGTTTTATGGCTTCATTTTCTACTTTTGGTGAATAATTTTGATTTTGTGTTTTTAAAAATTCTAAATTTTCTTGTCCACCACGCTTCTGTGCAAACTCTGATGTCTGTGTATATCTAAGTGTAGGGTAACTATATGTATTTTTACTAAGTGTAATCATATTTTTTGAAATTGTAATTGATCCTTGAAATTAAAGATAAAATTTAATCCTATAACAAAATCTCGTGATTTTATATTTTCAGGATTTATTACTATTTGTGGCATATCATATTTAAGAAATATACTATCCATAAATCTTTGAAAGATTGATGGTGCATTCTTTAGACCAAAACTAAGAACATTCCATTCAAATTGACCTTCAGAGCATGTAAAAGCTGTCCATGGTTTAAAACTTTCTTCTAACTGTAATTGATTATATCCTGATTTTAAATCAAATTTTGAAAATACTTTCTTTTTCTGTATTAAATTAATTAAACTATCTTTATTTGGAATATTATATCCATCATCTTCTGTATTATCATTTAATCTTTTGTAATTATATACTATTCTAGCTTTTCCTCTTTTAATTTCACTATTGACTTTTTAATATCTTCTCCTATTAATCCTCTTTTTTCTAAATGTAATATTATAGGATAATTTATACTTTTACTAACATCTTTACCTTTCTCTAATTCATGTGACATGAATTCTGTTAATAGTTTTATGGCTTCATTTTCTACTTTTGGTGAATAATTTTGATTTTGTGTTTTTAAAAATTCTAAATTTCCTTGTCCACCACGCTTCTGTGCAAACTCTGATGTCTGTGTATATCTAAGTGTAGGGTAACTATATGTATTTTTACTAAGTGTAATCATATTTTTTGAAATTGTAATTGATCCTTGAAAATTAAAGATAAAATTTAATCCTATAACAAAATCTCGTGATTTTATATTTTCAGGATTTATTACTATTTGTGGCATATCATATTTAATACTATAATTCCCTGAGAAATCTAAGAATTGTATTTTAGTTTGTTCTACTAATTCTATTTCATATTCTCCTATTTGTTCTACTAATTCTATTTCATATTCTCCTATTTGTTCTACTAATTCTATTTCATATTCTCCTATTTGTTCTACTAATTCTATTTCATATTCTCCTATTTGTTCTACTAATTCTATTTCATATTCTCCTATTTGTTCTACTAATTCTATTTCATATTCTCCTATTTGTTCTACTAATTCTATTTCATATTCTCCTATTTGTTCTACTAATTCTATTTCATATTCTCCTATTTGTTCTACTAATTCTATTTCATATTCTCCTATTTGTTCTACTAATTCTATTTCATATTCTCCTATTTGTTCTACTAATTCTATTTCATATTCTCCTATTTGTTCTACTAATTCTATTTCATATTCTCCTATTTGTTCTACTAATTCTATTTCATATTCTCCTATTTGTTCTACTAATTCTATTTCATATTCTCCTATTTGTTCTACTAATTCTATTTCATATTCTCCTATTTGTTCTACTAATTCTATTTCATATTCTCCTATTTGTTCTACTAATTCTATTTCATATTCTCCTATTTGTTCTACTAATTCTATTTCATATTCTCCTATTTGTTCTACTAATTCTATTTCATATTCTCCTATTTGTTCTACTAATTCTATTTCATATTCTCCTATTTGTTCTACTAATTCTATTTCATATTCTCCTATTTGTTCTACTAATTCTATTTCATATTCTCCTATTTGTTCTACTAATTCTATTATCTGAATCTCCTGCTTCTACTAATTCTATTTCATATTCTCCTATTTGTTCTACTAAATTACTTCTTTCTATATTTTTACCTCTATCAGGACATTTATTTGCTAAATGATTTTCATTTCCACATATAAAACATTTACATTTTCTTGTCTGTGGTTTTCTAACATATTTATTTTTATAATAAGGTTTGTATTCTTTTTTGTATGTAGTACTTTTTCTAAGTTTTTTCTTTTTATTTACTAAATCATCTAATTGGTTTAATTTATTGTCTATTATTTAGTTTATAAGGTAATTTTTTATGATAAATATTTGGTATTAAGCTATATGATATTAAACTTTTTGTAGCTCCTGTATCTAATATTCCTTTTAAGTCAAAAAATATATTATTATCTATCCATAACCTACACTGTAAATTTATCATGTTTGTATTTCCAGTATTTGTTTGTAAATATATACTTTCTTCTGGAACTAATTCACTCATTTGTGATGTTTCTTGTTCTATTATTTAGTTTATAGGGTAATTTTTTATGATAAATATTTGGTATTAAGCTATATGATATTAAACTTTTTGTAGCTCCTGTATCTAATATTCCTTTTAAGTCAAAAAAAAATATTATTATCTATCCATAACCTACACTGTAAATTTATCATGTTTGTATTTCCAGTATTTGTTTGTAAATATATACTTTCTTCTGGAACTAATTCACTCATTTGTGATGTTTCTTGTTCTACATATTTCTTTTTATTTACTAAATCATCTAATATATTTTTGTAACACCCCAAGCCAAGGCTCAGAATATTACGGAAATCATATAGCACAAGGTGGGATTAATGTAGAACATGAACTAAATGAAAATAAAGGATTCAGTGAATCCTTACAGTAAGATAAACCAATATCAAAATACATAAAGAGCAAGTCATCATTAAGTATTACAACAGAACATCAAAAGAAGGCTATCAATCCTAAGTACAATGCAACAGAAGGTAAATGGATCCTTGATCCATATAAGTCCAGTCCGGGTTCGACAGCAAGCAAACAAATTAAACTCCACGTCCTGGATAACCTGGTTACCTGAAAAGTGTACTAAGCATAGTCAACACAAGGTTGGTGAGTTCGTAGTAATGGTCCATAAAGAACCATCGTCAATAATCATAATATACGAGTAGAGGCTAGACATGACTTACAGTGAGCCTCTAAGTAACACAATAACGTCCAACAACAAGATCACACCAAACAAGTAAGCGTGTAATAAGAGTGCACAAATGATGTAAATATCAATACAAACGCCAAAAACATAAACAATCATAATGCCTATTATAATACATATCAAATTCGTATCAACCATGCCACAAAATACACCAAACAGAGTATACTTGCGTATGAACCGCGTGCGTGTGAACCGCGTATATAAACAGGTTATACTTGCGTATGAACCGCGTGCGTGTGAACCGCGTACAAATATATTATGCTTGCGTGTGAACCGCATATAAACACCAACCACAAATTCAACAATCATCAACCATCAATAATTAACCCAAATTAAACTATACGTACATACACTTAGGAGGATTCTACTTTCCTCGGATCCTAGATGCTTATATATAAGGTCACCCGCAGCCTTCCCACCACATCTAAAACCCAATGAAGGCATAACCGACTTCCATGTATGCACGTCTATCCTAGCAGTAATAATAATAATAACAATAACCATAATAATAATACCTAAGTGTACCATGACAACAACAATCATTACAAACACAATATTCTCAAGTCTAACAACTTGGTAGTACATCGTA
>CM067175.1:17737825-17853717 GCA_034093135.1 Erigeron breviscapus | reverse complement strand
AGCAAAACCCCAAAACCCCAAATCGACGTTTAAGGTTACAAGACTTGTTTTGAAGTTACATTTGACATTCTAATGCATAAATACGCTTACCCAAACCCATATTTCCATCCATAACATCACCAAATTCTCCAAATCAAACAAACCCTAATAAAACCCTAATTCGACCCAAACTCATTTTAAGGCGATTTAGAACTTGTAAATGTACGAGATGACTAGAAACAAGTAAACTAACATAAATAGAAGTAAATGGGATGAATTTGACTTACCAAAGCTTCCTTTCTGAGCTAGAACCCAAATTTAGGTCAAATTGGGTGAAAGTCTTGAACTATGAACTTCAAACTTATGATCAATTGAAGATTATGGTGACAATGATGATGATTCTTGTATTTAATCAGTTCCAAAACACCGAATAGATGCAAGAGAGAGATGAAGAATTGAAATGGTTTCCTTGCTTTTTCTTTTACTTGAGAGAAAGTGAGAAAGAAAGATAGAAAAGAGAAATGAGAGGTGCAAGAGAAGATAAGGGAAATGGGTCAAGGGGCTGATGGGTCGTGGATGACCTACGGGCCGACCCGTTTCTCTTCTCAAGCCAAATTACAATCGTTAGACATTTAAACACCGATCAAAACACATTATTGACCCGAATACAACACATTGCCATTTAATTCACGAAACGACCCAAATAACTTCCACATTGTCATTTAATCACCAAAACGACCCGAATACTTCATTAACCTATATTGTTAGTCATATTACACGTAAAGTCAACGAGTCAAAATTCACGGATGTTACAAATATAGGGTGCAAGAGGGGCCCTCAATTACTTTTGGGAATGATGGAAATGGACAAACTGAGGGATATGGTGTTCTGAACAATGGTCAAGTCAAATTCACACGTGTTGCATATGTGAATGGTTTGAAATATAATCTGATCAGTGTCAGTCAACTGTGTGATGATGGCTTTAAGGTTTTGTTTTATATTTGTCAAGGCACCATATTCAACAGGGATTGGAAGGTAGTGTTGGTTGCTCCAAGGAAAGGAAACATTTATATCATTGATATGGAAAGTTCACCCAGTGAACAATGTTTCTATAAAAGGCAGATGAGGACACAAACTGGTTGTGGCACAAGAGGTTATCCCATCTGAACTTCAAGAACATCAATAAGTTGTCAAGAAAACAACTTGCAGAAGGAATACCTCCAGTGTCTTTCAACAAAGACAAGCCATGCCCAGGGTGTGAAATGGGAAAGCAGAAAAGAGCAAGTTTCAAAACCAAGCAAAATTTCAGCATCACTGAACCACTTCACATGCTTCATATGGATCTTTTTGGTCCTGTGAACGTTCAGACAAAAGCAGGAAAAAGGTACACCCTTGTTGTGGTAGATGAATTCTCAACATATTGTTGGGTTGTTTTCCTCAGAACAAAGAGTGAAGCTGCTGCTGAAATTATTGCCCTCATCAAACAACTTGAACTTAAACACAAGCGAAAAGTTTGTCAGCTCAGAAGTGACAATGGCACTGAATTCAGAAATGCCACACTAGAGTCATTCTGCACTGAAACTGGCATATCTCAGAACTTCTCTTCAGCTCATACACCAGAGCAGAATGGTGTTGTAGAAAGAAAGAATTGAACACTGATTGAAGCTGCTAGAAGTATGCTCACTGAATCTGGTCTTCCTAAAAACTTCTGGGCTGAAGCTGTTGCAACTGCTTGCTACACTCAGAACAGATCTGTGTATGTTAAAAGACACAAAAAGACAGCCTATGAAGTCCTTAGAAATTGAAAGCCAAATATTGGATATTTCCATGTTTTTTGATGTCCAGTTTACATTCTGAACGACTCCAGTCAGCTTGGAAATTTTGATGCAAAAGCTGATGAAGGTTTCTTCTTAGGATATTCAGTAAATCGCAAAGCCTTCAGAGTCTATAACAAGAGACTTGACAAGGTGGATGAGTCAATTCATGTTACCTTTGATGAATCAATTTCTGCAATCTTCAATAAACCAACTCCTGTACCACCCTCAGAAAGTCCACTCAGTTTTGGTGAATCTGATCCCACTAATCAACCAGATCAGTCACCTGAACCTGCTTCTGATCATCTCAGTTCAGAACCAGCAAAAATACCACCTAGCAACATACCATTTTATCCTTCAGTCAGTTCTAAGCTACCTTCTGAACTGACTATTGGATCTGATGTACGTGTTGCTTCAGATCAGATACTGTAACACCCCACCATTGGCGGAAACATGAGGTGTCCTAAAAAGTACAGCACGACATGGAATTACATAGATACTCCTAAATGAAATGGAATATCATGATACATTCCCAAAACATAAGTCTTAATACAAGAGTTCCAAGTCACACAATGCTAGGAGAGCTTATTTCTAGTACGTCCATAACAGAAAATAAACAAAGACATGCAGCCTTAAAGTCCGATATAAGTAAAGGAGCACTAATCTCCGAAGTCCAACCTAGAATTCAAATATTTATCCCTGATTAGTCTGAGTACCTGAAAAGTATACTAAAACATGTCAACACAAAGGTTGGTGAGTTCGTAGGTTTTATGTCAAAAAGTCTAGTCAAAGAAATAAGTCTTTTGTCGATTCTTTTGAGTCTAAACAAATAATAGTTCAATATATAAAGAGCAGAGTTACGCCAAAATAAGTCCAAAAGTCTCAAAGTCTCAAGTCTCAAAGTCTAGTCTTACGGTACCTGCCTTAGTCCATAGTCTCAAAGTCTCAAGTCACCAATACATAAAAAGCACGTCAAATAAGCACGTCATAAAGCACAACTTCAAACACATAATCACACACATACAATAAGACAGAAGCACGTCAAATGGCATAAGTAACTCTATACGCACAGGCTCAATATTGAACATAAACAGAAATCGACAAAACTGTTTAAAAAGAACAAGTATACTTTCCACCGCAAAAACTTGTAAAAAGAGGGGCTACGAAACTCACCTTAATTGGAGTGAATCGTGGGATGAAGAAAGAAGAAAGTAAGTAGACTATGTTGTGCTTTGTGGAACCTTTTCAAAGAAAGTAATACTTGATTTAGTTAATATGTTCTTGTTACAAGATAGATGAAAGGAAGTTTGTTTTTGTAATCTTCATCACCCAAATTAGATTGTTATCATAACATTTGTTTAATTTACATATATATAAATAACTTCTACACATGAGATTAGGTATGTACACTGGTTCCTATCAAACAAGGATGTAGTGTAAACACTGGTTCCTATCAAACAAGGATGTAGTGTTGTAAATCCATACATGTACACCGGTTCCTATTAATCAAGGATATTGGTGCAACGTAGTAGGTATATGGGATCATGTGTATAAGTAAATGTAAGTCCCAACTCACTAGATGGTACTACTGAAGACACCTCAATGTCGATGGTGGAGTTACTTTGCAATATATGCACTGAACTGGAGACGACCAGTTGCAGTGTGTATATACCAAGTTCTAGATAGATTACTTATTTAAATGACAATAAGTAAAGAACAATGCAATAATACAAAATACTTGTAAGATAAATTGATGAGACAATATGTAATTTTCAAGTGTAATTTATTTATTAACTTTAAATAAATTACAAGGTTGTTGCGGAACCAAGATAATACAAGAATGTAAATATCCTAACAACCTATGAACTACAATTGATCTACACTTGGAATTTCTCAAAACAATCGAAACACTTAAAGTTGTGAAATGTTCCTTTTAGCGATTGAGAGAATATTGCACAAGTTCACCAAGAATATTGCAGGTATGCAAAGTGTGAAGTATTCAACTTATATTCTTGGTTGTGCAATGACTTGTATTTATAGGCAAAGTTAACATTGGGATGTTAACTTTGGCCGTACAAATGTGGTTGAGAGCATTTAAGGAATAGCATTTAATTCCTTAAAATGCAGTGTAAATTTGCAGGATAAAGCAACTTTATTCAACCAGCTTTATGTACCTTTTAGTATTTAAATAATAAGATAAGTCTTATTATCCGGGTAAAAGGACATAAAGCACAAAAGTCAATTCCTCGTAATCAGTGTAAAGCTTTGTAAGAGCTTTCCACCGATGGTCTCCAGTTTGTAACTGACTAGAATGTCAACTTGGCTTCGCTGCCATTGTCATTCTCTATCTTCCATTTGTTATCTTCGACTTCAACTGGAATGATTCTTCAACTGGTCAGTTCTCAACTGGAGGAAGTCTTCAGTTGCGTTAACTGTACGGTGCAACTGGACTTCAATATATTTCTGGACAAATCTTCTTGGAACCAGTTTCACTGGGTCTCCAGGTGCAACTGGAGACTGGCCAGTTTACCAGTAAACTGGTCCTAACAAATTCCCCCTATTTGTGTAGAAATATTGCCAAGTCTTTTTCAGTTCTTGTATCTGTACAAGTGTGAACTGGAGAGACTTGTTCGATTTAAATCTATCTAAGTTTTCCAAGGCATTTTTATAGATCAATAAGTGCCTTGGGTTTTTCTTTTAGGTTTGTTAGATTTTAATCTATTATCTACCTTGTGGTTACAAACTGGTAACTTCATTTATACAAGGAAATGAAATTTACACAAGTTACAGAATGTAAATAAAATACAAGTAGATAACTGAAAAGAAAGAACTTAATGAGATGGCCATTCGCTAGTTCTTCTTCTCTTGGTCACTGAAGAAATAGGTTGTGAGTCTTCAGGGTCAATATTCAGCTTTTGCTCCAGATTTTCTTTATGTTGAATCTTTCCCCTTAAGAAGTTCATCCATGCTTTCTCAAACCTATTCTTCTGTGCCTTTGCATCCAACACATTCACCATTTCCACCCATTCACTGAACCCATACTGCATAGCACCAGGATTGTCAGTTTTAACCAGTGGCCCTCTGGTATAACTAACTTCAACTTGAAAGACTTTGGTGTCTGGCTTGATTGTTACATTGACACCATTGATAGTCCCACTATGTCTTCTGGTTGTCATGATCTGGGAGTAATAGCTTCTTGCTTCAGATTCATTTGTTATTTTTATACTCCCAGCACCAGCAGCCAGTACAGCGGACTTGATGTCTTCATTTGATACCTCGCCAGTTGGTTCAACAAACGTGCTAAGGTCAGCATCTCTGGTCAGTGGTCTTCTTGGTTGAGGGATTCTCCTTGGTGGATTCAAAACCCTTTTCACAACCTTCTTAACATTTGCAATTCTTTTTAGAATCCCACTGGCCCTATTCTCCTTAGCCTTCTCCACTGATATGTTCAAACTTCTGGCATCAAATTCAGCTTCATCATCAGGATAGTGTCTATCCAGTTCTACATCAAGCATTTCTTTCAACTGGTCAACTATCCTGGGATCATGTTTAACTCTGGCATACTCCTCCTTAGTGATTCCCAAAAGATTGGCATCACTCATATCAAGCAGTTTGATCTGTGCAAGATGTGCTCTGGCTTCAACTTGGTTGGCTTGTTTCATTTTCTTTCTTTCTTTTATTTGAACGCCAAGTCTAGCCAGTTGTTTGCTTACACTATCAGAAACTGGAGGAAGTACATCAGCATTGCCAGTTTCTAACATAGGAATATCAGTGGCCGGCTGGGCAAATACATCAACAGCTAAACCTTTTCCTTTGTCCAACACATTCCCCCTAACACTCACATCACCAGTTTGCTCACCAGCTTCAGTACTAGCAGCTACAACCATTTCCATACCAGCTTGTCTTCCAGATGGAGTACTTCCAGTTGAAAGAAATGCTTGATGTAGAACTGGACAGACACTATCCTGATGATGAAGCTGAATTTGATGCCAGAAGTTTGAACATATCAGTGGAGAAGGCTAAGGAGAATAGGGCCAGTGGGATTCTAAAAAGAATTGCAAATGTTAAGAAGGTTGTGAAAAGGGTTTTGAATCCACCAAGGAGAATCCCTCAACTAAGAAGACCACTGACCAGAGATGCTGACCTTAGCACGTTTGTTGAACCAACTGGCGAGGTATCAAATGAAGACATCAAGTCCGCTGTACTGGCTGCTGGTGCTGGGAGTATAAAAATAACAAATGAATCTGAAGCAAGAAGCTATTACTCCAAGATCATGACAACCAGAAGACATAGTGGGACTATCAATGGTGTCAATGTAACAATCAAGCCAGGCACCAAAGTCTTTCAAGTTGAAGTTAGTTATACCAGAGGGCCACTGGTTAAAACTGACAATCCTGGTGTTATGCAGTATGGGTTCAGTGAATGGGTGGAAATGGTTAATGTGTTGGATGCAAAGGCACAAAAGAATAGGTTTGAGAAAGCATGGGTGAACTTCTTGAGGGGCAACTGGTGCAAGGACTGCACTTCTTTGCCCCTTGGCAGCATCTAGACCTGCCCTAATAGCTTCCCATTCAGAAGGGTGAGATGGCAACCGGTCAAGAGGCTGCCATGTTTGCATGTCCTTGCATTCCTTAAAAATTCCACACATCATCCTGAAAGACCTCCACAAATGGTTGGTCTCCTTTGACTGGGTCAAAACATTTGCTGTAACCTGTTCTTGACCAGTTTTTAATTCATTTAAGATCTTGGAGTCTTCATCCAAACCAGATACAACCTTGTCCTTCACTTCCTCATCCTTCTTCTTCAAACTTTCCACTTCAGTTGTTAGTTTATCCAATGATTGAGGATGAAGAGATACCTGGGTGTTCAAATTTTCAATGTTGCCTCTCAACTGGTTGATCTCACTAGTAAGTGGGGCCAGATCAACCTGAGGAGTGGCCAGCTTGGTGATCTCAGACTTCACCCTTTCAATCAGTTGTTGTTCTCTTGCACCCAGCATATCCTCTATCTTCTGACCAACTGAAGTCATCAACTGCTCTCCAAGTTCAGTCACATTTAGGCCAGGTTTTTCAATCAATTCCTTTACCTGCCTCTCAATCTCCTTTAAATCTACTTCAGATGTTCTTACAGTGTTGCCAAGCAGATTGGAGATTGAGGTTGTAACCTTGGACTGAGTAAGGTCAAAGGCTTCCTTCAAAGATGTTGCTAGGTTGTTGCAGCCAGTGACCAACTCATTTAGCTTATTGAACACCAAGTCTTCATTTGATGAAAACTTGTTAATCCCCAGATCAACCACTTTAATGTTTGTTAAGTGATCCTTGTGGTATCTGGAGAAAGACTTGGTTTTTTTGTCAAGTGTCTTTTGAATCTCCTCCACCCTGGTAAGAAGGTTTTGGAGATCGGCTTGTAAAGAGACAACTTGACTGTCCAGTGACGAAGGAGAAGGTGTCACTGGACCAGCAGCAGTTACTACTGGAGCAACTGGAGGAGGCAAACTTAAAGAAGTCTCCCCAGTTGTCATACCAGCAATTGAAGAAATAATAGGAGAGGTGGTAGAAGAAAGGACTGGAATAACAATGTGTTGTTCATGCTAAGAAAGCTCAGGTGTGAACAACAGCGGCGGTGGGGGTGGCATTTCTCGAAGTAGTGAGAATTACCCAGATGGTGAAGGAGCCATATGTCTGTTTCTAGACACATAGGTATATGTTAGGAATGGTATTTCAGTAGGCACATTTTCTTGTGGTGGTGAAAGTGAAATTGATGCATCTGGAAGCGAGACTGGAGATGAAGGGTTTTGAGCTTGTACAGAAGCCTCAAAAATATCCAAGTCTGTTTCAGTTCCTTCAGAATCCGAAGACTCTATCAGGATTTCCTCATCATTAACATTCATGTCCAGATCCATGAATGTAACTGAGGGCTGACCAGAAGGGTCAGTCTCCAGATGACCTTCCCAGTTTCCTGGATGGGTGCATCTGTTGGAGGATCAGATACCGAGGTATCTTCACCAGGAATAGAGGTTATTGGAGTTGCTTCAGTTATGGTTGCTCTATCCTCAACCACAACATTAGACGAACTGAAGGGTCCCTCATTATTTTGAGGCCCGCTCAATTGTCTTTCTGACTCACCTTCAATAGGTGCATCAGTTTTAGCGAATGCCAGTTGCATTCGTTCTGGAATCTCGACCTCTCCAGCTTCAGATACCAGAGAGTCTAAATTCCTCAACATATCTGGCGCAGTGTACGGTGAATCTGTACTTGAGTAAGCTTCTCTGCCCAGAATTTGTTTAAAACAGAGAGAGAGAAACCTTGAGAAGGGGATACAAACTCCCCTGGTGCCCTTCAGCTTTTGTACTAGGCTTCTAAATAGAATATCCGCAAAGTCTACTCTCAATCCATTCCACAAGCAGTAAGCCATTTCTGCTTGTGAGGAGTTAATCTGGTCAAGCCAACCAGAACTCCCACCCATACTCTCCACCAGGTGGATGAAAAAGTACCTCCATGAAGGTGTAAGACCCTTCATGGTCATCGCACCTTTAGTCTTCAACACCCCATTGTCCAAGCACTCCTTATGTCCCATTTCTAGGAGGACTTGACAAAAATTATATTTGGGGGTAAGACGACTGGAGATTCACCCTCTCTCCAGTAGTTGAGGTGTAAGGCATCCCTCAACACGTCAGCGGACAAGGTACACTGGATTGTTCCATCCTTTAATGTGAAACTAATGGAGGAACAATCGGAAGAAAGAGTGGCAGTGTACCAAAACTCACACAAGTAGTCGTGAAACATCTTGCATGGGTTTAGAGAGAATGAGGGTCCTATTGGAGAATCCTTCAAAAACTTTTGGATTCTACCAATAAGGGTATTGGACCCTTGAGATCCTTGTAAGCTTGCCATCGGATTATTTGGATTGAGTTTGATGACCGAAGCATTACTATGAGCACCAGATGCCGGTTTGATATCTGGTGAAGGAGCATATGGAACAGTCAAGAGATTTACATCTCTTGAACGGGATGATCTAGGTGCCATAGGAAAATGAAATTGAAATTTAGGAATTAGGGTTCTTGATTTATGAAGCAGAGAGAGAAATGAAGCAATTTTGATGATTGAGAAGTAAATGAAAGAATGTAGAAGGAAGTAAATGAGTTCGGAGTAAATAAGCGTATTTATAAGGGATTCAAGATCCCAATGAAATACCAAAAATTATATTTTATGTAACAAAATCCATTTTGTAGATATTTCAACAAATTAAGTTTGAATTTTTAAATAAAATCATAATTTGCCATGTCAGCATTAAATGCTACCATGTTAGCATTAAATGCTACGACGGCTTATCTTACCCACGCGCCCACTCACTTTTTATTTTCCCAATACAAACAGTTGTCAAGTACTAAAATAGCTTTAAACACGTCAGATCATGATACCAAGTGGTTTAAAACACTCGAGTACCATCACGTGTCACAAATATTGACCAAGTATTTCTCCAGTTGCCATTTTCAAATAAAAACGAATTTTAGTCAGAAAATTATTTTTGAGTCTTTCCCCCTAAAATGATGATCCAGAAATCGATTAGTGCCAGGATAGTATCACAAAGGCGTTCGATAGCCTGGCGAGCAAAGATTATCTGGACCTCCTCAACTGGAGAAATTCATCAGTGTCACTGACGCGTTCAATAACAAAGAAATCTCCAGTTTTAAGGATTTAGCATTCCCAGTTCGCTGATGAGATGTTTAAAGGTTTTCTCATCGAGAGGTTTTGTAAAAACATCAGCTAACTGTTTGTCAGTGGGGATGAAATGTAATTCAATGTCTCCTTTCATAACATGATCACGAATAAAATGATACCTGATGTCAATATGCTTTGTTTTGGAGTGCATCACTGGGTTGTGAGATATAGCAATTACACTGGTGTTGTCACAAAAGATTGGGGTCCTTGTATACTTTTGACCATAATCTAGTAACTGGTTCTTGATCCAGAGAATCTGGGCACAGCAACTGGCCGCAGAAATGTACTCTGCCTCAGCAGTGGACATAGAGACTGAAGTCTGCTTCTTACTGGTCCAACTTACCAGTTTTCCTCCAAGGAAATGACAACCACCAGTTGTTGATTTTCTATCTATCTTACAACCTGCATGATCAGAATCTGAATAACCCATTAGATCTAATCCTGAGCCTTTGGGGTACCAAAGACCAAGATTAGGACACCCTTTCAGGTATCTAAAGATACGCTTTATAGCGTGCAAATGTGATTCTTTAGGGTTAGCCTGAAACCTGGCACATAAACATGTTGCAAACATTATATCTGGTCGACTGGCAGTTAAATACATCAGTGAACCAACCATACCACGATAGTCAATTATGTTCACTGGTTTGCCAGTTGGGTCAGAGTACAAATTTAATGGTGCTGCAATAGGTGTGTTTTTCGATGGGATTGAATCATATTTGTATTTTCTTAACAAATCTCTGACATATTTTCCTTGGTTTACGAAAATTCCATTTTCAGTTTGTTTAATCTGAAGACCTAAGAAAAATGTTAATTCACCCATTAAACTCATCTCATACTCAGATGACATGATTTTAGAAAACTTTTTACACATTGCATCATCAGTTGAACCAAAAATAATGTCATCAACATAAATATGTACCAATAAGATATTACCTCTTTCTTTCAAAATGAACAAGCTATTATCTATTGCACCTCTTTGAAAGCCATTTTTAAGAAGATGTTTAGTTAAAGTATCATACCAGGCTCTTGGGGCTTGTCTTAGATCATACAAAGCTTTGTTCAGTCTATAAACCCAATGAGGATGCTTCTCATCGATGAAACCTGGAGTCTGCTTAACATAAACTTCTTCTTCCAATGTTCCATTTAGGAACGCACTTTTGACATCCATCTGGAAGACTTTGAACTGCAGATGGGCTGCATAAGCCAGAAATATTCTGATGGCTTCAAGTCTTGCAACTGGAGCAAAAGTTTCATCAAAGTCAACGCCCTCTGCTTGACAATAACCCTGGGCAACTAATCTGGCCTTGTTTCTTACAACATGACCATCTTCATCCATTTTATTTCGGTAGACCCATCTGGTACCAATAGGTTCTTTCTTTAACCCTGGTGGACAAGGAACAAGCTCCCAAACATTGTTCCTTTCAAACTGGAGGAGCTCTTCTTGCATAGCTTCCACCCAGCTTGGGTCTGCCATAGCCTCGTCAATCTTCTTTGGTTCAATTAAAGATAAGAAGGTGACGTTTAAGCATTGCTCACTGGTGGCTCTTCTATTCTGAACCCCACTATTTGGATCTCCCACAATCTGTTCAATTGGATGGGCTCGAGTCCATCTAGTGTATTGACTAGGCTGGTGTACAACAATATCAGTGCAAGTCACCTGGCGATCTTCTTCAGTTGCAGTAGCTTCTGCAGGAGGATCAGTCCAAACTACTTCTACATCCTCATCAGAGTCAATGACGTCACGATTTGCATCATGAAATTCTTCATTCAAAGGCATTTCTTGAAGAACTGGAGAAGTTAGAGTTTGAACTGGTGCTGATATTAGAGTGGGATGAACATCAGATCCAATCACCAATTCTTGTGGTAAGTTGAAATTGATGGAAGGATAAAATGATGTGTCACTGGTGCTTTTCTTCTTCTTAACTGGTTCCAATTTGTTGTAACTGGAAACATCTTTTGGTGAAACAACTGACTGATGAACTTGGTCAGTTTCACCAAAATTGATTGGAACAACTGGAGTAATATCAAGGCTTGGTCTCTTGTCGATTGCTTCAGTTGATTCGTCGAATGTGACATGAATTGTCTCATGAACCTTTTGGAGTCTATAATTATAAACTCTAAAGGCCTTTCGAATATCTGAATAACCTAAAAATATCCCTTCATCAGCTTTTGCATCAAACTTTCCAAGCTGACTGGAATCGTTTAAGATATAAACTGGACAACCAAATACATGAAAGTATCCAATATTTGGTTTACGATTCCTGAGTACTTCATAGGCAGTCTTCTTATGTCTCTTGATGTAGACAGACCGGTTTTGGGTGTGACAAGCAGTTGCAACTGCTTCAGCCCAAAAACTGGTGGGAAGACCTGATTCAGATAGCATACTTCTGGCGGCTTCTATCAGTGTGCGATTCTTTCTTTCCACAACTCCATTCTGCTCTGGAGAGTGTGCTGATGAGAAGTTTTGAGAGATGCTAGTGCCATTGCAAAATGTTTCAAGTACCTTATTTTGAAATTCAGTACCATTATCACTTCGCAACTGACAAACTTTTTGAGTATACTTGAGTTCAATTCTTTTGATGAGAGAGATGATTTCAGCAGGTGCATCACTTTGGATCTGAGGAATACCACCCAGCAGTATCTGGTGAATTCATCAACCACAACTAGAGTGTACTTCTTTCCAGCTCTAGTTTGAACATTCACTGGACCAAAAAGATCCATATGTAGCATGTGAAGAGGTTCAGTGATGCTAAACTTTTGCCTAGTTTTGAAACTGGCCCTTTTTTGCTTGCCCATCTCACACCTTGGACATGGCTTTTCTTTATTAAAAGAAATCTGAGGTATCCCATCAACCAGTTGTTTGCGAGACAACTTGTTAATATTTTTGAAATTAAGATGGGATAATCTTTTATGCCATAGCCAGTTGGTGTCCTCATCAGCTTTGGTATAGAAACATTGCTCTTTTGGAGCAGGTTCCATATCCATGATGTACACATTTCCTTTTCTTGGTGCAACCATCACCACTTTCCAATCCTTGTTAAATATGGTACCTTGAGCAATATCGAACAAAACTATGAAGCCATCATCACAAAGTTGGCTGACACTGATCAGGTTGTATTTCAAACCATTCACAAATGCAACTCTTTTGAATTCGACTTGTCCATTATTGAGCACACCATATCCTTCAGTCTTTCCAGATTGATCATTACCAAACGTCACTGTCGGTCCATCTTGGACAGTGAACTCTTCAAGAAGGGGCTTACATCCGGTCATAGTCTGGCCAGCAGCGCTGTCCGGATACCAGATATTCTTCTTTCGATCGCCCTGCACACCCACAAAAATCATTAGTTATTTTTGTGAACCCATCTTTTCTTGATTGGTTCACTGGACTTCTCTACAGAAGTCACAGTTGATTGTTGTGGTGTTGAACTGGAGGCTGCATCTGGACCCTTTTTACCAGATCCAGGTGCAGGAGTAAAAACGATTGGTACTTGATACTTGCTCCCCTTATTTTTACCAGATTTAGTTCCAGATGGAACGTTCTTTAGTTTTGGTTTTGAAGGGAGGTTAATATTTTGTTTGAAAACTGGAGGTGATGAACCTCCTTCCAGATTTTTAATCCGGGCAGTACAACTCTGAACCTGTCGAGACAAAAGTTGTAGTTGACTTTCCAGATTAAACAAAATATTATTTTCTTCAGGCAGCTGAACCTTGGACCTTGGTTTAGCTGGAGTTTTAGTCTGTCGGGTCTTGGGCTCCTTAGACTTTTGAGGTAAAGGCTTGTTACCAGTGGCCTTTTTAACTGGAGCTTTAGCCTGCTTGGCTCCAGTTTTAACCTCAATAGAGGTGGTCTCAATGGGTTCAGTTTCAACAGCTTCAGGTTGATCATAAGGTGTTTCAACCCTGAGAGCTGGAGGCAATGCATGAAGATCTGGTATGAGAGCTGCCATCTCCAGATCTCCAGATTTCCATGCATTTTTCTGGGCATCGATAGTTCTAGAAAATGCATCATAGTTTTTACCAGATGCTTTTACCCATGACTTGATAATCTTTTGTTCTTTTTCAAGATCAGCAAATAATTTTTGATTATCAAGTTCCAAAGCCTCAATTTTTAAAACTGACTCCTTGAGAGCTAACTGGACACATTGTAAATCATTAAGTTGTGGCTTAACGTTGTTCAGTTCAATTAAGATAGTGTCAAGATATCTTTCACTATCTGCTCTAACAGTTTCCACAAAGGCTAAATCACCACTTAATGATTCAGCCACGTCCAGTTTCAGTTCAGGGTCAACCTGATTATCAAGTCTACGATCCTTATCAGACCAATGGTCTTCGAGCTTTTCTCTTGAACCTCTTCTTCCAGTTGGATCTAGAAGAGGACTAACCCCAAGAGACATGGGTATATATGGTCCATCCTTAAAGATTTTCAACATATACCTCTCTATCCCACCAAAATGCAAAAGCATTCTAGCCTTCCATGTACCAAATGTCTCGCTGTTTCCATCAAATTTTGGAACAGGAGTGTTAGAATAATGGACATGGACGTGATTTGGGGCAGTAGGAGGAGGAGGGTTAGTATTTGCATTTTGAAAAGGTGGTGCATTAGTATTTAAGGGGTTTTCACCTGAACCAGAACCATCTCCACCTTCAGTAGTGTTCATCTTAGCAGATCTAGGCAAGTTTATTAGCCTTCTGCTCTGATACCACTTGTAAGTCCCAACTCAATAGATGGTACTACTGAAGACACCTCAATGTCGATGGTGGAGTTACTTTGCAATATATGCACTGAACTGGAGACGACCAGTTGCAGTGTGTATATACCAAGTTCTAGATAGATTACTTATTTAAATGACAATAAGTAAAGAACAATGCAATAATACAAAATACTTGTAAGATAAATTGATGAGACAATATGTAATTTTCAAGTGTAATTTATTTATTAACTTTAAATAAATTACAAGGTTGTTGCGGAACCAAGATAATACAAGAATGTAAATATCCTAACAACCTATGAACTACAATTGATCTACACTTGGAATTTCTCAAAACAATCGAAACACTTAAAGTTGTGAAATGTTCCTTTTAGCGATTGAAAGAATATTGCACAAGTTCACCAAGAATATTGCAGGTATGCAAAGTGTGAAGTATTCAACTTATATTCTTGGTTGTGCAATGACTTGTATTTATAGGCAAAGTTAACATTGGGATGTTAACTTTGGCCGTACAAATGTGGTTGAGAGCATTTAAGGAATAGCATTTAATTCCTTAAAATGCAGTGTAAAGTTGCAGGATAAAGCAACTTTATTCAACCAGCTTTATGTACCTTTTAGTATTTAAATAATAAGATAAGTCTTATTATCCGGGTAAAAGGACATAAAGCACAAAAGTCAATTCCTCGTAATCAGTGTAAAGCTTTGTAAGAGCTTTCCACTGATGGTCTCCAGTTTGTAACTGACTAGAATGTCAACTGCGCTTCGCTGCCATTGTCATTCTCTATCTTCCATTTTTTGTCTTCGACTTCAACTGGAATGATTCTTCAACTGGTCAGTTCTCAACTGGAGGAAGTCTTCAGTTGCGTTAACTGTACGGTGCAACTGGACTTCAATATATTTCTGAGACAATATGTAATTTTCAAGTGTAATTTATTTATTAACTTTAAATAAATTACAAGGTTGTTGCGGAACCAAGATAATACAAGAATGTAAATATCCTAACAACCTATGAACTACAATTGATCTACACTTGGAATTTCTCAAAACAATCGAAACACTTAAAGTTGTGAAATGTTCCTTTTAGCGATTGAAAGAATATTGCACAAGTTCACCAAGAATATTGCAGGTATGCAAAGTGTGAAGTATTCAACTTATATTCTTGGTTGTGCAATGACTTGTATTTATAGGCAAAGTTAACATTGGGATGTTAACTTTGGCCGTACAAATGTGGTTGAGAGCATTTAAGGAATAGCATTTAATTCCTTAAAATGCAGTGTAAAGTTGCAGGATAAAGCAACTTTATTCAACCAGCTTTATGTACCTTTTAGTATTTAAATAATAAGATAAGTCTTATTATCCGGGTAAAAGGACATAAAGCACAAAAGTCAATTCCTCGTAATCAGTGTAAAGCTTTGTAAGAGCTTTCCACTGATGGTCTCCAGTTTGTAACTGACTAGAATGTCAACTGCGCTTCGCTGCCATTGTCATTCTCTATCTTCCATTTTTTGTCTTCGACTTCAACTGGAATGATTCTTCAACTGGTCAGTTCTCAACTGGAGGAAGTCTTCAGTTGCGTTAACTGTACGGTGCAACTGGACTTCAATATATTTCTGGACAAATCTTCTTGGAACCAGTTTCACTGGGTCTCCAGATGCAACTGGAGACTGGCCAGTTTACCAGTAAACTGGTCCTAACAGTAAATATATATATGTTATTTATTATTATATATATATATATATTGTATGTAATATATATAGTATTCAAGTTTTGTAATATATTATATATATATATTATATATATATATTATATATATATATTATATATATATATATATATATATATATTATATATATATATATTATATATATATATATTATATATATATATATTATATATATATATTATATATATATATTATATATATATATTATATATATATATTATATATATATATATATATATTGATATATATATATATATATATATATATATATATATATATATTATTATATTATGTATTTATTAGTGTTTTGTATATGTATTTATTTTATTGTAAAGTTTTACAAATTTAATAAACTATCTCATTATATATATATATATATGAGTCTAAATACAATAAATATAATTTGTTTACCAAAATAATTATTAGTATTTTCTATGTAAAGGTACGAACTAGACGTTTAAATGTTTTAATGATTTTATAACCTAAATACAAAATGTTTAACACAAACAATTAATCATAAAAATTAATCATGGCTAGATTGTGCAAATAAAGTTTGCCCTTGTCTAGTTCATCACCTCGATAAATGTTTGTCAGTTCGTTAACTCATAACGATGTTTGTTCACATTGTTTTATTTGCATAAGAGTTTAATAAATCATATATTTAAATATTAAATAAACTAACTCATTATATATATATATATGAGTCTAAATACAATAAATATAATTTGTTTACCAAAATAATTATTAGTATTTTCTATGTAAAGGTACGAACTAGACGTTTAAATGTTTTAATGATTTTATAACCTAAATACAAAATGTTTAACACAAACAATTAATCATAAAAATTAATCATGGCTAGATTGTGCAAATAAAGTTTGCCCTTGTCTAGTTCATCACCTCGATAAATGTTTGTCAGTTCGTTAACTCATAACGATGTTTGTTCACATTGTTTTATTTGCATAAGAGTTTAATAAATCATATATTTAAATTAATAGTCTTTTTAGTCAACCTGAAATTTTTGCGGATGTTACATTCTTCTAAAGTCTAAATGCTCATTAAGCCCGAATAAACATAAATCCATTTATTCCATGATAAAGTCTTACAGACTAATAATGTACATAAACGAAAATGAGCTATAAATGACCGAAAAAGTGCTTCGGAAAATACGCTCATGTGACGGTTGTTACATTATTACCCCGTTAAAAGAATTTCGTCCCGAAACTCAACTGGTACAAGTCCCATTAAACAACTGGGGGTATTTAGTCTTGAAATGATCTTCTCGTTCCCAAGTATATTCAGGTCCTCGCTTTGAATTCCAACGAACCTTAACAAGGCTCTTCAATCTCCAAAGGCTCTTTAAAGGCTCCACAATCTCCAAAGGCTCTTCAACGAAGTTCAACTTATCATCAATTCGGATTTCGTCCATAGGCACATTACGTTCCTCCTCAGCTAGACATTTTCGGAGTTGCGACACATGAAATACGTCGTGAATCCCCTTAAGCTCATCTGAAAGTCTCAACCGATAAGCTACCTCACCAACTCTTTCTAGTACCTCAAATGGTCTGATATATCTTGGTCCGAGCTTTCCGCTCTTGACAAATCTAACCACTCCTTTCCAAGGGGAAACCTTGAGAAGTACACGATCTCCGACACTGAATTCCAAAGGTCTACGCCTGACGTCAGCATACTTCTTTTGTCGTTCCCGGGCTAATCTAAGTCGCTCTTTAATTTGAATTATTTTCTCGGCAGTCTCTTCAATAAGCTCAGGCCCAACCAACTGACTATCCCCAAAGTCAGCCCACGCGACAGGTGATCTGCACTTCCGTCCATACAATGCCTTGAAAGGCGCCATATTAATACTCGCGTGATAACTATTGTTATAAGAGGATTCTATCAAATATAGGTGGTCATCATAGTTACCTCCAAAGTCTAAGACACACGCTCTCAGCATGTCTTCCAAAGTCTGAATCGTACGCTCACTCTGACCATCGGTTTGAGGATGGTATGCCGTACTCATGTCTATCCTAGTCCCGAAGGCCTTCTGAAACCCTCGTAAAAATTGAGAATTGAAGCGAGTATCTCTGTCCGAAACCGGTACGCCACGATTCGACACTACTTCCTTTACATGCCTCTGTACCAACTTCTCTGTGTGGTCTTTCTCGCGAATAGCCAAGAAATGAGCAGACTTTGTCAGTCTATCGACGATCACCCAAATCATATCATGACCCTCCTTCGTTCTAGGTAGTTTTGTAATGAAATCCATAGTCACACACTCCCACTTCCATTCGAGAATTTCTGGTTGTCTGAGCAATCCAGCAGGCTTTTGATGTTCCGCTTTCACCCGTAAACACATCAAGCATCGACTTACAAACTCAGCAACATCCTTCTTCATGTCAGGCCACCAATACAACTCAAGCAAGTCATAGTACATCTTGTTAGTGCCTGGATGTACTGAATACATTGAATTGTGGGCTTCGTTCATAATCAAAGTCCATAAATCACCAGTGAAAGGGACCCATAGTCTGTCCAGGAAATACAAGCCACCATTGTCCCTTTTATCTAAATGTTGTTCCATACCTCACAATTCCTTCTTGAGAAGTTCCTCATTGCCAACAACCACTGTCTGTGCTTCTATGATCTGATCTCTAACACATCTATGCAGTGTAATACTCATAACACGTACTCGTCTAGGCTTAACTCTTTCCTTACGGCTTAAAGCATTGGCTACAACGTTGGCTTTCCCTGGATGATAACGAATGTCACAATCGTAATCACTAAGTAACTCAAGCCATCTACGTTGTCTCATATTCAAATCTTGTTGATTGAAAATATGTTGTAGACTTTTGTGATCAGTGTAGACTACACACTTGGTTCCATACAAATAATGCCTCCAACACTTTAATGCAAAGACCACTGCTCCTAACTCCAAGTCATGAGTCGTGTAATATTTCTCATGGACCTTCAGTTGTCTTGAGGCATATGCAATCACCTTGCCTCTTTGCATGAGTACACAACCTAATCCTTGACCCGATGCATCGCAGTATACTACAAAGTCATCAGGTCCTTCAGGTAGACTTAAAATTGGCACATTACATAACTTATCCTTCAAAATCTGGAACACTTCTTCTTGTTTCTCGCCCCAGTCATACGGTCTATCTTTCTGCGTTAATTACGTAAGCGGCAATGCAATCTTAGAGAAGTTCTCAATGAACCTTCTATAGTAACCAGCCAGACCAAGGAATTGTCTGACTTCAGTCGGTGTCTCTGGTGTTCTCCAATTCTTGACTGAATCAATCTTGCTAGGATCCACGTGTATTCCATCCTTCCTCACGACGTGTCCCAAAAAGTGTACCTCCTCCAGCCAAAATTCACATTTAGAAAACTTCCCATACAGTTTTTCTTTCCTTAATAACTCTAGTACCTTTCTCAGGTGTTCGACATGCTCTTCCTTTGTCTTTGAGTAAATCAGAATGTCTTCGATAAACACGATTACAAACTCGTCCAAATACGGTCGACACACTCTATTCATCAAGTCCATAAATACTGTTGGCGCGTTAGTCAATCCAAAGGGCATCACTGTGAACTCGAAATGTCCATATCTTGTTCTGAAGGCGGTCTTTGGTATGTCGTCCTCGTGTACACGCAATTGATGATACCCTGAAAGTAAATCAATCTTTTAGAAGCACTTTGCACCTTGAAGTTGGTCGAACAGATCGTCAATCCTAGGAAGGGGATAGCAATTCTTTACCGTTAACTTATTCAGCTCACGATAGTCGATACACATACGAAAGGAACCATCCTTCTTTTTGACAAATAAAATAGGTGCTCCCCACGGCGATTGACTAGGTCTAATAAATCTTTTGTCTTGAAGTTCTTTTAGTTGTACGGCCAATTCTTGTAGTTCAGTCGTTGCTAGTCTATAAGGGGATTTTGCTACAGGAGCTGCGTTAGGAACAAGACTAATGCGAAAATCAAGTTGTCGAGATGGAGGTAAGCCCGGTAGATCATCAGGGAAAACATCTTGATAGTCGCGAACGACGGGAACATCAATCAAGCTAACCCCCTTAACAGATGCACTCATAGCAAGACCCTCATAAGACTCGGACTTCTCGCCCTGGACTTCTATCATTTCACCCCTAGGTAAGGGAATTCTAACGATTTTTGCACTACATAAATTCGTCGCGTCAACCAAAGACATCCAGTCCATACCAACAATAACGTCAAAACTTCTATTTCAAAAAGTACTAAGTCAATAAGGGAATTATAATTATTAAAGTCTAATGTACACGAACGAACGACCTGGTCTAGTCTGACTAGCCCACCGTTAGCCATTTCTACGTCGTAACATATATATAGGTAAGACTCGGTCTAGCACTCAATAAAGGAATGAAACTAGTCGCGACAAAACTATAATCAGCCCTCGAGACAAAAGAACAATAGCACAAAGACCATTCAGAAGAAATGTTCATGTAGCACATTCGAATCGTTACGAGTCTCTATTGCATTTAGTACATAAGCACGACCTCTAGCATCTTGAACTTGGTTGCCTCTATTCTAACGGGTCCAGCAATTTGTAACTAGTTAGGATGGACCGTAACTTGAACCTATTGTCCAACCCTCTGGGGACATGTGTTCCGATAGTGATCAGTGGCCTCACATTTATAACATGCCCCCGAACTCCGGGTAGTCTCTTCTGATTCAATGGTACAACATTCAACGGTACCCTCTGAGTCCTTGGTCCTTACAGTAATTTTCCAAATGCCCAGTCTTATTGCAGTTGAAGCATGTCATGCAATTTGATTCACCGCATGATGAAGATTGCACTTTGTACACTTAGGGAGAGGACCCACATATTCCTTTTTGCCGACATCAGTTACTGCAAATGCTTTGCCTCTGTTCTGCCTTTTCCCATCAGATCGCCAAACCTTCTTACAACTACTTGTCCCACTAATTTCCTTCCTCTTTGTCTCAACAACAGTACGAGTCCCACACTGAACTAACTCACCAGTCATAGCCTCAGATCTTGATATAGCCTCTTCCAGAGTAAGTGGATGAACACCAGCCATAGGAATGAGGTAGGGTAGCCAAAGCCCCCAACAAAGGGATAGGGCAATCCTTCCCAAGTAATGCATAAGCAAGATCAGGACTAGAGGGGTGTGAAGAGTAGGGGGATCTCTTGTGCAAAGCAAAGACAGGTACGTGCTAGCAAAGAAGGGAAGTGGCAAGACCTAACCTGAGGGATCAACCCACAAAGATACTTCTCGGTTTCTTTGTTCTCGGGGTAACCAGATGTGGAACAAGCCTTGATAACTCATTGAAACGGGTGGTATAACCAGCATGGTCAGCATCAACCATCTTATGCTCCAAGAATTCTCGTTCCAATTTTTCCAGCTCAGTTGCTATACAGAACTTCTCATCATCAACTCCTTAAAATTATACCAAGACATCACCTCAGCCACTACTCTAACTCGACACTGACCGTCCCACCAAGACAACGCATCCAAGGTAAGGAAATTTGCCACATAACTGACCCTTTGCTCAGGAGTACATTCACTAATACCAATCACATCTTCCATCTTTTCTAACCACTGAATAAACTTGGCTGCTCCACCTCTGCCGTCATACTGTTGCACACCACAATTCTTGAAGTTTTTGCAAGTACATGTTCTGACACCACTTCTAGGCCCTCTTGGTACAGTTCCATTACGAATTCTCTCATCAACGTCTTCATAGTATTCACCAATCTCCTTATCCTCTGCATCCTCATGCTGAGCATCCACAACTTCATTATAAGTCAACCCTTCATTCGTCGCATTTCGTGCCAGGATAGCATTGTCGACTTGAATAATCACGGCGGTCGTCTCCGTTCGTAGTAGCTCTCGTCTCACTACTTTTCCCACACACGTTAGTATATCTCTTAAACATTAGTCGCGAAGAAACACTCGTCACATGTTGCGCTCAGTAAGCCCTCTCGTCTTATAGTCTAAGGAATGCTATCAAGAACTTAAACTAGTCATGCAGTCCATATCAATGCAATACTAATACATATATATATACTAATAATATATAACCCTAAATCACAGTTAAAATGTGGTCCGAATCTAACACCTACATCCGATGCACTAGTGGTGTATGTATACAGGTGATACCAGTGGCTTTCCCTCCACACCCCTAGTACATCTAATGGAAGGTCGGATCACGGTACTGGTATGCTCTCTTGGTATTGGCAGGGTATGTATACAGGGTGTACCAGCGGCTAACCCTCCACCCAACCAACACCCATTAAGCAGCCCAGGGTTGCTACCACACTATAACTCCCAGTGCAATCCATGAGGTCAAAAACTGTCGTAAAACAGGAGATAATCGCAGAACGTTGATCAGGCGTTTCCTTGCTATCGTCCTGCAATACTAGTTAGTGCCATCACTTCATCTTTGCCCTAATACACATAAATAATCACAATAGCACCAAAAACACACAGTCACCAAATGACAGCCACAGTCAAAATAAGCACAGGGATAATGAATCTCAAAAGAACATGAACTCAAAGTATAAGTGACGTTAGCACGTCTAGAATGCATCTATGCTTCCTATCGTAAATGCTATACAGGGTTCTTAGGTTATAGTCTAGGCTTTTCCACCTAATTCTCTACAACCACGTCTCTGATACCATTCTGTAACACCCCACCGTTGGCGAAAACATGAGGTGTCATGAAAAGTACAGCACGACATGGAATTACATAGATACTGCTAAATGAAATGGAATATCATGATACATTCCCAAAACATAAGTCTTAATACAAGAGTTCCAAGTCACACAATGCTAGGAGAGCTTATTTCTAGTACGTCCATAACAGAAAATAAACAAAGACATGCAGCCTTAAAGTCCGATATAAGTAAAGGAGCACTAATCTCCGAAGTCCAGCCTAGAATTCAAATCTTTATCCCTGATTAGTCTGAGTACCTGAAAAGTATACTAAAACGTGTCAACACAAAGGTTGGTGAGTTCGTAGGTTTTATGTCAAAAAGTCTAGTCAAAGAAATAAGTCTTTTGTCGATTCTTTTGAGTCTAAACAAATAATAGTTCAATATATAAAGAGCAGAGTTACGCCAAAATAAGTCCAAAAGTCTCAAAGTCTCAAGTCTCAAAGTCTGAAGTCTCAAAGTATCAAGTCTCAAAGTCTGGTACCTGCCTTAGTCCATAGTCTCAAAGTCTCAAGTCACCAATACATAAAAAGCACGTCAAATAAGCACGTCATAAAGCACAACTTCAAACACATAATCACGCACATACAATAAGACAGAAGCACATCAAATGGCATAAGTATCTCTATACGCACAGGCTCAATATTGAACATAAACAGAAATCGACAAAACTGTTTAAAAAGAACAAGTATACTTTCCACCCCAAAAACTTGTAAAAAGAGGGGCTACAAAACTCACCTTAATTGGAGTGAATCGTGGGATGAAGAAAGAAGAAAGTAAGTAGACTATGTTGTGCTTCGTGGAACCTTTTCAAAGAAAGTAATACTTGATTTAGTTAATATGTTCTTGTTAGAAGATAGATGAAAGGAAGTTTGTTTTTGTAATCTTCATCACCCAAATTAGATTGTTATCATGACATTTGTTTAATTTACATATATATAAATAACTTCTACACATGAGATTAGGTATGTACACTGGTTCCTATCAAACAAGGATGTAGTGTAAACACTGGTTCCTATCAAACAAGGATGTAGTGTTGTAAATCCATACATGTACACCGGTTCCTATCAATCAAGGATGTTGGTGCAACGTAGTAGGTATATGGGATCATGTGTATAAGTAAATATATATATGTACATAGTTTTCATTTTATATATCATTTACATTGTCATGTAATAAAAGTATTCAAGTTTTGTAAAATTTGATATACATTTTTGGGTGATGAAAAATACTATAAGAAAGAAAATGTAAGAATACTTTTGTATTCCTTTCTTACCAAAATTTAAGTACCTAAAACCAAAGGTTAGATACTTAATTGAACCAATTAGTTAACAAAGGATGATTTAGTAAGATTTGGGGGTTGGTTTAGAGAGTGTTGTATAGAGTGAGAAAGAATATTTTGGTGTGAGAAAAATGGTTTGCCATGGGGTGGTATTTATAGGCTAATGAGAGGAGTAAGTGGAGGTAGGTTGTGGGAGACAAATTAGTGTGGTGATTGAAGGTGGGGTAAAGAAGACAAATTTGAGTGGTGAGTGGAGGTGGGGTAAGGAGACAAATTTGAGTGGGTGGAGGTGGTGATTGATTCCATATATATATATATATATATATATATATTATGTATTTATTAGTGTTTTGTATATGTATTTATTTTTTTTTATATGTATTTATTTTATTGTAAAGTTTTACAAATTAAATAAACTAACTCATTATATATATATATATGAGTCTAAATACAATAAATATAATTTGTTTACCAAAATAATTATTAGTATTTTCTATGTAAAGATACGAACTAGACGTTTAAATGTTTTAATGATTTTATAACCTAAATACAAAATGTTTAACACAAACAATTAATCATAAAAATTAATCATGGCTAGATTGTGCAAATAAAGTTTGCCCTTGTCTAGTTCATCACCTCGATGAATGTTTGTCAGTTCGTTAACTCATAACGATGTTTGTTCACATTGTTTTATTTGCATAAGAGTTTAATAAATCATATATTTAAATTAATAGTCTTTTTAGTCAACCTGAAATTTTTGCGGATGTTACATTCTTCTAAAGTCTAAATGCTCATTAAGCCCGAATAAACATAAATCCATTTATTCCATGATAAAGCCTTACAGACTAATAATGTACATAAACGAAAATGAGCTATAAATGACCGGAAAAGTGCTTCGGAATATACGCTCAGGTGACGGTTGTTACAGATACCAGTTTCCATTGAATTACCCCAATCTGAAGAGTTTCATGATGCAAGTCATGATTTGTAGGAGGAAGATGAAGAGACTGAAATAGTCTTTTCTGAAGCTGCTCCTGAAGTAAATCAGAGGAATTCTTGCACTGATATCATTGTTCATCCTGGTCAATACTCTAAGTGGACAAAGGCACATCCAATCGATCAAATCATTGGAGATTCCAGTAGAGGGGTTCAAACCAGAAGAGCCACAAGCGATCAATGCTTATACGTCAGCTTCCTATCACTGATTGAACCGAAGAAGATTGACGAGGCTATGAAAGACCCAAGCTGGGTTGAAGCCATGCAAGATGAGCTCAACCAGTTTAAAAGGAACGATGTTTGGGAACTTGTTACATGTCCTAATAACCTGAAGAAGGAGCCAATTGGGACAAGATGGGTCTTCAGAAATAAGATGGATGAAGATGGACATGTGATTCGAAACAAGGCTAGACTTGTTGCAAAGGGTTACTCTCAAGAAGGAGTAGATTTCGATGAAACTTTTGCACCAGTTGCTAGACTAGAAGCTATCAGAATTTTCTTATCTTTTGCAGCTCATCATGAGTTCAAAGTCTATCAGATGGATGTTAAAAGTGCATTTCTGAATGGAGAATTGGAAGAAGTTGTTTATGTTTATCAGCCACCAGGATTCATTAATGAAGAAAAACCTCACTGGGTGTACAGACTGAACAAGGCACTATATGGTCTGAGACAAGCACCTAGAGCCTGGTATGATACTATAACTAAACATCTTCTGAAAAATGGTTTTAAGAGGGGTGCAATTGATAACACTTTATTCATTTTACATGATAAAGGTGATATCTTACTTGTACAAATTTATGTTGATGATATTGTGTTTGGGTCTACAAATGACAAAATGTGTAAAAGGTTTTCTGAAATAATGTCTTCTGAGTATGAAATGAGTATGATGGGTGAACTGACATATTTCTTGGGTCTTCAAGTAAAACAAACCAGTAATGGTATTTTTATAAATCAAGAAAAATATGTCAGAGATTTATTAAAGAAATATCAATTTGATTCAGTCTCATCAAAATATACTCCCATTTCAGCTCCATTGACTTTGGATTCTGATCCTAATGGAAAACAAGCGGATCCCATAAAATATCGTGGTATGGTGGGGTCACTTATGTACTTAACTGCTAGTAGACCTGACATAATGTTTGCAACATGTCTTTGTGCACGATTTCAGTCTGATCCCAGAGAATCACACTTAAATGTTGTGAAAAGAATTTTCAGATACCTTAAAGGTGTCCCCAGACTTGGTCTTTGGTATCCCAAAGGCTCAAGTCTAGATCTAATGGGTTATTCAGATTCTGATCATGCAGGATGTAAAATAGATAGGAAAAGTACCACAGGTGGTTGTCATTTCCTAGGTGGCAAATTAGTTAGTTGGACAAGCAAGAAGCAGACTGCATTGTCACTCTCCACAGCTGAAGCTGAATACATTTCTGCAGCAAGTTGTTGTGCTCAGATTTTATGGATGAAGAACCAACTAACTGATTATGGTGTTACTTATACAAAAACTCCAATCTTTTGTGATAACACCAGTGCAATTGTCATCTCTCACAATCCTGTCATGCACTCCAAAACCAAGCATATCGACCTCAGGTATCATTTTATTAGAGATCACATTATTAAAGGTGATATTGAACTTCATTTTATCCCCACTGATAAACAACTCACTGATGTTTTTACAAAACCCTTGGATGTCAAAACGTTTAAACATCTCATCAGTGAGTTAGGTATGCTAAATCCTGTATAGCATCACCTCAGGGGGAAGTGTCAAATATTTTTGTACTTAAAAGAATTTTTCTCTAAGGGGGAACTTTGCTTTCTGAAAAATATTTTGACTGAAATGGTTCAACCCACTGATTGGCTTCAGAATAGTTTTTAAGCTGAGATGGTTCAGATTTCTTAAACTGATCATGCTTAGATTTTGTAGAGTCATTTCTGAAATCAATCAGTACCTTTTAATGTCTTTTGGATACTTGGTCGCTTGTGTGGACACGTGATGGCTACTGTATAACGTTTGAATAATGATTCTTTTGCTGACGTGTCATACAAGTTGCGCCGTAAATGAAAAGTGATGATTACTTTTTGTTAAAAAGTTGAAAAGTTTTCTTGAAAATGTGGGGTCACCAACCGTCGTAGCATTAAATGTGGACGTATACCCAAAATTATTTCGGATTTCAAACCCGATCAAAATTGTTTTCAAAAAATAATATTATTTTCTTGGGTTTGAATTTCAAAATCATTTTCTATATATTTATTTTGGAAAAACCGTATATATTCCATCATAAATATAAATACTCTTTTCTAAATCATTCCTTCATTTACTTCGTTTTTCATTTACTCTCAATCATCATTCTCTCTCATCTTCTCATTCTTCCAAATTCCAAAACTCTAAAATTCATCTTTCAATTTCAGTTTTCACTAGTAGAAATGGCTAAATCAACATCTCAAGCCAAATCACTTATAACTTTCGAATACAATCCACCTAAAGCAGTCAAACCCAGTCTGGCATGGCCAAAGGGTTTCGATCCATCAACCCTTAGGTTTAACATGAATAATTTTGTTGCCGCACTGAATATACATACAGCCACTTTAATGGGGAGAATAAATAAATTTTATGAAGAGTCTCCTCTCCATTACGCTTTGACTGCTAATCCTCAAGTTTTGTATCATAGATACTTACTTGAATTCTGGTACACTGCTATAATAAGCAAGGATGAAAAATCCATTGCTTTTACATTAAAAGAAGGCACAAAGCAGTGTGTCATTTCTCTCGAAGGGTTCAGAAATTCCCTTCATCTGAACTACCTTCAACCTCCCTCGGTCTATGCCAGAAGACTGAAAGGAATTAATTTCCGGGAGGTATTGCAAGCCATGGGTCATGATGACATGGGCAATGCAAATGGCGATCTGAAGACCTCAGGGCATATTTTCTTGTCTGGCTTTGGTAACTGTTGGAGGTTCTTCTGGACTCAGATCGTTGAGTGCCTAGGGGAAAATAATGGTGGTTTAGACCAAATTTCCTTGCCCCAAGTCGAGATGGGTTATTATTTGTGGCATGGGATAGAGGCAGACTTCGCTGAGATACTCTTCTCTCAGTTGATAGCAAAGTTGAAAGGAAAAAGAAGTCTGCACATCTCTTTTCCCAGATTTTTGAGCATCTGCTTCATGAATATTCTTGGAGATGCGTACAATGATGTGGGGGCCTGAGTTTTCGGCAACAGAGTTCTGCATAGATTTCGTCAATGCATCTACTTCAGAACCAGAACCAGAACTTTCTGCTGCAATGACTCAGGTAATTATCTAAAACTGTCTCAGCACGACCGGCTGGTTCAGAAAGATCACTGAGTGGGCCACAAAAGAATGTGGGACCCATCGGTGGATCTAGTGGCAAAATGTTGAAGTTGTTAAAATCCCAATCAACTTCATCCATCCAGCCACCTCCCTCTTCCACTGACGAACCTGAGGACCTCCCAAAAGGTTCCTCGGGATCTCCAAAGGGCTTACTTAAATATCGTAAATTTAAGAGATCCTCACAGCCCAAGGATATTAGTGCCGAAGCCAACCTTTCTGGTTCATCCCAACAAGAACCAGAAGAATCGAGTCAAAGGAAAAACCCACAAGCAACCATCCCCGCAACTTCTGTAGGAGGGGATGGTGAAGAAAATATAAGTGTGTCAGCCCAGCACACAGTAGAGTCCATGTCAACACGTGCACCCCCTGAAACTTCACAAATCTTATACTCTACTGATGCACGAACTGATGATGTTTCTGAAGTGACACAATTGGAAACTAAAGTTCCACACTCTACGGCCAATGAAGTGGTTCTTAATGATGGCACGAGGATCACTGAGGCAACCCCTGTGTCTGTTAACTTTGGCAGTGAAGCTTTGGCTGAGCCAAACATTTCTGAATCTAGTAACGACGCATCTGCAGCAACAGTTGTTAAACCAGAAGCTGGTTCAGTATCTTTGGATCTGAACCAGGGCATATCTGATCAGACTGCAGTCTTGACTGCTTTCTGGGATGACGATGAGCCACCCCAGGGGAATCTTGATTCCCTTGATGACTTTGAGTTTGATGAGGGCTTATTGGAAGAGAATCAGTCGTCTGATTCTGAGCCAACCTTCAACCTCGCAAACGTCCCTCCTCCCCCAAAAATCCAAAATATTGAACAACCATATCGCCCACCACCAACAAGTCATCAACATCCTTACTTTCCACCAGGCTCAACTCCAGCCTATGTCACTTCTCCAAAATTCCAACCACAACTTCAACACATTCACCCTCAACTTCAATCCGTTCCAAATCCCATCAATTATGATGATCCAATGGAAAAAGAGGTGGACTCTGAAACTGAATCAGATGGTCCATCTGAAATGCAAGTAGAGAAAGCATTGGATGGGCTTGGAAATATTCCCTTTATTGCTTCTGCTTCTGCACAACCACCTCATCCTTTAAGTGTGGAAGCACAGTTAGAGATCTCAAATGCCGAAGTCCAAAGCCTACTTCTCAAGGTGGAGGACTTAACTAAATCTCTAACTGCCAACACTAAGTCCCTGGCTTATCTGAAGGGTGCTCAAGTGTATCTTGGCACTGAGTTGACCAAAGTTGCTGGAAATGAGGGATTAGTGGCTGGGAAGCTCAATGAGTTGGTTCATGCTTGTAACAAGATAAGCTCAGCCATAAGGGAAGCTTTCAGACTGACCAAGAGAGATGTGCAAACCTCTGTTGTTGCAAATTTGACATCCTCTGTGGAATTAATAAAGCAAGATGTAATGACAGTCGGGAAAGAAGTTAATGAGTTGGTGAAGAAACCCAATGTTGATGAGAAAGAACTTGGGTCTTCTCTAAGTGTTGGTTTGGTTGAGAAGCTGAAGTCTGAGCTGTCTCAGGAACTTGTTGCTCAGATTTCTGCTTCAGTGGCTGAGATAGTTTGAACAACGAGTCAGATTAATGGTCTCTGAATTGACTCGTGACACTACAAAAAGAGTTGATAAAGCAGTTGAAGATGTGCAGAAATCCATTGACACTCTTGATGTTGTAACACCCGACGTTTAAAAATATGGGTTTTCAAAAACTTTCACCTATCGGTGTTAATTTGCGGAAGAAAAGACTTTAAAAGTCAAACCGATAAAAACATTTCGGTTTCTACATTTTATTGGTGTTACATGCCATATCAAACATTAGTTCAAATGAAAACCCAACGGTTGCCCAACATTAAACAACCGTTCACACGTTATTACATGAATTCGACATCAAAATGAAGAGTATTCAAAGTCTCCATAATAAGCAACTATGGGTAGCTAAGGCTCCTTCATTGCATCTACCCAAGCTCATACGTCCTGCGTCACTAGTCCATCAAGCTAAACCTGAGGGAACAACCACATTAAAGAAACAAGTGTTAGCTATAAGAATAGCTAAGTAAGATCACACTTAATTTAAAAGCATTTGTCCAATTAAAACATTTCTCCATTATTAGACAAGCTTATTAGGCACAACGCACAACACACGAAACTGCATAACAACTTCATATCAATTAGGATGAATCACCCTAAATGTGCCTATCCTGCATTACTTCATTACACACGTATAACCACATAACTGCTTTACTACGTTTTAACTGCTTTACTACATTAACTGCTTTACTACGTTATTAACTGCATTAATGTGTAACATAAGTTACACCCGACTAGATGACAAACCCCACACGGTTGTACATCAAGCGTCGTTAAGGAATGGCAAGCCAATCCAAGAGTAATCCGTATGTGGAGGTGGGTCAGACCCCTCGTATTACTCGCCCTGCATTATAAAGACCATGTTGCAAGGAGCCACCCAAGCAACAACTACGTCAACGCACTTAGCCAGGCTAGGGCAAGTACGGGTTAAGCTTAACACTTTCCTGCATCAAAGTTTAACGAGCTCGATCCTGCATTATTTAGATTAGGTGACTGCATTACCTAAACATTTACTACATTTACTGCTTCTACGTTTTGGGCCCTTAAACGTGCACGTGTCATGGCAACTTAACGAGTCTAGTGTACTAGTTGAGCAAGCCATACAATCATGCACATATCAACAATCAACAACACACACTACATCTCAAAGCATCACAAGCTACATCGTAATACTACATAAACTGCATAACAATATACAACATTAAGCAATACTTCATTTCACTACGATAGGGTCTGCATTTCAGGTCTCATGGTCAACTACATATCCCATAATGCCTCCCGTGTAACCCGAGATACCCACATATATCATAAGTTACCGTTAAGGAAGTTATAAGTATGAAACCTTTGCTTGTTGAACCCTCAGCGTGACAAAAGTAGTGTATCTTACCTCGATACGGTTTAACAACAAGCTATAAGCACAATACAACGATGACTAGGGGTCTCCGATAACCTAGAACAAGTATAAGATCGAAAGATAAGCTAAACGACACTTTTAGCAAAATCTGGGCAGGTGGTGCGCCGCACCTTCCATGTGGTGCGTCGCACCAATCCTCCAGGGAAATTCAATTAACTACGAGTGCGCCGCACCTACCCTTTGGTGCGTCGCACAAAACCATCAGAAAAACTTATCAATCACTAGGTGCGCCGCACCTACCCTTTGGTGCGTCGCACAAATCCACCAGGGAGTTTAGACTAAAGGCAGGTGCGCCGCACCAGCCCTTGGTGCGTCGCATATCGGGGTGTACCAAAAACATTTCTGGCCAGTGGTGCGCCGCACCACCCTCCAGGTGCGTCGCACTTGGAGTGTCGACCAGAAAACCCAACTTTGTTCTTGATCAAACGAATTCCATACGAACCCATACCCCAAATCCAACCTGGGGACTTAAAATTAACCCATTTAATTGCATTTCCATCATCTATTCTCAGTCTATAAATCCTTTAATCCTTTACTTCATAAATCAATCATTTAATCACCCGAATAACATCAAATTGATGAACGTTTAATCAAATAACCCAACCCAAACCCTTATGGCCTGGATTAAGACTAAAATAAGACTCACACAATCAATTCTCAACTGAGAAATACCTATATTACCTGTATTTGGTGATAAAGATCCAAGATCTAAGCAATACACGATCGATTCGGCTCCAAAATGAATAAGATCTAGGAAGAAATGAGAAAGGGAAGGGAGGAGATCAACTAGGGCTTATTTGAGGGTAAGAAAATCTGCATAAGGCTCTCAATGACAACTTTTAAGCATCTAAACCCGTTTTTGACTTTGCACACATGTCAAAACTAACCCCTAAGCTTCCTAATCCTTCATCATTGGTCACAAACTACATTATTGACCACATACAACATTAATCCTTCATTAAATGTCACTACATAGACATTAACCTTCATATTACACACATTTATACTACATTAACATTTAGGCTTACAAGCCTCACACATAACACATTAACTACATATAAGCATTAAATCTAGAATAGACTTAACGATACACACAATATTGACTTAACGGCATTAGTCAACTAGTAAAGAAAAGTTTGGGATGTTACAATGTAGCTGTCAAGTCTCAATCGAAGCAACTTGATGAAATCTTGACATTGTTGAAGAAAGAGCCAGTTGTTGCTCCCCCTCCTCCTGCTTCATTTACTGAAGATGATCGAAGGCAGCTCACTAAAATTGTTAATACGGAGGCACTGAAGCTGAACTCTAACTTCAGATTAAGGTCTCAGTATGTCACTCTCTCTAAGGGGCTTTCTGATTGTCTAAAACAACAAAGTTGGGAACCTCTGAAGCACATGCAAATGGCAATAGATGAATATGCAAAATTGCTTTCAGAGGTCCCCAAAGGGGGAAAAGATCAAGTGCCTATTGGTTTGCTGTCTAGTACTCAGGAATTGATTGAACCAACAAAGAAGCAATCTGAGACACAAGCTGGTGGTGCTTCAGTTCAGGGGGAACAACGTACTTCTGAGGCACATGTTTCTGAGCCACCTAAGAAGGATAAGGGCAAAGCCCCAGTTGTTGAAGAACCCAAGTCCAAAGGTTCTAAAGGTTCTGGACTTGTGGTTGGTGAAAACGTTGATGAACATGGCTATCCTTTGCATGATCTAGCTGCCGATAGTAAGAAGTTAGAGGCATTACAAAAGAAGGTCTCCAATCATTTCATGGCCTTGAGAGAAAACAAAGAAAGCATGAAAAAGATCAATATGAGCACTATCTGAAACATCGATCCCATCCTTCCAAAATTATTGATGTAGAAGTTGTCAAGGAAGATGGATTGAAGTTGTTTGATCAGGTGGTTAACAGAGAAGGAAGAGCAGCAGTTGAGTACAATCAGGTATCAGTTCACGAATTTGGCATATCTGAGCATAGAGAAATGATCCCCATTCTGAAGACAAAGCCAAAATCTCATCTCATTGGTGCATGGATGTCAAGAATACAACAAAAGATGCAAGCAAAGGTAGAGATGGAGAACATATTGTTTGGGAAGGATCATTCACCACTGAAGAGGAAGGCTACTGAAAGTCCTTCTGGCTCAAGGCCTTCAAAGAAGTAGCTTCTTCATTCGGACTATCATTTACTTGTAATTTTATTTACATTTGTAACAAACTTTTCAGTCTTGTATATATATGTTACAAGTTGTAGCCAATAAGTAGATGATAAGTTTAAGTTAGAAAAACAACAAGGAAAAATACTCGAGATGCTGATCTCTCTACCTTCAAGCCTATCTCAGAAAGTGCTGATGAAATACAAAGAAAGCATGAAAAAGATCAATATGAGCACTATCTGAAACATCGATCCCATCCTTCCAAAATTATTGATGTAGAAGTTGTCAAGGAAGATGGATTGAAGTTGTTTGATCAGGTGGTTAACAGAGAAGGAAGAGCAGCAGTTGAGTACAATCAGGTATCAGTTCACGAATTTGGCATATCTGAGCATAGAGAAATGATCCCCATTCTGAAGACAAAGCCAAAATCTCATCTCATTGGTGCATGGATGTCAAGAATACAACAAAAGATGCAAGCAAAGGTAGAGATGGAGAACATATTGTTTGGGAAGGATCATTCACCACTGAAGAGGAAGGCTACTGAAAGTCCTTCTGGCTCAAGGCCTTCAAAGAAGTAGCTTCTTCATTCAGATTATCATTTACTTGTAATTTTATTTACATTTGTAACAAACTTTTCAGTCTTGTATATATATGTTACAAGTTGTAGCCAATAAGTAGATGATAAGTTTAAGTTAGAAAAACAACAAGAAAAATTCTAAGACATCAATGATCTATAAGATGTCCTTAGAAAAGTTTTACAACTTAAACAAAACGTGCATTTCAGACTTACAAACATGTATAGATAGAAGTCTGAGATGCATGCACTATTTCAGGACAAATAGGTGGAATTTGTTGGGTCGAAATCGACCAATTATAATTTGTCCAGGAAATAGTTGAAGTTCAGCGAAGAAAACTTTTACAGGATTCTGAACCATTTCAGAATACTCACTGAAGCTTCACTTCAGTTCAGATCAACCTAAACTGAAAGCATTCATCTGAAGTAGAAGACTGAAGACTGGACAAAGAGAATCATCTCAGAAGCAGAGCACAGAGAAGATTCTACCTGATCGAAGACTGAAGCATCTCAGTGTAAAGTACTTACAACACTTTACACTGATTACAAGGAAGCCTTTTTGACTTTACCTATCTTTACCCGGACAATAACCTTTTGTTTGTCTAGTAAAGTACATGGTTGAGTAAAAGGTTGGGAATAAAGAGTGAAATGTCACATCAAAGTGACTTTCACAAATATCCTTAAAATACGCATGTTAAGGAATTGATTTCAATTCTTTAAATGCTCCCAACCATATTTGTACGGCCTGGTCCACATCAGCATGAACCTTGCCTATAAATACAAGGCTTCTCACAACTTGCAAAGTGCTTGAAACTTTGGCATTGCAAACTTGTGAGATATACTCTAAGTAATCCTTACGAGTATTTCCAAGTATTTAGATCATTTGTATTTCAAGATTGTTTAGATATTACACTTTGGTGTTTATCTTTGTTCCGCAACAATCTTTGTATTTTGTTTAACACAATTAATAAAATACATTTGAAAAGTACATAATGTCTCAATGCCACATACTTGACTTATATATATTATTTATATAGTTTCAGCACTTTAGTTTCTTGCAATTTACTTTCAGTCATTTACATTTACTTGTTAACCCTAATCTGGATCGTCATTCTGAACTGGTTCCTTCCAGATCAGAATTGCTTGCCAGTCATTGTTATTGATATAGAGGTATCTTCGGGTAACCCATCACTTTTGGACTTACACTCATGTATCCGTATGAATTTAGGATATCTACAAGTTAATAGATAAATACACATTGATATCAAGATATACAAGTTAATAGATAAATACACATTGATATCAAGATATTCGACGTAATATCGAATAAAGAAAAATATAATTTTCGACGAGGTGCAAGTGGTGCGTGGCGTACGTGAGAAGCTGCCAAAGAGGTTGAGGTATTTGTTCGTGAAATCAGCCGAAGAAAAGAGATCCTTATTGGTTCCTGCTTGTGTTCATAGCCTACGGTTCGTTTCTTTTTCAGTATTTATTCAAACACTGCATTACATTACAACATCTAATAGCTATCTATTCTGACTCTTCATAATACAATGATTAATTATTTTATATTAATGTTAGTTAATATTACTAATAGTTTAATAATAAGTAGCTAAATCTTTTATTATCTATCTTAATAAAGTGCATCATACTGTAAAAATAACTATGCACAAAAGTTATGATGTGCATAAACTATCGAACACCTCTATTGTATGCATAAACTTAAAAAAATGTTCAAATCATGTTGAGTTGTTGAATTGTTATAGTGTGCACAAACTATCGAACACCTCTAACGTTAGTGTCGTAATCTTAATATATTCAATCTTCGCTATTAAAAAAAAGATATTCGACGTAAACGGAAAAAGTAATATATTTGTAATTACGAATCCATCCGTCCTGTCCAGTTTCTTAAAATTCTAGATCTCCTACTTCCAACTCCTTCGGGCTGTTAAAAAATTCCATATTTTGATCTTTACTTGGTATTATATTAATGGTATTTATTATTATTATTATTGTATTGTTATAGTATTTTAAGTTAATTGATTTGTGGGCTTAAAAAATTAATCATTCATAACAAGGATTTGTCGTTTTTTATATTCTGAGAGATTTTAACTTTAAGAAGTTTTAGGTTGTATGTTTAATTTGGCTAAAAGCATATAATTAGATTTATTAGTTTTAGGTAGATTGATTTAGCTTTCGTGTATTGTGTTTTCTAATTATATGTTTTAATTTTGTTACCATTGGACAGACATAATGGCTACGGTCGAATACACACTTCGATTACTGACTTGATGGTAGAGGATTTAATCGGAAAGCAATTGATCATTCTATTTATTTTCACATAATTCGAATGTGTGGACACTTGTCACCTTCTTTTTCCAATCCATTGTTGTTCCAAACACTTGAAATTATCTTTATTGATCAAGATAATCTTTTATAACTATAACTATATTCTTGATGTTTAAAAACTATACTCAACTATTTATATTATGTTGTGTTACAAAAAATTTAATCGCACAATACATGATCAATCCGTACATCGTACGGGTATTGATACTAGTATATATATAATAAAGTAATAATAATGAGGTAAGAGTGAGATATTATATAGAACGAAATGCATTTTTGGTCCCTGTGTTATCACACAATTTGCAATCTTGGTCCAAACATTTGCAAAGTGGCGATTTAGGTGCTATAAGTCGGCCTTTTTTGCATTCTTGGTCCATTTTTAACTTTCCGTCCATTCAAAGCCGTTATACGCCCCATGTGCTAATCACGTGAGGGGTAGATTTGTCCATTTAATTCGTTTGGACCAGAATTGCAAAAAAAAACGAAAACCCTCCCCTTTATAAACCCCTTTTTCCCCAAATTTCTAAACCTATTTATTTTTCATTCGCAGTTCACATCCCCAATATATACACACACATACATGAGCAGAAATATCAAAGAAATTTATGATGAAGAAAAATCCCAAACAACTTTTGATTCAAAATCCAGAAAAATCACAAACAACTCTTGATTCAACTACGTGGTTTCTTCGAGGAAATGTAGCCAGACATGACTTCCTTGATGAATTTTACGGTGATTTTTTTTTCTTTATTTAATAATTTGTTTTCATTTTTGAGTGTTTATATAGTTGGTGATCAAGATATTTTGTATATATAAGTGTTTATGTTTTGTTATCTTAAAAAACCCTAATTTTTTTATTTTTACAGGAAAAAACCCTAATTATTTTACTTTGGAAATCCATCACGGGGGGGCATTTACTAAGAAGCATCCAGGCAGAAGATATGTTGGTGGGAAGGTAAATTATGTCGATTGTGTAGATGGTGACCAGTTTTCTGTACTTGAAGTCAATGCCATGGTTAAAGAGCTAGGGTATACTGAGAAGGTTCCACTGTGGTATCACTTTAAAGCTCCAGATAGTGACTTGGATTATGGTCTTCATGCTCTAGGTAATGATGATGATATTAGGTATTTATTGAAGTATGTTGGCAAGCCTAATGTGTTAGAAATTTATATAGAAAAAAGGAAAACAAATTTAAATACTTATTTGCAAAGTCCAAAGAATGTTGTGATTAAAGAAATTGAGGACATGCCCCTTATCCCTGTTAGAATGAAGCTTAAGAAACATACCCCTGTTAAGAAGACATTGTTCCCTGAAGAAATTGATGTACCACAGTTAAATGAAACAGATCATGGGCAGGGTAGTGGGCAAGTCCAAACTAGTGTTGCTCTTACTGTGCAACCCTTTAATGATGCATTTTTCAATGAGGTATTTTTCAGTGACAATGTACATGGTGAAACTGAATGTGGGCAGGGTAGTGGTAGTGGTTTGCATGTAAATGAGGGTGACCAAAATGGACAGGGTAGTGGTAATGGTCAACATGACATGGAAATTGCAGAACATGAGGGTTCAACATACTGAAGGACAGGGTAGTGGTAGTGGTTTGCATGTAAATGAGGGTGACCAAAATGGACAGGGTAGTGGTAGTGGTAATGGTCAACATGACATGGAAATTGCAGAACATGATGGTGAACAACATACTGAAGGAGATACTGAACAACATAAAGATAGTGAAGGAGAGAGTGATTTTATTATGGATGGGGCCCAATTGATGATCTAGAGGTTCAGAAATTGAATTTTGACAATATCGATAGTCAATCAGATTCAGGTGATGATGCTAGGACTGCTGCTTTAAAGATATTAAGAAGAGAGCAAAATACAAACCTAGAAAAGCATATTGTAAAGTTTTATGCTGGACAAGTATTTGGTAGTAAACAAGAAATGAAAGAACTTGTCACCCAACTATCAGTTGAAACTAGAAGGCATTTGAAAATTGTTAAAAATGATAATAGAAGATTCACTGTCATTTGTGAGGGCAATATTCCTGTATTTAGTGAAACTGCTGGGCCAAGTAATATTGATGGACCAAGTAAGAAGGTTGGGGCAAGTGACACTGATGGGCCAAGTGAGAAGGTTGGGGCAAGTGACACTGCTGGGCCAAGTCAGAAAGTTGGGCCTCAGGGGTTACAACGTGGGCCAGTTTTAGTCCATTCCCCAACAGGAATTAGGTTTGTGAAGAAAAAGACAAAAGAACAGGATAAAGAAAAAGAATCAAAAAAGGAGACAACTTGTCCTTAGAGATTGCATGTCTCCAAACCTAATGCTGATGTCCAGACTTGGACAGCCAAAACATTTAATGTAACACCCCGCTAAAGCGGAATACGCGGGATGCACAGACAAGCACAAAAGCACATAGTACAAGTTCCAACACAGCCAATAACATTAATAAAGGACAGAAGTACGATAGTTATTACAGAACATAAAATGAACTCAGAATAATCAATATTCTTAAGACAGAACAATTGTCTTTTGGGAACAGGTCTTGAACTTGAAATAGCAAGGAGAGTCTTCACGGCTCTTGATCTTGAACGCTCGGACAATCGCCAAAAAGGATGAGCTTAGGGAGGAAGATTCTTATGCTAACATGACCTACTTACCCTAACCTGAAAAGCATGTAAGTTCAAAGGTCAACTACAAAAGTAGTTGGTGAGATTCACATAAAGTACTAGTACGTATACATATAATAATATGTAGAGTAGGAACAAGTCATAAGATCTGTACGTTTAACAAAAGTGCTTGATGATCGTAAGAGTAGTACTAGAACATATAATGAACTTTAAATGAGTTGTCACTGCTAACCCGATTGGCCAGAACTGAACTGTAATGAACTTAAGTACATAATAATCAAGTACTTCACGAAGATCTAAATTAGAACAAGAACAGATAATATGCATCCTCCAGAACTGCGGAGAATGAGGGTGGGCCTACCCTAAACAGCGCTGTCCATAATTATCTACGGTTCAATCCCTGAACTGTGGGATATGAATTGATAGCAGTGAATAAGAACTGAACAAGTACAAGTACGAGCTAGAACATGTTAAAGATCAATATAGTAATATGGAGGCATTTAAGATCCTGCCCATTCAAGATTTAAATACTCCTTAAACAGTATAAATGTATTTAAGATCCTGCCCATTCAAGACTTAAATACTCTTTTAAATAATTAGGAATCATGACATAAGTACCTCGTAAGATCATAAATAGTACGTAAAGTAATTCAAGAACATATGTATAAGTACAAAGTAGTTTTCATGCTTTTCAGTCCCCGATAAAAGAACTTTGAACAAATGTACGAAAAGGGGATGAGTGAACTCACAGTGATCTGGTACAAGCACAATTTATAGCACAGAGAGCAAGCACCGCGATAAATAAGTTATATCTATCGAAATCCAAGTACGTCTTGATGGATGCCTAAGTACAAGTTATTGTTCATAGATATGCACACATATCAGTTCAAATGACTAATTAATTACTGAAATGTCCTTGATGAACTGATGATTTGGTCCATAATGATCTTTGAACGTTTTGACTCAAAATGAGTTTAAATGAACTTTAAGTACATGAACTGGACTCGAACTGAACGTCTTAGAACTCACACATAAGTACTTATCGTGTTAATGAGTTGAACGTGTCTTAAATGTACTTGATTAGGGTTTGCACAATGTACGTCATTTTAGGTCGATTCAAGAACTAGCTGTATTGTCAGTAAGTAGCCTTGAATGATATTGATGATGTTATGAACTGGTTTGGTGATTAATGATCAAGTGTAGTATGTTTTAGAACAAGTACAAGATCGTCTAGGGTTTTGGACTGCAAGATCGTCCCACTGTTTCTGGTTCAGGATCGTTTTAGAGTTTAGCACAAGATCTTCCTAGGTTTGGCACAAGATCGTCCTAGGTTTTCTGTTCAAGATCGTTTTAGATATTAAAGCTCGAGATCGTTTTAAGGCCAAGCTAGGGTCAAGACCGTTTTAGAGTTGTACTAGGTCAGGATCGTCCTAGGTTTTCATCAGGCCAAAGTCGTTCTAGATGTTTAGCACAAGATCGTCCTAGGTGATTAGCACAAGATCGTCTTACGATTCCTAGTTCAAGATCGTTTTAGCCTTTTCAAGTTCAAGATCGTTTTATGGTTCTGCTCAAGATCGTTTCGTGCTTCTGCTAGCTCAAGATCGTTTCATGTTTTAGTATTTAGATCGTCCCGTAGTTTAACATTTAGATCGTCTTAATCATTTCAAGTACAAGATCGTTTTAAGTACATTGAACAAGATCGTTTCACAAGACCAGGTTCAAGATCGTCTTAGGTTTAGCTAGATTTCAAGATCGTTTCCTAGTTTGATGGCTCAAGACCGTTTCAAGTTTAAGGCTCAAGATCGTTTAGATTCTAGCTCAAGACCGTTTCATTTCCAAAGACAATAATAAGCGTGCGTGATCATTTCATGAACAAGGGTTTGAGCAAACCGACCCAAAGGATCAGTTACCCATTAAACGCACCAACACATCACAATACTACACGAGATCGAACGAATAAGAATCATGAACCAAAAGAGTTGTCTAGGACGATCTTGAGACAAGATCGTCCCATCCAAGACCGTCCCAAAGGCCAAAACGGGCTGAACAACACACTCACACAATTCGGAGGTCTAGATCGATTTTAAGACATGTTAGCACATAGCACTGGTACTTATATGCATAATAACAACAACTTATAACTCTTTTTCTGGATTTCGAGATCAAATATGACATAAACAAGTCGTGGCACTCAAGAACAAGTTGCACCTTTATTTTCAAAAACGGGTTTGTAAATTAAAGCATGTTGTGACCCAGATTTGTTCACACAAATGTTGTTGAACACCTTTAGACACGAACCCATTAACTTTTAACACGATTTTCATTCAAGAATTGGACCAAATCATCATGAACATAACTTGTAAAAAGTACACTTTTAATTTGATCAAAAACTCCTAATTTGTTGTTGTTACCTGAGATTTGATTCCAGAAACACGTTTTGATTACCACAAGGATGCTAAAAGTACACACGATTTCGATTTAACAATCAAAAATCAAAATATGAATTTGTGTGTGAAAATGTGGCTGCCAGTGTGTGTTTTTAGAGTGAGAAGTGAAAAATGAGAAGGAGATGAACAGTGATGCTTTCTCTCACTAGGGTTTCCAACTCTTTCTTTTTATACCTTTCCCATAATTAATGAACTTCATAAATGCAAGGACTCATTTGCAATTATTTTTAGTCTAGAACTTTATTAATTCGTCGAATTTAGTCATAAATTCGTCATATAAGTCAAGAATTAAGATCAAGTTGACCTTCATATAAGCACATAATTTCAGTCTAAAGTACGTCAAGAACTTATATAAATTGAACTGTCTGGCCGTTCCGGTGGCGAAAGTACGTTTCAGAGAACTTATTTAGAACATTTCTAAGACGGTTGTTACATTTAAAGACAACCACAAATGTCTTCAAGCTAGGGAATTAAAGAGATGCACATCAGAGTTTTTGGCTAAGCAGATTCAAGAACAGATACATCCAGATTCTAAAGTGCAAACTTCTCATCTTAGAGATTTAATCCAGCAGAAATTTGAGATAGGTTTCTCAAAGTATAAGATCTATAGAGCAAAGAATAAGGCAAAGGATAGAATCATGGGTGATTACAGGTATCAGTATGCCATTTTGAGGGATTACATATTGGAATTAAAAGCAACCAATCCAGGAACTAATGTCAAGCTTGATTATGAACCAGAACCTAATCCAGATGTTGAAACTAGGATGTTTAGAAGGATATATGTATGTCTAGGTCATTAAAGCAAGGGTTCAAAGTTGGTGGAAGAGATCTATTGGGATTGGATGGGACTTTTATGAGAGGTATGGCTACTGGTCAGTTGTTGCTTGCAGTTGGAATAGATCCAAACAATGGGACCTTTCCAGTTGCTTATGGGATTGTGGAGTCTGAGAACAAAGCATCTTGGACTTGGTTTCTTGAACAATTGGGTGAAGATCTTGAATTGGATCACATGTCTAACTTTACTTTCATCAGTGACAGGCAAAAGGTTACCTTCTTGACTTTAATTATTCCTTTTTACTGGTTTATGTCAAGTTAAATAATTATGTTTACTGATTGTTTATGATTGTTGATAGGGAATCATTCCAGCCATTGCACAACTTTTCCCTTGTGCTGAGCATAGGTACTGCTTAAAACACATATATGAAAACATGAAGCTTACACACAGGGGACAGGTTTACAAAGACTTCCTATGGAAGTGTGCAACTGCAACTACAGTTCCAGAGTTTACCAGGGTCATGGAGGACTTAAAGAAAGTCAGCAGCACTGCATATGATTGGTTAAAGGCAATACCACCAAGACATTGGTCAAGGTCTCATTTTTCTGGTATGGTTTTCAATATTAACTGTTTTGAATTTTACACTCAATTACTTAAGTTTCAATATACAAGTCTTAATTGTTGGTAATTATCTTATATAGAGAGACCTCATTGTGATGTATTGGTGAACAACATGTGTGAGACAGTCAATGGTAAACTTGTAGATGGTAGAGAAAAACCTATTATCTTGGCTTTGGAGTTCATCAGGGAATATTTTATGAAGAGGCATGCTAAGGTGCAAAAGATGATTGAACAATCCAAGGGCCCATTAACACCCAATGCAACTGCCATGTTTGATGTGATTAAGAAGGAGGCTGAAAGATACAAGGTATTGGCTATTTGGAGTCTTTTGTTTTGTTACTTATATTGGTTGGATATTACTGCAGACTGTCATGTTTTGTTACTTATATTGGTTGGATATTACTGCAGACTATTTGGAATGCTGGTACAAAGTTTCAAGTTGCAGGTCCTTGGCAAGATCAACATGTAGTGGATATGCAAGATTTGACATGTACATGTAGGAAATGACAATTAACTGGCATGCCTTGTAAACATGCAGTGGCTACTTTCAATGACATGGGAAACAATCAAATTGTAGTTGGCATTCCTGAGTCCTATGTACATCATGTTTATTGGTTGTCAACTTGGAGGACCATGTATAGCTTTACAATTGGTCCAATTAAGGGCAGGAATGAATGGCCAAAGTTTGAGGGTCTTTACTCACTTCTTCCACCCAAGCAGAAAGTGTCCATAGGGAGGCCTAAAAAGAAGAGGAGAAGGAGCCAAGTAGAGATACAGTTGGTGAAGGAAGGAAAGCTTACAAGGGCAGCTGCTTTAACTAAATATGGGAACTGCAAGCAGGATGGGCACAACAAAAGAACATGTACCAGGGCTGCTGCTTCAAGTTCAAGGCCTGCTGCTTCAAGTTCAAGTGGTAGAGGTTCAAAAGTTGGGACAAAAAAAACTGCAGTGAAGAAAGGTGCAACCAAGAAGCCTGCAAAGTGATTTACTGCTTTATTTGCTTTTGTTTAGTATAATGTTGGTTTCTACTAAAGACTTGTCTACGAATGTTGCTTATTTCCTCTTTTGACTCTTTAAGTATCTGTATCTTTGACTAAGTTGTTAAATCAAGTATATGTGCTATATATGTATGGCACAAATTTTGGTAAGTTATTGTTCTTGCTATGCATTTGCTTTTTTTCTGTTTTGTTATATATGTTTGACCAATGTTTTCAATTTCCTAGTTTAACTAAATCGACACAATATTGCAGACATTTAATATGTTGGTTGGGCATGTAATGTAATATTACTATTAGTAAATTACCCCAATTTCCTAGTTTAACTAAATCGACACAATATTGCAGACATTTAATATGTTGGTTGGGCATGTAATGTAAATTACCCCAATTTACTGAATTCAAACTACCAACACATCAAAGATAAAATAGAATACCATTTTTATATAAATAGCCAAAAAAAACTACATCGATTACACTTTTACATCAAAAACAAATACACCAAATAACATACAAACCTCAGAAAAATATAATCCAAAGTACAAAAAAAACCCAACTTATCACTAGCAATTTCTTGTATCTTGTTGCTTGAATCTCATTAGCTCTGGCCGATTCTTCAAACCTATTCATTGATCTCAACAACCCCGGGATGATTTCGATAGATCTACTACACATGGGTGGGTCATGCCAACTGATAAAACCATGTCTTGAACCCTATTGTTTCTCAAAAAAAAAAAACCAAAAATTTAGGTCAAATTAAATTAAGAACGAAATAACATATTGAATCTTTTACCTTTCTAGAACAACAATAAAATCTTCTTCCTGGGTTATTCTCAGTCCACGACGTGCGTAATAAAGAAGGAGATCCACATCTACAAATCACCATTGTATGGCTTGTGAGTTGCTTACTGTTGGAATTTTTATTTGGAGTGAAACAAATGAAAATTATTAAGGGTTTTTGGGGGGAAATAGGGTTTTTAAAGGGGTGAGTGGGATAAAAGGGTTTTCGTTTTGTTTTTTTTTTGCAATTCTGGTCCAAACGAATTAAATGGACAAATCTACCCCTCACGTGATTAGCACATGGGGCGTATAACGGCTTTGAATGGACGGAAAGTTAAAAATGGACCAAGAATGCAAAAAAGGCCGACTTATAGCACCTAAATCGCCACTTTGCAAATGTTTGGACCAAGATTGCAAATTGTGTGATAACACAAGGACCAAAAATGCATTTCGTTCTTGTAGTATATTTTAGATCTACTACTTACATGCATTATATCTTTACATTATCTACTATAACAATTATACAAAAAAAAAAAAAAAAAAAAAAAAAAAAAAAAAAAAAAAAAAAAAAAAAAAAAAAAAAAAAAAAAAAAAAAAAAAAAAAAAAAAAAAAAAAAAAAAAAAAAAAAAAAAAAAAAAAAACAAAAAAAAAAAAAAAAAAAAACCAAAAATTTAGGTCAAATTAAATTAAGAATAAAATAACATATTGAATCTTTTACCTTTCTAGAACAACAATAAAATCTTCTTCCTGGGTTATTCTCAGTCCACGACGTGCGTAATAAAGAAGGAGATCCACATCTACAAATCACCATTGTATGGCTTGTGAGTTGCTTACTGTTGGAATTTTTATTTGGAGTGAAACAAATGAAAAGTATTAAGGGTTTTTGGGGGGAAATAGGGTTTTTAAAGGGGTGAGTGGGATAAAAGGGTTTTCGTTTTGTTTTTTTTTTGCAATTCTGGTCCAAACGAATTAAATGGACAAATCTACCCCTCACGTGATTAGCACATGGGGCGTATAACGGCTTTGAATGGACGGAAAGTTAAAAATGGACCAAGAATGCAAAAAAGGCCGACTTATAGCACCTAAATCGCCACTTTGCAAATGTTTGGACCAAGATTGCAAATTGTGTGATAACACAGGGACCAAAAATGCATTTCGTTCTTGTAGTATATTTTAGATCTACTACTTACATGCATTATATCTTTACATTATCTACTATAACAATTATACAATGTGACGCATTAATAAAAAAGATTAGTATCAATATTGCCTCCTTTTCTCAACGATTGAATGGATCCCCCTCTTAATCTCTTATATATATAGGTTTTAGATAAAATAAAACAAGTATTAAAGTAAAACAAATAAAACAATAGGTTTCTCTTCACTGAAAATCACCGTGCATCATGAAAATCATCGTGCATCAATTGCTTCATGAATCTTCGTGCATCAATTTAACCATGATCTAAGGGTCAAGATCTTGTCTTATTTGTTTTACTTTAATAATTGTTTTACAATACCCAACCCCTATATATATATATATATATATATATATATATATAAAAGATGTTATATAATATATATATATAATAGGGTAACACTCAAATAAGAACACCCTTAAAATAAGAACACGGTGAGAACACTTAAAAACATCATTTTGATGCATTAAAAGTCCATAAAACTAACATAGTGTATAACTAATTATCATTATTTAAGTGTTTAACAACACATTGATCCGTCAAAATCGAAAAAATCACGTTTTTTGTTGGATGCATCCATTTTGATGAATATGCATCCAAGATGGATGCACAAAACAAAAAACATGATTTTCTCGATTTTGACAGATCAAGGTGTTGTTAAACACTTAAATAATGATAAATAGTTATACACTATGTTAGTTTATGGACTTTTAATGCATCAAAATTAAGTTTTTAAGTGTTATCATCTTCTTATTTTAAGGGTGTTTTTATTTGATTGGCCCCCCACCATCTATAATCTATCTATAATATCTTATAAAAGAATAACCTCTCCCCAAAATCTCAAAAAAAGAATTAATATACCTAAAATACCCCTTTTTTATTCACTAATTTAAACATCTTTACCTAATATACCTATAATACCCTTAATGAAATAATTTACAACATAAATCATTCAATCATTAAACTAATTACACTACCCCCTTCAACATCAATTACTTTTACATTTACCACCATTGTCGCCCTCATCACGCGTCACCGCCACCGTTACAGCCACCACCGCCTCCACCCGTCGCCGCCACCACCACCCTGCGCCGCTACAACCATCACCGCCGCATTACACGGACATATGACTCATACATACCTATGCGCTTGAAGAATGTTGCCTCTATGAAGGGTTGTAATTTGACTCGAGTCGATAATATGTTATCATTTCATAAAACAAAATAATCGTGCTTAATTATTATAACTATAAATAGATACAAACATATAATAAAATTAGATTGAATGCACAGTCACGTTATTAGAACGAAATTTCATCATATCTGGTATTAAAAAGAAAACAAAACGAGAATTTATTAATTAACTTTAATATGAACTAGTAAAGTCTGAGACCCGCGTTGCGAGGCTTTAAATGTCGTGTTGATAGCGTACTTGCGTTAAACTTTCAACCGTCTAACTAAAAATTGTAAAATCAATGATATATTTGTTTCAAATATATATCTATTTAAGGACAAAGGATAAAAAGTGTAAAAGACCAATAAGTAACCCGTAATTGAAAACTCGAATAGAATGCGATGTGGCAAAATCCAAGTAGTAGTACGGGGTATAACTTTGATGAATCGTTACGAGTTACTATTCATAAGATAGATAATGTTACGGGATGTGGCCACAAAAAAGTTGCAATATATTCGTTAGAAACCCCAAACAAAAAAAAGGTAAAAAACCAATAGGTAACTCGTAGTTAAAAATCCGAACAGGATGTGATATGGTAAGATCGGAATAGTAATTCGAGAAGTATAGTGTACAAATAGTAACTCGCCACATCATTCAATCTCCAATAATATAATTGTTTAGACTTTATATATATGTAGTTTGATGATATGTGGCAATTTTTTTAAAACGACACGTGTCTCATTAAATCTATGTTGAAAAATCATATTATATTTGTTGTTAACATTTCAATGTTTATTTTCTTAAGTTGTAAATTTGTAAGGTTTTAGTTATTTAATAAAATTGGATTGAGGATGCCTTTCTATATATAAAAAAAAGTCTGCTTGGGGATGAGTCAAGTTTTTGACATAGGGCATATATTCGACCATCTAGCCTGAGCATCCAAATTTTTAGAACCGGCTCTGTTGAGAGCATTCAAGGTATTGTTCATAAGTCTTAAACAATCCCTTAAAATGGGTTGTTATAAAGTATATCGACCATTGTGTTAATTCGCCATGTCTACTGTATACTTTACAACCTTTACGTACTTTTATACGCAGCTGTGGTACAAGGTTTTACTCGAATAATGTGTTTTTAAAGTACATAAAGTGTAACTCCTCATTAATCAATGTAGAAGCTATTGTCGAGAGTTTTATACTGATGATTATTTCAATCTTCGATCATGTGAAACAATCTTCTGAGTTTTGCCATACAGAATGTTTTTTATCTTCTTACTCCAGTCTTCAATTTTAATGACAACGCTTCAGCTCATCTTGATCTGTCCCGAAGTAAAGATTCAGTGAAACTAAACATAAGAGCCATTAGGTTCACTATACAATTATTCATTTACCGGCTTCAGTTATTTATGAAGAAATCTTGAATGGTCCAACCATCAACCTATGGTATTTATCGTGATAGATATATTTTTCATTTTCTAACGAGTGTATGTCTCAGGACACATTATAACGTACATGAATAACTATAACATTTTAGAAGAAAAAAAGTTGATGTCATACTGAAAAACTCAGGGTTAGGCTGAGTCAACTCACAAAACACAAGCACAGCGGAATATAAAACTATTTTTGTAGAGGTTTTCTGGATTTTATGAAGAAACACACCCAAGCTAACTATAAGAAATAATAGTACAGCAACAATACAACAATGAAACTGGATTGAAATACGATCAGAAAGGTAAAAAAAATAAACAAGGATAGATAAGAATCTAATACTTGACTCGTAAAGAACTGAACCACCGGAATCAAATACAAGAAACACTCCAAAACCACCACTATATTTGATAAAGGCTGAGCCACCACAAATACAGATAAAATTAAGGAAGATTTTAAGATCTCACCACAATAATCTATAAAGGTCAAGCCACCAAGATTACTGATAAAGGGATCACTTCAAACCACCAAGATCAAAGATCCATAAAGGTAAAGAAGATTTGTAATTGAATAGAATTCAGCTCTATCAAACTTTCATAAACACACTCTCTCTTTGTTACAATGGATGGCAGCCTCTATTTATAGAGGAAATACAAGAGATAATGGAATATTCTACCCTAGACAACTAGTACAAGGTTGTTATAAATCAACCAATAGGAATAGAGAACATAATCTGCAGCTGTAGGGTAGTGGTGGTTCTCTCTCTGGTCCCCACTTGTCTTCTTCCTCTCCCACGATCAGGTGTCACCAAAACAAGACAAAATCATATAACTGAATTCTTATCCTTATTCAGAATCATCTAGAACAGCCACACACACGTGCTAATCACATGACTTGACCTGTTTATTGAAAGCATCAAAATAGATAAGTGTTTGAAAATCCCAAGCTTATTCAGTTCCAAGCTGACCCTGCTCCAAGCTGACCCAGACTGGGTGTCCAAGTTGACTCTTCTTCTAAGCTGACCCAGATTGAACGAATTCGCGAGCTGATCTTCAAACTTCCCCCACATTTCAGTTCTCCCATTTAAGTAAGGTGAATCCTAGGGGGCAGATAGGATTACCAATCATCTTCCCAAAGTGCGCCATCGAAGGAAACATCATCATGGCCTGAGCTGAATCCAAGCTGACTCGGTCTGAGCTGAGTTCAGGGCAGCTCAGGGGCAATTTCGCATCATCCTCCCCCTCTAAATTTGGACTTGTCCTCAAGTCCCCAAGATAATCATCCTCCACGTACGGCATCAGATCACCAACATTAAAAGTGCTTGAGACTGAGGTATCTCCAGGCAGCTCAACTTTGTAGGCACTTTCTCACACCTTTCCAACACCTTGAAAGGACCTTCAGCTCTAGGCATCAGCTTATTCTTTCTTTTTGAAGGAAATCTCTCCTTCTTAAGGTGGATCCAAACCAGATCTCCTGGTACAAAAGTGGGTTGTCTTCTATTCTTGTTTGCTTTGGCCTTGTAAGCAGCATTTACCTTCTCAATTCTGGCCTTGACTTGTTCATGCAGCTTCTTGATCTCCTTTGCCCTGCTTTCAGCTTCAACACAAACTTTTGGCTCAATAGAAAATGGAATCATGTCTATGGGTGTTAGTGGATTCACACCATAACAGATTTCAAAAGGAGATTTTCTAGTAGAATAATTAGGAGCCCGATTGAAAGCAAACTCAGCTTGAGAAATCTTCAGATCCCAATCTTTCAAAGTCTTCTTCACTAGTGTTCTCAACAGCATCCCAATGGTTCTGTTTGTTACTTCAGTATGACCATCAGTTTGGGGATGGTGAGAAGTGCTAAACAGCAGCTTAGTACCCATCAGCTTCCACAATGTCTTCCAAAAATAACTCAAAAACTTTGTATCTCTATCTGAGACAATAGTCTTTGGAATTCCATGAAGTCGAACTATCTCCTGAAAGAACAAGGCTGCTACCTTGGTGGCATCATTAGTAGTGTGGAAAGGAATGAAATGAGCCATTTTGGAGAATCTATCAACCACCACCATAATTGAATCTTTGCCACGCTGAGTCCTAGGTAGAGCAACAATAAAATCCATACTCAGATCTTCCCAAGGCTGATTGGGAACTGGAAGAGGTGTATACAAACCCTTGTGAACAGTACACTTAGCTTGCTGACAAGTAGAACATCTCTTGACTATATCTTGTACGTCTTTCCCCATAGAAGGCCAATGAAAATGTTCACCCAGAATCTCCATAGTTTTAGTAATTCCAAAATGACCAGCCAAGCCTCCCCCATGTGCTTCTCTAATCAACAGATCTCTAATAGAGCCCTTTGGGATACACATCTTACCTTTCTTGAACAGAAACCCATCTTGAATAACATAAGGCCCTTTAGCTTCATTTGGAGATGAACAAATAATAGAGCCAAAATCTGGATCAGCTTCGTACAAATCCTTAATAAATGAGAATCCAAGAACCCTAGACTCCAAAATAGATAGCATAAAATGTCTTCTTGAGAGAGCATCAGCAACAACATTAGAGGAGCCAGTCTTATGCTTGGAGGCAAAAGAATACATCTGCAGAAACTCAACCCATTTAGCATGCCTTTGATTCAGCTTGTGCTGCCCATTAATGTACTTGAGAGCTTCATGGTCAGAATACAAAACAAACTGCTTTAGCTTCAAGTAATGAGACCAATGATCAACAGCTCGAATAATGGCATAGAATTCTTTATCATAAGTGCTATAATTCAGCTTGGATCCATTCAGCTTCTCACTAAAGTAAGCAACTGGTCTTCTATCTTGTATCAACACAGCTCCAATGCCAACACCACTAGCATCACATTCAAGTTCAAAGAGTGAATCAAAGTTAGGCAAAGAAAGGACAGGAGCTGAACTCAGCTTCTCCTTTAAAGATTCAAAAGCAGTCTGGGCTGACTTAGGCCAACTGAAGACCCCTTTCTTTAGGCAATCAGTTATAGGAGCAACAACTGTAGAGAAATCTCTAATAAATCTTCTATAAAAGGATGCTAAGCCATGAAAACTTCTGACTTCAGTGATAGAAGAAGGAACAGGCCAGGATCTGATTGCTTCTACCTTGGATGGATCCATAGAAATGTCTTCCTTAGAGACCACATAACCCAAAAAGACAACACTACCAGTCATGAAATCACATTTCTCCAACTTTCCATAGAGTTGGTGTCTTCTTAACAGCTCAAACACAGCTTTCAAATGATCTAAGTGTTCCTTCTCAGACTGAGAATAAACCAGGATATCATCAAAGTACACAACCACAAACTTGCCAATAAGAGGCCTCAACACTTCATTCATTAACCTCATGAAAGTGCTGGGTGCATTAGATAACCCAAATGGCATGACAAGCCACTCAAACAGTCCACCTTTAATCTTAAAGGCTGTCTCCCACTCATCTCCTTCCTTCATTATGATCTGATGGTAGCCACTTCTCAAATCTATCTTTGAGAACACACTAGACCCATGCAACTCATCAAGCATATCATCCAATCTAGGAATAGGATATCTATACTTGATAGTGATGTTATTGATGGCTCTGCTATCAACACACATTTGCATAGAACCATCTTTCTTTGGCACCAATAAAGCTGGAATAGAACAAGGACTCATGCTAGCTCGAACATAGCCTTTAGCAATCAGCTCATCTACTTGCTTTTGTAACTCATTAGATTCATTAGGGGAGCATCTATAAGCAGCTTTATTAGGAAGAATTGACCCTGGGATCAGGTCAATCTGATGCTCAATCCCTCTAATAGGTGGCAAACCAGCAGGTAATTCCTCTAGGAATACATCAGCAAATTCAGCAAGTAAAGGTCTAACTACACTAGGGACTTCTTCACACTTCTTATCTTCACCATTTTCAAGCATAAGCAACAACTAAACAGAAGTACCACTGTCTAATTCCTTTTCAACATCAGCTTGACTCATGAATAAAGATCTATCAGCCCTAGTGCTTGATTCAGCTTTAATAATCTCATTGGGTTTTAGAGAAGTCAGTGTGACTTTCTTCCCATTAATAAACAAAGAGTAAGTATTTAAGTGACCATTGTGGTATACATACTTATCATACAACCAAGGTCTACCAAACAATAAATGACAAGCATCCATAGGCACAACATCACAAATAACTTCATCTTGATAAACAACTCCAATAGAAAAAGGAATAACTACTTGGCGATTAACTTTTACCTCATTGCCTGGGCTGAGCCATTGTAGTTTGTATGGATGAGGGTGCTTGGTAGTCGAGAGACCCAGCTTATCCACCATATAGGTAGATGCAACATTAGCACAGCTTCCTCCATCAATAATCAAACTGCACACCTTTCCCTTGATAGTGCACCTTGAATGGAAAATGTTTTCCCTTTGAGCTTTATCATCAGAAGCTTCATCAGCGTGCATTGCTCTTCTAATCACCAACATTTCACCAACATCAGCTTCAACAAGCTCTTCTTCACCAGGATCTTCATCATAGGTACACTTGTCTTCATATTCAGCTTCAGCCTGCAGTTCTTCAACTTCTTTCAGTGTGAGAGCCCTCAGATTGGGACACTCAGCTTGGAAATGCCCATACCCTTGACACTTGAAAGATCTCTTCTTAGGCTCCTTGGAACCTTCCCCAACCTTCTCCTTTCCAGTATTAACTTCTTTAAAGATGGGATTTTTAGCAGGTACAGCCGGTTTAGGAATTGACTTGTAGGCTGACTTCTTCTTCATTTGCTTCTCAAGCTGAATGGCCAGCTTGCAAGCACCTTCGAATGTCCACACAGGCTGCAACTCCATCTTCTCAACAACCAAGGAATTCAGACCTCCCATGAATCTTGCAATAGTATGCTCCTCAGATTCCTTCACTCCAGTTCTGATCTTAAGCTGTTCAAACTCCCTTATATACTCCACAACCTCCTTACTACCTTGTTTCAAGCTGTTCATATGAATATACAGCTCTTGCTTATAAGCTTGGGGAACAAACCTCTTCTGCATAATCTCCTTCAGCTTTGACCAGGTCTTGACTTTACTTTTACCCTTATATTCTCTTTCTTCCTTCATGTTTTCATACCAAGCTGATGCATACTTACTCAGCTTCATGACAGCAACCTTGAAACCCTTTCTATCATCATACCCCTTAATCTCCATAATCCTATCCATAATCTGAACCCATTCAAAGTAATCTTCAGGGTTAGAAGAACCAACAAAATCTGGTGGGTCTACCTTAATATCTTTAACATCAATCTTATGCCTTCTATGCCTCCTCCTAGGCTGATTGGAAGCATCAGACTCACTAGAAGATCCAGGATTACTATCAGATCCAAGACTAAGGTTTTGAGAACCAGAACCCCCTTCACTAACAGCAACTTCTTCTCTATTTAACCTCACACCACCATCTTCTAACAGATTAACAACCCTCCCAAGCTGTTCTTGGAGAGCTCCGATCTGTCTATCCCTTCTAAGATTATTAGTTTCTTCCAGAGTCATATTTCTTCAATATGCCATACTTTTACAAAGAGAAACTCAGAACAACAACAAAACTCCAAGGATAAAAAGATTAAGAAACCTTTTTAAACCTGGCTCTGATACCAACTGATGTGAAAAACTCAGGGTTAGGCTGAGTCAACTCACAAAACACAAGCACATCGGAATATAAAACTATTTTTGTAGAGGTTTTCTGGATTTTATGAAGAAACACACCCAAGCTGACTATAAGAAATAATAGTACAGCAACAATACAACAATGAAACTGGACTGAAATACGATCAGAAAGGTAAAAAAAATAAACAAGGATAGATAAGAATCTAATACTTGACTCGTAAAGAACTGAACCACCGGAATCAAATACAAGAAACACTCCAAAACCACCACTATATTTGATAAAGGCTGAGCCACCACAAATACAGATAAAATTAAGGAAGATTTTAAGATCTCACCACAATAATCTATAAAGGTCAAGCCACCAAGATTACTGATAAAGGGATCACTTCAAACCACCAAGATCAAAGATCCATAAAGGTAAAGAAGATTTGTAATTGAATAGAATTCAGCTCTATCAAACTTTCATAAACACACTCTCTCTTTGTTACAATGGATGGCAGCCTCTATTTATAGAGGAAATACAAGAGATAATGGAATATTCTACCCTAGACAACTAGTACAAGGTTGTTATAAATCAACCAATAGGAATAGAGAACATAATCTGCAGCTGTAGAGTAGTGGTGGTTCTCTCTCTGGTCCCCACTTGTCTTCTTCCTCTCCCACGATCAGGTGTCACCAAAACAAGACAAAATCATATAACTGAATTCTTATCCTTATTCAGAATCATCTAGAACAGCCACACACACGTGCTAATCACATGACTTGACCTGTTTATTGAAAGCATCAAAATAGATAAGTGTTTGAAAATCCCAAGCTGATTCAGTTCCAAGCTGACCCAGACTGGGTGTCCAAGCTGACTCTTCTTCTAAGCTGACCCAGATTGAACGAATTCGCGAGCTGATCTTCAAACTTTCCCCACATTTCAGTTCTCCCATTTAAGTAAGGTGAATCCTAGGGGCAGATAGGATTACCAATCATCTTCCCAAAGTGCGCCATCGAAGGAAACATCATCATGGCCTGAGCTGAATCCAAGCTGACTCAGTCTGAGCTGAGTTCAGGGCAGCTCAGGGGCAATTTCGCATCATAACTATTGACCAATCATTAACAAGATAGATGAACAAAATCATATCTTTAAGTCCTACATACTAAATAAAACAAGTTATAAAATTAAGAAGTTTACAATTTTTTTAAGTAACTCGTAAAAGTTGTAGAGATGCTTTGAATAAAAAAGTTGACTAAAAGTATCAATGTCATATGAGGGTAGCAATGATTAGAGAACATGGTCCCAATTAGTTAGGAAACATATGGTTTAAGAATTGAGAGATTTCCTAACTTACTAACAACTACACAACCAATGGCAATAGAAAGCGATCACTTTGGGACCCCTAATTATGGACTTTTTACACTATAATTGTCATTGATAGTAAACAAGCATAAATTAATCAGCTAGAAGGATAGTTATTAATATATCTCCCAATTAAATCAATTAGTAATTGTTAGAGCATTCACAATAACAAATGGGGCGAGGTAGCTTAGAACCATGCCATTGGTTAGGTCGTTTGGTTTGTCGGTTGCATTGCTTGAGCGACATTGTTTGTACGAGCTCGTCTTTGAAGCTCATCGATTTGGTGAGTCGATGAAGCGAAAAAGAGAAAGATAAAGAGGCGGGGCTGAATTTAGCGACTTAAAACACATTATTATGTTAAAATGGGAATAAAGGGAAGGAAATGCAAAGTTGTTTGCAGTTTATAGATATTGACGTAATATTAAGATTTTAAACTTAATAGAGAAAGAAAAAATAATCTTGAGAAAAGTTCTATGCTTAACTGAAATATAAAACATTTGTGATATGTGACACGCTTAACCAATTACAACTATTGGCGTGTCAACCAGCTAACGCAAAAAAGCTCGTAACTAAATTAATAAACTTTGAGAGTACATGTTATAAAAGCCCATCGTGACATTTAATTAGATATAATGCAATTGAAAGATAGTAACGGATAGAGGATTTTTACTTTGAGAAAACTTTTTTTTCAAGTGAAAACTCCTTAATTATGTATTTTCATCACATGTTTCCTTAATTATGTATTGGATCACATGTTTTTATAGCTCATTCACATGTGAAATAAAATAAAAGTTTACGACAACTCATTTAGCACCTAACATCGCAACATCCTCATAGATTAGCGACACAAACATTCATCCAGCACTGTCGCTAAATAGAGACAGCAATAGCGATTCAAAGAGTGATGTCGCTAAATAAATTAGCGTCACATTATGCGGAGTCTCTGTATATGTCGCAATATTTAGCGTCTTACATCTAATGAGGCAAAAATCTGCGACTTTTTTTCTAAAGACTTCTTACTTGATGTCGCTAATTGCATCGCTAGCATAAAAAAGGTCGCGAAACAAGACGCTAAACATGTCGTTAAATGGCATTTTTCTTGTAGTGTAAGAAAAGTTTTTTTTTTTTTTTTTGGGGGTCTAGCCGAGTCAATAGCCCAACACACCCATTTCTTTTCTCATTTTGGGTGGCGGCTAAATAGCCCAAGAGCCCACCAACTTTACCCTTATATTCTTTTGTTGTTGGACCTGCGAAAAAAAGCCCAGCAGCCACCATATCATTTTTTAAAAAAGAGACGCATTATCCTTTGGACGAGCAAATTTGGTAATTGCTTGTAGGCTTTTTGTCCGCAATTTATAAACATGCGAACTTTTAATTAATCTGTGTGGGTTGTTATCATTTGAAAACTAAAATTTTCATGAAAACTAGAAAGCTAGCTAAAACACATTGTGTTTTTAGAAAACACAATTAAAACACATTGTGTTAGATTAAGATCACAGTGTGTTTTGACCAGTTTTCTAGTTTTCAAAGAAATTTTAGTTTTCAACAAATTCAAGCTCTTTGGCTGCCTTCACTTGTAGTTACCAGCCAATGTTCAACTATTAGCAAAAAGAGTGTCAATGTGTACTCACATTTTGAAGCTTTCCAACCCAAATATTCTTCCCGTTATCCAACACTACTCGATAACTGGTCATGTAAATAATGTGTTATGTTAAAGTTATGAAATGCGATATCTTTCAGGACCAATGTTTGGTTCATATTTATACCCAATTGGTTACCGGTATCTCCTAAACAAATTGGGTATGAATATGAACCAAACATTGGTCCTAAAAGATATCACTTTTTATAACTTTAACATAACACATTTTCCACATCAATGACCTGATTTTGATAAAACCTCCAATTAGGGGAGAAATTAATGAGAGGATGGATTCAATACTGAACATTTAGTAGATGTCGAGAATGTCCTACAAAACTCAGTTCGTCAAATAAGCTTCGTCTAAAGCCAGATTCAATACATACCTGTCCACATGCATTTTTTAAGATTAAATGAAAAAGATAAATTATAACAATATTAGCAAGAAACTTTATTAAAGACATACATTGCTTGTATCCATTGCAGGTAATTGGCACTAGTTGTTGAGATGTTGTAAACTGGCTAAAAACAAAAGCAGGTTGTTACAATTGGTAAGGATACAAAAGAAAGATGTTTCACACCATTAAACTTTTAAGGTAATAATAAGCATAGTTTCAGAGCTGCTATGATGAGATGACATGTGAGGGGAGATTGTAATGCGTAATCATCATTTTTTACTTGTTAAAAAGTTGGAAGTTGTATTTAAAGTTATGGAGAGTGGATGGATCTGCCTGTAAATGAAAAAAAGGCATTAAGGATTACAGCACCATCACAATACTATAAATATTAGTCTTTTATGTATTCACAATACTATAAATATTAGTCTATTATATAATGTGAAAAAAGGCATAATAAAAGCTAAACAGCCTCTAAAATGGGACCAGATAAATTTTGGGCACATTATCAATGTCTTATCTGTTTCAGTTCATTTCTTTCTTAAACCTCTCATCCAAGCCTTTCAATTATACCCTAAGATATCACCTTCATCAATGTCTTATCTGCTTTGACATTTGTCTTATAATCCTCACATATTGCCAAACACTACTTCAGATTAATAACTCTCACATATTGTAATTGTTTATGCATTTAGTACTATGATACTTTATATATTATAGTCCTCTTCATCTTACACCCAAACTCTCTATGCTAGATCTTATCACGATCGAGGCTTAGTTTTATACATTGATGATTGCAGCTATAAAATTAAATAAATCTAGTCATTTACAGTAAAGACATTGCTAGCATGTTTTCTGCTAAATGTATTTTGGCCATTCCTTTATGTAAACATGTACATTGATGATGATGGTGTGCCTTATAGACACCAAACATTAAAGCTTAACAAATTGGCCAATCACTGAAGTTACAAAAGCTATATTCTATTTACTATAAAAGCTCCAAGAGAAGGAATTTCTAATGGTTAATTGGGAAGATAGTCGCTCATGTTGTATTGAAAATGCATAAAAACCTCACAACTTTTTTACTGGTATTTAGCAGGTTCCGAACATGGAAGTTGATCAATACCAGCAGTCCCCTAGTGAATTGAACCTTGTAGTTAGACGCTATGCTAGAAAGGCATGAAATTGAGAGCGTTAAAGCAATCGAAGATGTTCTTGCCCTCACAGACAGAAATTCACTCAATCACATGATCCCATTATCTGACACTTTCCTCTCTAAGGTTATCAATAATTGTTCTTTTCGGTCAAAATTGATTCAACATCAATGATATTAGATAAGAGTCGATGTATCTTATGATAAAATATAATGAAGTTCACCTCCTGATCATTTAAAATATCTCTTAGGGGTTGTGATCATTTGAAAACTAAAATTTTCGTGAAAACTAGAAAACTGGCCAAAACACACTATGATCTGAATTTAACACAATGTGTTTTTAATTTTTTTTTTTAGAAAACACATTGTGTTAAGTTCATATCACAATGTGTTTGAACAATTTTCTGATTTTCACGCGCTATCAAAAACACACTGTGATTTAAAACTTAACACAATGTGTTTTTAGATTACACAATAAAAACACATTGTGTTTTTAGAAAACACAATTAAAACACAGCGTCAGATTCAGATCACAGTGTGTTTTGGCTAGTTTTCTAGTTTTCACAGAAATTTTAGTTTTTAAATGAACATTTCACTACACAGTTATTATGTATCTTCATGGCTGAGAATTCTATGAAAGTCCCGATCGGGGTGCTACAAATTGAAATTAAAACCATTGATGCGTGAAGCTGTTAAATATGAAGGGAAAATGGCATTTTTTTTTAAATTGACAACTAAGAGATGGTGTGTTTACCTCTTGTTCATAATCATCTATATCTGATCCACCCATTATTCCACCTCCCTTTAATATACTCTTGGATATGTGTCTGATCACGCGATTTGTGAAGTCGCTGAATGATTCCTTGATTTTCTCTTCAATCTACAACTGCAGAATAATACCTTCTCAAGGTCGTGAATCTTAATGTTGTTCAAGAAAGTTCTGGCTAGTGAAGTTTGAGATGCTGTTCCCCAAGTCAGATCTATAAAGATGCATCATTCATAGTTCAACATTAAAAAAAAGCAATAGTACAAAAACTCCTATAACCAAGTAAAAACTAAAACGACTAACAATTTACCACTGAAAATTTACCTGACAGCTGTTAGGACCATCACCAACTAATCAGACTTCAGCCATGTAGGATCAGGCACAACCATTAGGGAAAATGGTAACTCTTACTACTATGCATTTGTTATACGGGAGACTCATCAACTAACCTTGTTTGTGATCAAATATATCAATTACAGTTTATTGTACTGGTTCATGTAGCTAAATTATGTACATTTTATTTCAATGTGAAGTGCAGTTTGCCTAAAAGGGCAGTTGCCGGTCCTTCATCCAGTTTTTTGTTGTACATAATGTCGATCAATATTTGGAAAGGTATCTGCAAGCACATAAATAGATGAAAAAACATATATCAAAATAGAATGATATGTGATTGTGTTATTAATCTATGAAAAAAGCTGTCTATAAGTGCTAAGAAACATAAACTGGTTAGCATTTTTATAGACAAACAAAGATTCAGTTAGTGTATTATGCAAAATTCAATACTACTTATTATTATTATTATTATTATTAGAAGGTTATATATATTATTTTATTAGGGATATTTTATAGTTAGGAAAGTATTATTAGGATCTTATTTAGTTAGGTAAGTCTTAGGGAACAAGTTAGGGATTATCTATATATAGGACTTTATTATTGTAATCTGATTATGGTTGAATTATATTGAATGGAGTTTTAGACTTCTTAGAGATCCCTGTTACTCTAATAACAGGAAAAGGAGACCGCTTACTTCTCGAATTGTAAGTACTATCTGTTTATTTACTTTGATACGTATCAGTTGGTTTCAGAGCCATAGATCTTTGCAATCTGTGGTTTTGTCCGATTGATTCTGAGTTTAAAAAAAAATAATTTGAAAAAACATTATTCACGGCTACTGTTCTCTGTCACTGTTCACGAGCCAGCAATAAAAAAATTATTGATTGCTTGAATCAATGGCGTACATAAGGTCCAAGATAATGGAAGAACATCGAGCTAGTATGCAGACTTTCTACAAGATCCAAAAGGAGATGTTGAGATAACAAAGAATGGCAATAGTTCAGCAAAGTATACTGATGGATATATGGGACATCCAGGATCAACTTGCTGAACGTTGGGAACCTGAAACAGTGAAGTCGGGGAATAAGAGTGGCCAGAAAAATATTCTCACGGAAACTCAGTTTTATTATGTACCTACTGAACCTACTACAGTGAATGCTAGGCTGGGTAACATTGAACAAGCATCTGCTAGCATTGAATGGAAGCAGCATGAGAGGGAGGCTGAGAAGCGCCATGCTGAAATCATACAACTAGAAAATAGTGAGATGGAAGAAAAGAATGTTGAAGATCAATTCCATGGTGAGGAAAAGAAAACAAACATAATGGGACAACCGGTACTTAGAGGCCAATGGATGAGCATTCAAGGTGGAGGATAGAACTGAGAAGGTGTTGCAATCTGTGTCACCTCCAAACAAGAAGATTGAAGCAGATGGTTGTCTTAGAGAAACTCCTGGTTACCTTAATCCTTAATTCACTGCAAAATAAGGAGGAGAATATCGAAGAACATTCGTCTTTCATAGGAGCTGAATTACGTCATGATAACAAGCCAAATAATGATCTGATTTTTGGCAAAAGGGATGATGTACCCACGCATATGAGGGATCAAGTTGGTCTAAATTATATATTCTACAAGTGTTGGCATGTGATTCATGCAAAGTTTATGACTCAATTAGCCACCAACAGAATTAAGATGCTTCAAGAACAATTTGGGACTGTGTTTCACATTGCTCAAAGAATGATTTGGGATCCTGGAATCAAGTTTGTTTCAATCAACACCTTGAGGACAAGGTGTTATTTTGGGGGCGAAGTAATGATATGATTCTTATTATTATTATTAGATGGTTATATATATTATTTTATTAGGGATATTTTATAGTTAGGAAAGTATTATTAGGATCTTATTTAGTTAGGTAAGTCTTAGGGAACAAGTTAGGGATTATCTATATATAGGGCTTTATTATTGTAATCTGATTATGGTTGAATTATATTGAATGGAGTTTTAGACTTCTTAGAGATCCCTGTTACTCTAATAACAGGAAAAGGAGACCGCTTACTTCTCGAATTGTAAGTACTATCTGTTTATTTACTTTGATACGTATCAGTTGGTAATGATACGTATCTAGGGCTGACAGGAGGTTGGGCTTCATAGGGGGGTTAAGTGTCGTTTTGTTTAATTATAATTACTTGTGGGTCAAGTTAGGTTAAGAGTCTTGTTTATTTAAATAAGGCCACAGGCCACGTTCTTGAGGAGGAGGAGAATTATTATCATTAGTTTGTCATTGTAAGGAGCAGCTGAAGCTCGAATTCAGCCCTATCTATTTAACAGCCGACTCCATTCGGCTAGGTTTGTGTTCATTGTGTGTTTCTTGGCTATTTTCTGGTTTGATTCGCATCAATTGGTATCAGAGCTCTCGATCTTGCAACCTGTGGTTTTGTTAAACAATGGGATCAAGGACGATTGTTGATGCTGATGTTGATTTCCAGCAATACCGTGAATCTACTGAGGCTTGGTTGGATAGAATGCATGCTCGGATCAATCGTTTTCGAGCAGCCACTGCGCGATTTCAGTTGGCCACTCAACAATTTCAGTTGAGGTTTACAAATAGGCTGGATAAACTTGAACCGGTTGTGGTTGGGGTACAACAAGATCAGAAAGCAGATCAGAAACAACCTATTTCACAGTCAGAGCCGACTATGCCTGTTTCGGGTCTGATTTCAATGCTGGCTGCGAAGATTTCGACTTCTAAAGTGACGGGTATTGGGATCGAGGAGGTTCAGGTTAAGACCCTGACACAGTCGACCTCGCAGCGGTGATTGAAACTGTAGACTTTGTCAGGGGGTTGCAGCTCAAGTGGCGAAGGAGGAGGAAAACATCGGCAGTGATCATGGGAAAAGCAAGAAGGTAGTTGTGGGCCATACTGGATCTGAACTGCACGTGAATGGTGAGCACTGGTCAGTGGAGAAGGTGTTTGTTTTCAATGAGTCAGCTGCTTTGTTGGCTGTATTTTTCATATACAATCCGAATCTAGTTGTTTTTGGCCTTCACACGAATTCATATAAGACGAATTTCCAAGTTCGAGTTTGGGATCCAGGAATAAAAAAATTGGTTCCAAGTCACACCTTGAGGACAAGGTGTGTTTTGCGGCGGGGAGTAATGATACGTATCTAGGGCTGACAGGAGGTTGGGCTGGGCTTCATAGGGGGGTTAAGTGTCGTTTCTGTTTAATTATAATTACTTGTGGGTCAAGTTAGGTTAAGAGTCTTGTTTATTTAAATAAGGCCACAGGCCACGTTCTTTAGGAGGAGAAGAATTATTATCATTAGTTTCTCATTGTAAGGAGCAGCTGAAGCTCGAATTCAGCCCTATCTATTTAACAGCCGACTCCATTCGGCTAGGTTTGTGTTCATTGTGTGTTTCTTGGCTATTTTCTGGTTTGATTCGCATCAGCATTATGCAAAATTCAATACTACTTACATAAAGGGATACCGGGTTCTAATAGATTCACACAATCGATATTACTAAGGAAAATGATTCATAGCAGGTTGTAGAAAAAGGAGGTTTTGATGTTTGCTTTTAAGTAACAACTACCTAATTGATTGTTATAGTATACAAATCAACAAATATAGATAAGAAATGGCTGTTTGCTGAACATGTAATAAGGGAAGAGACAAATATATTTACATGAAACACTACATAAAGCTATTATAGCAGACAGTATAGATTATCACAATAAATGTCAATAAACAAAATTTCTAACAACATTCTTTTTGAAAAGCGGTTTATATGTTTGCTTTTGAGTAACAATTCACCTGATTCAACCTTTTCTTTTTTGGTAAAGCGCAACTCAACCCTCTTGACCCGAATTAAAGACGGCCTGCTATGACCCATTACGTTGTCCACCCTGTGTTGCCATCCGTAATAAAAATCTATATTATTTTACTAACACATATGATTCAACTAACCCAGTGCTCCAAAGTTCTATATAAATCTGTATCAATTCAACTGACATGTTTTGACCCGTACCCAAATTACTCGTTTTGACTGGTTATCCAACCTGAACCACCCATTTTGCCACCTATAATGTGTGCCTAAGGTCTTTATGCACAATCTAAGATAACTTTGAGCTTTATACAGTCAAATTCCATTTTAAATAGTTCATCAAGCCTCTTCAACGATCTGGCGTCTCTTGTATTCTTGGGAGAGAAGTTCACTTGGATAAAGCACATCACTGTAAATCCTCTTTCAATGAATCTAATACGAACTTTAACGGTTGTTTATTTTAAATGGAACGTTCATATTAGAATGGTTTTTGCTTAAAACTTTTCTAGTGATGGAAAATACGATATATGTAAGTAATAAAATTAAAATATATATGACAAAATTTTACAAATAAATGTAGTGGTGCCTGGTTGTGTACTTTAATGTTGACATTCGTTTTCTTCAATTTAAGATGAGAGTTAAGTATTTATGATTTCCGACATGTTTGGGATTGTTTTTTTAAGCCGCTATTCCAAACATAAAGCTAAAACTCCTCCAAAGCTTTAGCTCTTTCTTGTATATTGTGTTGGGTTTAATCTTGATATAAGTTGGTTTAGTAGCAATGTTTTATTAAGTCGTTAGATTAAAGTTAGCATGTTAAATATTGTTAAGTTAATTAGCAAGTTATTTAGTATGTCTAGTCACTAAGTCATGGGTAGAATGAGTCAATAGGTTGACAAAGTCTTACAAAGAAAAAAGCATGTTGGAAAGTGACTTGATATTAGGAGAACATGAGTAGTTTTATTTAGTGGCCTAGGTAGTTTTATTTGCATGTGTTTACCCGTAATGTTTTGTAAGGCTATATATAGCCCATATGTTTTCATTGTTTAATGCATCAGAAAGTTAGCATCTTTTATCAGTGTTTTTTCTTTTTGCAAGTCCAACAAACGTTTCTTACATATTGTGAGTTTTGAGTGTTTATCTTTTGGGGCCTGAACCTACACGTGGTATCAGAGCAAGGAGCGAGAAAAGAGCCGGTTTGAGAGTCGGTGGCACGAGATAGAGCAGCCCATGGCTATGGGGCAAAACCAACAGCAGAAGCAAGAAGTACGTTGGGTTCTGTTTGAATCCATGAAGCAAGAAACAACCAGCATGACAGCAAGAGCAGAAGGTTAGGATCCAACCAAAAGCAAGAAGCAAGTGTAGCAAGAGCAAGTAGCAAGAGACGCGTCATAGCAAGAGCATGTAGCAAGAGACGCGTCATAGCAAGAGCAAGAAGCAAGATACCGGGCTGCAGCGGTATGATTAGCAAGACCGAAAGTAAGATTTGGTGGAGGAATCGTTTGATTGTTGGAGTGATGAATGGAGAAGGAGTGAAACCAGTTTCTTGATATGTGAAAGTGAAATGTTTGTGGTCACAAGAAACTGAAAATGGAGAGCAAGAGCAGGTGTGAAGATGGTGTGGTTGTTCGGGCTGAGTAACGAGCAAAGGGTTGTTTCGAGGGTGATTCGGTGTCATTTTGTGGCTGTCTCTGGGCTGTTTTTACAGCATGATTGGGTGGAAATGAGACTAACCGATGATGCTTGAGAAACGAGGAGAGCAGGAATGAAAGGTACCGACTTTGAAAGCTTTGATTTTAGGCGATCAAATGGGTTGAAAGACGAGCCATGATTCTGGCCAAATCATTGGACTTGTTGATTAGCCCACTTTGTTGATCGAGGAACTAAGAAAACATTAAGCAACCAGAAGCTGTGGGAAAGGAGAGGGTTGGAGACTTGGAGTGGAAATTATATTTGATCAATGAATATGGTGAGAGTAGCCTTGAAAGAGCATGAATAAACAATCTGTTTGAAAAGAAAAAGATATATAAAAGAGAGTGAGCAGAGATCAAGATAGAATGGCTGGAGTGATGGATAGAAAGGACCTGAGTTTGTGTTCCTCAAATCGTTGAAAAGATGCAGAGGTGTTGCTTGATACTTAGAAAGTCAAACAAAGTGAAGACAAATTAACACCTTGTATTGTAGTACTGGAATTAGCACACAAAAGGGTTGTATGAAAAATAAGGAGATCCAAAGAAAGTGGCAAGTTTAGTAAGACAAACGATTCCGGGTTTAGTATGAGAAGCGAGAACGAATGCAAGCGAGAAAGTAGCAAGAGACATAGCAAGAGCAAGAAGCAAGTGTAGCAAGAGCAAGTAGCAAGAGACGCGTCATAGCAAGAGCAAGTAGCAAGAGACGCGTCATAGCAAGAGCAAGAAGCAAGAGTAGCAAGAGCAAGTAGCAAGAGACGCGTCATAGCAAGAGCAAGTAGCAAGAGACGCGTCATAGCAAGAGCAAGAAGCAAGTGTAGCAAGAGCAAGTAGCAAGAGACGCGTCATAGCAAGAGCAAGAAGCAAGTGTAGCAAGAGCAAGTAGCAAGAGACGCGTCATAGCAAGAGCAAGGCAAGAAGATAGCAAGAGCAAGTAGCAAGAGACGCGTCATAGCAAGAGCAAGAGCAAGACCGAAAGTAAGATTTGGTGGAGGAATCGTTTGATTGTTGGAGTGATGAATGGAGAAGGAGTGAAACCAGTTTCTTGATATGTGAAAGTGAAATGTTTGTGGTCACAAGAAACTGAAAATGGAGAGCAAGAGCAGGTGTGAAGATGGTGTGGTTGTTTGGGCTGAGTAACGAGCAAAGCAGGTTGTTTCGAGGGTGATTCGGTGTCATTTTGTGGCTGTCTCTGGGCTGTTTTTACAGCATGATTGGGTGGAAATGAGACTAACCGATGATGCTTGAGAAACGAGGAGAGCAGGAATGAAAGGTACCGACTTTGAAAGCTTTGATTTTAGGCGATCAAATGGGTTGAAAGACGAGCCATGATTCTGGCCAAATCATTGGACTTGTTGATTAGCCCACTTTGTTGATCGAGGAACTAAGAAAACATTAAGCAACCAGAAGCTGTGGGAAAGGAGAGGGTTGGAGACTTGGAGTGGAAATTATATTTGATCAATGAATATGGTGAGAGTAGCCTTGAAAGAGCATGAATAAACAATCTGTTTGAAAAGAAAAAGATATATAAAAGAGAGTGAGCAGAGATCAAGATAGAATGGCTGGAGTGATGGATAGAAAGGACCTGAGTTTGTGTTCCTCAAATCGTTGAAAAGATGCAGAGGTGTTGCTTGATACTTAGAAAGTCAAACAAAGTGAAGACAAATTAACACCTTGTATTGTAGTACTGGAATTAGCACACAAAAGGGTTGTATGAAAAATAAGGAGATCCAAAGAAAGTGGCAAGTTTAGTAAGACAAACGATTCCGGGTTTAGTATGAGAAGCGAGAACGAATGCAAGCGAGAAAGTAGCAAGATCGACATCAAGATTAAGGGGGTGATTGTTGGGTTTAATCTTGATATAAGTTGGTTTAGTAGCAATGTATTATTAAGTCGTTAGATTAAAGTTAGCATGTTAAATATTGTTAAGTTAATTAGCAAGTTATTTAGTATGTCTAGTCACTAAGTCATGGGTAGAATGAGTCAATAGGTTGACAAAGTCTTACAAAGAAAAAAGCATGTTGGAAAGTGACTTGATATTAGGAGAACATGAGTAGTTTTATTTAGTGGCCTAGGTAGTTTTATTTGCATGTGTTTACCCGTAATGTTTTGTAAGGCTATATATAGCCCATATGTTTTCATTGTTTAATGCATCAGAAAGTTAGCATCTTTTATCAGTGTTTTTTCTTTTTGCAAGTCCAACAAACGTTTCTTACATATTGTGAGTTTTGAGTGTTTATCTTTTGGGGCCTGAACCTACATACTGGAATAGCTGCTTAAAAAAACAATCCCAAACATGTCAGAAATCATAAATACTTAACTCTCATCTTAAATTGAAGAAAACGAATGTCAACATTAAAGTACACAACCAGGCACCACTACATTTATTTGTAAAATTTTGTCATATATATTTTAATTTTATTACTTACAAGAAAAAAGCTAAAGCTATTCCAGTATATATTGAGATACTGACACAAACAGTTATTCGGATCAACCCAACCCTAATTCAACCCATATAAAGGAACTTTATGTTTTGAACCATTACCTTGACCTACCGTTTTGCCTATGACACACTACTTCCACAACAGCAAGAGGCAAGCTAAGAACCTCATCTTGAAACCTGGCAATCATTACAAACATTTGAAAGGATAAATATTCATTCCAAATTTCCTCTATGATGAAAATATTAAGGGAATCTGGGACTCTTCAATAATTATCAAATATTTGCAATCACCAAAGAAAGCTTACTTGTTTATGGTTTTGTAGCGCATAGCGAGGAACTGCTTCACTCTACACAACACCAGTCCTATTAATGTATTCTTCTTCACCCTGCAACATTATTAATAATAAACACTAAGTACCTCAAAATGATATTATATGGACTATTAGGATTAAAATGACACAAAAAGTAGTTACAAACTTACCACATTGCTAGTTGTACAAACACCTACAAAGAACCTTACAAAAATAATCACATAAATAAACAACTTTCAAACAAATTAAACCCATAAGTTTCAGCAACGGCTATTTACAAAACTACATCTAAGGCACTATTAATACGCTGTGGCTTTGGAGGAACTTGAAACCTCATTGAGTATCTATGTTAACCCCATAGTTTTCTGGAAAAAAAGCACCTGATACAGTTAATTTAATGAAATAGAAATATTAGAACATCTTCAATACATAAGGAGTAAAAATTATTATTTAACAAGCATTTTAACCCCGGGCTTTGCCCCAGATAAAATAACGATACGTAAAACGTATATTGTGTATAAGGTGGTGATACATACATTTCGTTGGTCGGCGATTACATGGCTGTTAGAACCGTTTAAACTAAACAATTAAAACAAAAAAATGAATATAAAAAATAAAGCATCTTTTAGACATATAGAAAAAGGTTTAAAAACTGACCATTTTGTTATAGCAGAAACAGTACAATATACTATTATATCTGTCCGTTCGTCGGTGATTACCTCGTTATTGACGGAGGTGAAAAATATAATTTTTTCTCACTTAAAAGAGCTCATTAAAAAAAGAAAAAAACATTAGTACCAAAAAAAAGGAAAAAATTAAAGAAAAAGGTAAAAAGTAGTAAAAAAATCGTTAAAAAAGGAAAAAAAACATTAATACAAAAAATGGAAAAAAAAAAAACCAAAGTTGCTTATATCAGCATGATGTCAGCGGGAGGTGAAAAATATAACTCTTTCTCACTTAAAAGAGCTCATTAAAAAAAGAAAAAAACATTAGTACCAAAAAAAAGGAAAAAATTAAAGAAAAAGGAAAAAAGTAGTGAAAAAAAAAAAAAAAAGAAAAAGAAAAAAGTAGTGAAAAAAGTTCGTAAAAAAGAAAAACATTAATACAAAAAATGGAGAAAAAAAAAACCAAAGTTGCTTACATCAGCATGATGTCAGCGGGTTACTATTCCTAAGGCTTCAATAAATGTTATATATATAATATTTTAAAAATAGTGGAAGGATTGACACTTTTATTTATACGTTAACTAACAAAACTACTTATCTGCTTTTAGAAAAATGTGATTTCAAAGCGTAGCTAATCTTTTTTGTTCGTGTAGCAGTCCCGACTTGTTTTGACACAGATAGATGCCCTGTTGCAACTTGAACCCGATTTCACCCAGCTTACCGCCCCAACTAATATCTACATTGAGGAAGCAAACTTACTGAGCTGAGCTGGAAATTGTGCAATTATCTGCTTGCATTGATTTGCAGAAGTTCTTACTTCTTCACCTTGGAAAGGATCAGCTGTTTTCTTGTAGTAAGAGATGGCATGCCAAGTTCTCCTCTTGTTCATATAACTCAGCCTGCACACACATATTTAATGTTAAATATACAGCCAAGTAATCATATTGTTCTTATAAAAAAAATCAAAATTCACGTAACTATTGTACCTTGCTTTAATCTGCAGACATGCTCAGCCTCCCAATTTCAATGAACAAATTCAATGCCTGTTCTAGGCAAGCAATGCACTCTGCATACATCAACCAAAGCAAGGTATCAATGCGGTAGAAATAACTTTGTAAACACTAAAAAATAAGAATTACTATGGAGATAGGTTGCATAAAGGTAAATATATAGACAAACGGTCTTCTGTTACATATGACACCTTAGTGACCAAACTCTAAAGTTTCTTACCATTGCATTTCATGCGATATGTAATTGGGAGGAGGGGGTCTGCGTTAAACAATGCTCATCCAATCGAGTGAGGCTCAAACAATGGTTCTGTAAAATTTAAACTAATAAGGAGCTATTCAATTTCACAAAACAGATATTAATACAACAGAACTCTAAATTTTTATTAGAACTATTTAGGAGTTTCGATGCATTAGAACATACTTTGGGTGACTTTCAACTCATTCCACACACTTAAAATTTTCTCTGTTACCCATAAAAACTATTTGACCCATCTGAGTATAAAAACAAAACCCAAATGGATCCCTTCAAAAATAAATGGTAAAGTTTACCACCTTTACTTCTCAATGAAGACGTTGCCTTTAAATGCTTACTTGCTTTAAGGGAAGTGTAGCTTTAGAAAATGCCCGGAACAGGTTGAACGTGTAAATCTCATTAGGCATAAACCTTACGTCTAAAAGCAATCACCAATCTTAACCCCCAAAAGATTTATTAGCGTTGTTTTGGTACAAAGGATAAACACATGGCATCCATCAAAATCTAGATCAATTGAAATATTCATGTGCAAACCAGCCAAATTCGAAGAGATAATTAATCTAATATAAGCATATTTTGAAGAGCTAATTAATAATTAAGCAGCTGCATTGTTTTGTGGCTTACTTTTCGGCTTACAGTCTAATCATGTCTTCAAATCGCATAATAAGCTTATAACTCAAATACGCTAATAAGCTAACCCAAAACCCCCTTAATTGAGCTCGTAAGCAGCATAAGCTAAAGCAATGAGCTTATCAGCCTTTAGAAATTATTCCCAGAATCCGTAAACATAAGCTATGAAAAAACACCCATTTAGATTAAGTTCACATTAGGCCATTACCAGTTACCTTTCTATTCCAATTCTAATTAATCTGGCTTTGACTTGTGGCTGCGAAATTCCAAGCCATCAGCATTTAAAGCCATCACTTCGAACGTAGCTTCTTTTTTGCATTTGAACCAATGCGTTGAAATATCATTAGCCTCGATAGATTGAACAAATGAGGTCCATTCCTTTCCAATCAATCTAGGTTTTAAAAACTTCCACCAAAACATTATACCTCTGTCCCTTGTTTTTTTGAACTATAGCTTCGGGCATCGCCTTGGTTACTTGTTTTTAAAAATCACAAGAATAACCTGTATGAAACATATATACTCTTCTATAGAAGAAAACGCATTGAATTTTTCAAATGATATTTTATTTTGTGCTGCCTTCAGTGTATTATTTCAAGTGATAGATAAACAATAAGGTTGGTTAACTAATATAACATTCAATAAGAAGGTTGACCAATATGTTAAAAGAGGTCGCAGGTTATTTAATCAACATCAAATGGAATATTTTATGAGTTTGGAACAAATATAAAAGCCAGTGAAATTGTCTAAGAAGAGAATAAAACAAAGCTTGCTAAACCAATATTATATCTGCTCTTGGTCCGTAACACTGCAGTTGTTCTTCCCCATGTATTGTGCACCAAACAGTAGAAAAACTTTGATCAAACCACCTTATTATATTAATTTTAGAAAGACAGTTGAGATGTACCCAAACGACATGCAATAATAAGGCGCCAAACGATCATAGCCTGTTGGACCCATTTACCTGACCTATTACAATTTTAGCTAAAACATTTACTGCCCAAATGTAATTATGTATAACCCAAATCATACACTTTATTCACAAATAGATCCAAACTGTCCCTGCTTTGTCTTTGTACTCTATATAATATTGTTCTATAATAATAAGTGCATCGTTATTAACTGGGTCACAAAACTACTTCTGAAACTCAAGATCACAAATCTAAAAAATTATGCCCTTGAGATGTGGGTCGTGAGTTAAATGCCACAGTAAAGTCTACAACATTTTTGTAATAGAAGAAGCAATAAAATAAAGGGTTCTCCGGGTTACCTTTATGTTTGATGCAAGCGGCAGTAGGGGGCCATGTAATTCTCCTTCATAGCATGAAGTAAACTCCAAACGGAATCCCTAATTGCCCAGACATAATGCCGGCAAGATCAGATAGATGATTTGGCTCCTACAATTTGCCTCAGTCAATTATAGGATTTCATCTTAGCCCAAGTATATGAACTGTTTATAAAAGCTAACCCACTCATTATATGATGAAGCACCTTCAGGCTCAAGTGGTTTAACCATTCGATTATATACTACTCATCATATAATGAAGCACTTCTATGCTAATGTGGTTTATAATCTATCATTTTGGTTGTTTGGAAGTCTGGAGATAAAAAATACAGTTAGTTAGAACTTAAACTTCATACGTAAACCACAATTACCTTCTACCGGGTTAGAGTTTTCAAGCCAAGTTTCCACCCATTATTCTGATTTCTGACCAACCAGCCCCACCCAGTTTTCAATTCATCATCCCATGTATTTCGTTACAATCAACGATAGTTCTGGTGAAAATGTCCATACTTGCAAACATTGGTTATAATTTAGCCTGAATAGCTAAAATACTTGATACATAATAAAATTTGAGTAGCATGAGTAGACAAACCTCTTCTGAGTTAGAGTTCAGATTTATCAAATATCACATAATGAATCTTCTGAGCCCTCTCTAATGCATCTCCTCTATTAAACCATATGTATAATCAAAAATTTACCACAATGTAACGGGTGAAACAAAAAAGACTAAATGATAACAAAAGTACTATTGAAGCAAATTACACACACACGCACATACACAAAAGTAGAATCTTCACGTAAAAATGTAAAATAAAAGGGGAAAAGAATATACGCCTCAAACCAAGATCCAAGATTTCATAAAAATTAAAAGATCTAAAGGAAAGGAAAATGTATTGATTTTTAATAAGCAAAGAAAGTCAACAAAAAGTCAGATTGGTTAGCTATTTCCAGTTGAAGAAATCAATTAGTGTCATACACCAGAAGTTGAAAATGAATGAAGATTTTTTAACAAATTGGTTAGATACAAAGAAGAAAGCGAATCGAGAAAGCCACCAGAACCAGAGCATAAACTATAAAACCAATTTTTGTCCACGTCTGCTTTTCCTTATACAGATGATTGTGAACTGAGAGTTGATGCAATATAGACCTGGCAAAATAGGCCGATCTTGTGGGTTGGGCAGGGGGACAAAACAGGGTATACATTGAGAATACTGAAAATATTTGAGAAATGTATAGATACTATATTTGCATATATCAACCAGTAAGAAAAAAAATAGAGAAAGATTGACATTACTTACAGTCAAAAAGAACCTTGGCCATCCACAGCAGCTTTGGCACAAAGCTCAGATGAATATACTTCGACTTCCAGCTCTAAACTCGAGACTATAAAGCTCTATCCCTTCTGCAATTTTATAAATTTCCATTACTTAGTTTATGATCAAATGTTCAAATATGTTGGAAGTAGTCTTCTCTGCATTTGTTTCTATGGCCAAAGGCTGACAAAAGTAAAGATGTCCTTGGAATTGACTTTGCAATACATAAACTTTTACCTAATTGAAAGAGGATGAAAGTGCTTGTCAGCAAACCTCAAAGTACATAACAGCTACTGATTCTCACAACCATATACCAAAACAGCTGAGTGAAAATAGCATGTTGTCATCTGTTGCTGTTTTCCTAGGAAGTGGAGCAAAACCACCAAAAAAAAACCCAGAATTCTCCAGTTTCAGCATCAGACATCAACTTTCCATCCTCTATCAAAGAAACCCAGTAATCAGACTTCAATTGTGAAGATCATTCATACTTGAAGTATACATAATCCCAAATGATATTTACTTACCAACAGTGGCTGTCACATTTCCCATCATGATAAGTATCTTTAATATGCTGCACAACCTCTAGGGCTTTAGCCCTTTCTTGAATGCATGAATTGGAGTCATTAAACTGGAATATCTTATTCGCGGTATCCAGGATAAAAATGTCATCGTGATTGAGCGACGATTGAGCAAAAGGAACCTGCCACCAACAAAAACAATTAATTAGAAACTAAGAAATCCAAATTGATAATTGTAACAATGGAGACGTAAGAACATAAACTTGCCTCTTTTACATAATGCTTGCCTTGGCAAGTAAACATACAGATCTTGTATACCTCAGCTTCAATATGCTTGAAACCAGAAGCAGTTCCACCTTGATGCATGGTTTAAAGTGAGAAAGAAACCTCTCTGTTTCATGTCCTTGTACTTCTCGATACTGAACTGCACGTCCTCCAAGAGCTGCATCAAGTTCAACCGTCTTTAAGGCTGCTGCTCCAGCTTCATCCTGTAACCAAAAGATAATTATGATCAAATTCAACTGAAACTGAACCACAGATTAAGATATTATTTAGAAAAAGAGAAGTGATAGAGAAAACACACATGACTTGTATCTTTACCTAGCCAATAATGGATGTCGTGACATAATGCACCACTTTTTAAAGCAATACTCTATAAAAACAATGATAAGTAAGAAAAGGAAGACCTCATTCAAAATTTAATTTCATCAACTGAAATTGCAACAAATTCTACTTTTGGGATATTTACCTAATTTCTATGATACCTTTTGGGTCAAACAGTATAAAATGCGTATATATTTTATTTTTAGCCAGCCACGGTACGAACACCAAAGTTTAGATTGGAAATAAGAAAATTAGTTTCTTAATTGTGCCAATTTTGCATTTACATGTTTTCGTGCTGAAACTTGCCACCATGGGGCATGTTGTGTACATGGGTCATAATCCAATCTTGAAATATTTTCACATAAGGAAAATAAATTCAAAAAAGTCGAGTTAAGATTCCACTGTTCATTACCTACTCATTTGAACAACTTCCAAAGAATACATTCCACTTGATATTAATTAATGAAAAGAACACTTACAAATTTCGCATAATCTTGAAGAACCCAAAGAACATGGATAGGCTGTATTAAAAAATCACTATAGCAGTAAATCAAAATGAGAGAAGTGATTACCTTGTTCATATACAATGGTCTCTTTGAGACATAACATCAAACACGTTGAAAGCAACCACCTGTCCTGCAATACACAAACACAAAATCAGAGGAAAACGGAAGAAGTAACCAAAAGAAGAAGATAAATCCACAGATTGTACGTATACTTTCAAAGGTCATTGTTTGATTGTATATATATATTTACAAAAGTTAGCCCCAAAAAATAAAGAGAAATTAACAACAATAATGAGAAAAAAATAAGCATGTCAATATAAAAAATTTAAAAGAACCTGTGAATGAAGATGTGACTAATGAAAAGTGGGTGTTAATCAAAAGTCAAGATTGCCTCATTGGTAACATAATTCTCTTCAGCTGCCAACCTTATCACTTACGCATTGTAAATGCTGGTTTAATTATGTGCCCATTCAGCTACCAAACCCAAGTGTAAAATCTTATTTATTAGCAGCTACTTTATTTACAGTCATACCAAAGGAAAAAAAATAGCCGCACATACATTGTATCATCAGTATTTTTTTTCACCACCATCATTTAAACACAATAACATTAAATATTCTCTATCAAAGCCGATCAAAGCCAAACCCTCATTATTGCAAAACAACTTTATTGATTGCAATTATCTAAAGATATTGATATAGCAGTGATAATAACAAACCATCAAATAATAATTGCATCATTATCCCCAAAATTAACTGCAACACTCTGATTAGCCCAAGCATCAACACTCCGAATCAGTATATTCATAAAAGCCCAGTAAAATCATAATAACCCTAATCAATTCTTAATCCTCAGCATTGATTTCAATCTTACAACTTCAAGATATAGATATAGATAGATAAATATAGATATAGATATATATATAGAGAGAGAGAGATTATTAGATACAAATTGCATTGTTATAAAACAACTAAAAACAAGAATACGAACCTCCTAACTCAGAGCTTGTTGTAATATCCACAATTTAAGATAGTTGAATCTGAAGAGGATATATATAATCAATTATAACTTTGTCTTTTCCTCTTTCCTTGCAGATCCCTGTGCACAGACGTAATGACTTTAAGGAAATCATTTCCGTTTCTCTCCTGTTCTTTCTGAATGGTTCTTGCAGATTGGGCAGTAGATTCACAGCACCAACTGACCTCGATCAGTTCTAGTGTCAATATGTCACCAATACTAGCCGGAATTTCTTCAAGCCTTGAACAATGGCGCACAACCAACCGTTGAAGCTTTGGAAAGTGAGCACTTGAAGTTTCCCATCTCACAACATCCAAGTCTTGTAACTTCAGAATCTTAAGGTTTGGAAATCCCGAGTCACTTGTTTCCCATTTTTCTCCAATGCAAGAACTAACATTCAATTTTAGAACTTCAAGATTCGGTAGTAACCCAAATGTTTGCATCTCGTTCCAGCCTAGATCCGTATTTGACAGGGTTAGCCTCTTAAGCTTTTCAGGATACATGAAGGGGCTGCATGCTTTCACTGGTGCATGATACATCTTTGTATTTGATAACTTCAACACTTGAAGGCAGTTCAAAGAACATATACTTGGAAACTCCAATACCCCTAAATTTGATACTAAAGGTCCACAAAAACCAAGCTTTCTAAGATTGGGAGTTCTATTCAAAATACTCAGGCACGAAGGCGAAGGTGAAACACCAGAAATAGTCTGGATATTGTTTAAAATTCTTTTCAATTTATCTGAAGAAACATCTTCAATAAGATTTTCACCCGACTTAATATAAACATGCCTTAAACATTCCATATCCCACGTACTTCTAGGTACGGAAATATTACTGCTTGATGATATGATCAAGATTTGTAAGTGTATGAGATTGGATATTGATGTGGGGGGATTCCCATTTTCAGCTTGAAGTGCTAGATATCTCAAATTAGTTAGCTTTAGTACTTCATTTGGAAAAGAGAAAATAAAGATTGATTCAATATCTAGTATTCTTAGAAATTTGTAGGTCTCAATGTCAATGGGTCTGCCCACTTGAAAGCATTCACCTAACTCTGTTGGACATCACAAAACAAAGTTGACATGTTGAGTAGAATTCTCTGAAGAACTACCTCGTGACAAAGTTGTTTTAGGTTCTACAGCTACAACAGGAGAGATTGCAGAAGAGACACGTGCGTACCTGTCAACAATATATGGACATTTTATTTTATTCCTCAAGCACTTGATCATAATAATCTTTTCTTAGGACTCGCCTCAAGTTAAAAAAGATCACAAATGGCATCTTAGTCCTATTAAATTTACCAACGGGTCAATTTGGATTTACATCAAATGGGCCAGATCACAAAATTAAGTTGTCTGAAGTCTATTTCTAAGGCATAAATATTCCTAAGTTGATTCAGAGGTTTGGATTTTGGTAATCATTATACGTAAACTGATTATTCATAGAGAAAAAAAAATATGGACAACAAAGTGTTTACAAGTCAATCCAACCTGATCAGGCCCGTTTTAACTAATTCTATAAAAATGACCCGTATCAACCCGGCCTATCACACGACCTTTCTTTTTTGCCACTTCTTGTAAAGATGTACGAAGTTGATAATTGTGATTACCTGCAATCTATTGGAGAGAACCCCTCTTCCTTTGCTTTCCACAAGCACAAACTTCGCAATAGGTCATGGACATGACATGCTTTAATTTGTCCATCATCGCCCGTTTTGGAAACTATTATCAGACTGCGACCAAGTAAGTCCTTTAAGTAATCCTCCGCAACATCCTCCAAAGTTTTACTCCCCGTTTGATCTATGAATCCCTGAGCAACCCATAACCAAATCAGTTTGTGAACTGGAATATCACAATCTCCTGGAAATGCTCCAAGATATAGAAAGCATGGTCGTAATTGTTGAGGCAAATGATTATAACTTAAAGAAAGAGCATCCATGTACTGATTTGGGTCGCTAACAATGTAATCGCTTAAACTCTCAGCAACTTCTTTCCAAGAAGCTCGTGTCCACCTACTCCTCAAAAGTCCTGAAGTTATAGAAAGTGCAAGAGGCAAGCCACAACATTTTCTAGATATCTGCTTTCCAACATCATGCAATCTCCAAGGACTATTTCCTTTTTTGAAAATCATTGTCTGCAAAATACGCCAGCTTTCACGTGCTGTACGCAAGCGTAACCTGTGGGGCGATGCCTCTAAATCCAAGTTAATGTTTCGGGTGGTTACCAATATCCTGCTTCCATTTCTGTCATCTGGAAAATATATTATCAACTCTTTCCAGGCTTTATTGTCCCAAATATCATCCAACACCACCAAATACCTTTGACCCTTTAATTCTCTGTATATTTGTTCCCCTAACTGCTCATCGCTCATACATCGAATTATGTTTGTAAGCTGCCGAAAAGAACTTAAAATACCAAGTAAAACATCCCTCTTCACATAGTCTTGAGAAACACAAGACCAGGCACGAATATGAAAGAAATATACGATATAAGGATCCCCATACAATCTTTTGGCCAAGGTAGTTTTACCGAGACCTGGCATTCCTACTATTGGGATAATCTCCAGCTTCTTTGAATACCCGGTAAGCCTATCAAGTAGTTTGATAGTATCATCCTCAAACCCTACAACAGTTTCTTCTTCATCTACATTTCGTTTCATCGGTAATCTACCAGTCAAGGACAGTAGTTCAACCTGACTTTCTGCATATCCACACTCGAGTAGTCTCCTTGACGTAACATCAAACACGACAAATTCCTCATCTGGGTCCATTAACTCAATACAAAGTATTAACATTACGTCAATCACAGTCTTCAATTCTTCTTTTACACCATTGCTACTTAGAGCTGTGTTAACGAAAACAGGAAAGTAATCAGCTAACGTACCTTTAATCTTTTCTAGCATACCCTTCACTTCTTCATCTTGATTCACCTCAAACCACAAACGCCTGTCAAAAAAGCCCCGGTTTCTCCCTTCTCCTACACGATCTAATACAGCTCGAAGCTCGTAAAGGATGGTAGGTAAAGACTTTAACCAATTAACGTCTAAAGAAGCATATCCTTCTTCTTCTTCTTGATGAAGAAACTTAATCAATTCAGGAGCTGAAAGATGTACAATTCTCCATAGTGGGTCAATTATACAAACTGACATTGCTTTCTTACATAGATTTTTGAAGGACAAAGATTCGATTAGAGGAGTAAACTCATAAACTTCTGAAACATCCATTAACATTTGTTTCATTAGAATGTCTTCGGCTTTAGTACGTAACCTTACTAGGCGTTTCAGTAGCCGATCAGTGGCAACAGCCATCACCCCGAATGACTAATTGTCCACTTTATTATTAGTTTTTAAATATAAACCTTCTAAAGTCGTAAAGAGAACCGAGTAGAGTAGAAGATAATTTGGATTTGTGATTGGTTTCAATCTCATCATCTAACTATCATAAACTGAACCTTTGACCTTTTCTCTTCTATTTTCAATTTTTCATGATTGGGGATTTGGAGGATCTTGACTCAATAAATTCAACTTTTAATTATTTTAATTATTTGACTCAATACACGTGTTGTTTACCACGTATTAGTATCAGTTATTCTTAATATATTGTTCGCGAGATTTCAGGGAATCTTGACTTAAATGTGGGCCGTTTGATTCCGTTGACTTTAGATCTGGGCCTTTGATTCCCGAATATCCAAGGCCGTTGGATCAAGTCTAAGATTAAATCTCAGCCGTTTATTATTTAAGTTCTCGAATATCCTTGGCCGTTAGATCAAGTGTCAGATTAAATCTAAGTCATCTACAACAACAACAACAACAACAAGGGTACCCAATCCCAGCATAAGCCGGGCTATGGGGGAGGTATGATGTAGACAGACCTTACCCCTACAACAACAAGTGTCAGATTAAATCTAAGTCATCTATTCTTGAATTTTCAAGACCGTTGGATCCAGAGATCAGATTAAATATAAACCATTGGATCTTGTCAGATAACTGGAAAAAAAAAACTGCTGCGTAACAAAGATTACTACCTTTCAAATGTTTTTCCCTAAAAATCCGCTACACGTCTCCTAAAAAAACTTTTCTCTGCAACCGCTTATTAATTTATTTTTATATAGTCCTTCTCTCTCCTAATTACATATATTTTTCTTTCATATCCATGATGTTCATTATTATTCTCTCTCCTATTTTCCACAAAGTTAGAAGATACGAAGAAGAAGAAACCAGATTTCGTATTTGAATGATTAAAAAGATGATGATTTCATAGTTTTCATTTACATCAAGGTACCTTCTATCTTCCTTTTTTGTATGTGTGATTATTAATGGTCGTATTTTATTTTATTGTGTTTTTTCATTTATTGTATGGTTCTTGATCCGAATTTATTATACCAGATTTTATTCTAATTTTTGCTTCATGATTTGACGAGAAACTGTCATCGCTATCAATAATATGTGGGTTTGTTTTTCTGTCGAGTCTTTTTTTCTTTTTCTTTTTTTTTTTAGAAACTGTCATCGCTATCAATATGGGTTTGTAACTACTGTGATGTATACCATATTTTAGACCATCTTTTATGATTTGGTATTTTTATCTCACGGCCTACTTTTCATGTAGTTCAATTTAATTTTTGCTATTATTGAAGATTTGTTGGTGAATTAAAAAGCTCGGGAGGAATGGGAGAAGGCGGATGATGCAGAAAAGCCTCAAAAGTGGATGAGGCAAGTTGTCACATTATTTGCCAACTCAGATTATGTATACCAATGAGACTTGACTAGATTGACTTTTGTTTAATTGCAGATTGAAGGTAGTGGTGATAAGGGCGATGGTCATGTGAAGTTCTCTAAGGTATCAAAAGCATGTATTTTATATAAATATGTATTTTACTCGATTTAGACATATTATATTTGATAGTTTTTTATGGCTTTTAAGTGATCGATTGAATTTCTAAATGAAGTATTTGGTAACTTAAAATGTGATTTTGTTTGATAGACTTGCTAAATATGGGAGACAATTTGAAGAGATTACAAAATGACTGTTGGTTTGCTATGTATTCTTGCTTATCGTGAAAAATGCGGAAGGAATACTACAAAGAATTGTTAGAAAAGTTCATAAAAGCCAAGAACCCAGTAAGTGGAAAATGAGAAGATTTGATCGATGAAGTAACTTAATAAATTGAAAAAGTATTTGATACTTTTGGTGCCAATGCTAATGAGAACAAACTATATAAAAAGAGGTAAGCTTTTTTACCAAATCAAGAACTCCATTATTTTAATATACATCTTGTATATATAAATGAATTTAAAGGCGGTTTTGTGTCTTATTTTCTCATCTTGCAGGTGCCTGAATGCGTTGACAAACTTGATCAACCAGGATTCAATATTTGGGTTCTCTCAGCGTTGATAAAATGAAAACGGCTATTATTATTGGGTTAATTTTCATGACTTTGACCCCACATAGACCCATTTGTAACTAAATTGGTTAAGATCACATTATTATCTTTCACTTGACTTAAATAGCAACAATTTGCTATGGGGCTTAACATTCTTGCAAAAACCCCATCAAAAGTCGTATCTTCTGAACTTACTGTAATTTTGTTTGTATTTTAATATTTTGCAGGAAATGTACCACATATTAGTATTAATTTTCTTGCCAAATTAGAATTTACAATACAATTTTTGAAGTTTCTTATATATTGTGTGTTTCGGGTTCAATTCAAAACAGGATAACCGATTAATTTGGGTATGGGTCAAAATGAGAAGTTTTATATGCAGGAAAATCAGTCGGGCTGGGCCAAGTTGACATGGAAACGCTAAAGTGATCAAATATAAGTACAAAGGTATTGAAGTTTTAAGATTATTTCCTTTTCAAAGTAAGGATTTGGACTCATTATTAGTGTTTCAGTATTGGATTTCATTATTTTCTAAAGTTTATGTGAAACAGTTTATTGACAGTAGAAGGAGTTCTAATGGCTGAATCGGTTTAGTCATTAACTGATGCTGCAAAGCAGTTTCTGGGTGTGTGATACAATGACATAAGCAAGTAAACTTCTTTTGGTAATTGCAAATGTGTTATAACTACTGGAAAGTCCTAGAAACCCTTGGTCTTTTCAGCATAGAGGAACTTTCAGCATAGACCTTCAGTCGGGAACTGAAGCATAATTCTGAAGTAGGAGACCTGAAGTCGAAAACTGGAGCATAATTCTGAAGTGCGAGACCTGAAGTCAAAAACTGAAACTCAATTCTGAAGTACCAGACTTTCAGTAAGCATAATTCTGAAGTATGATACCTGAAGTCGAAAACTGGAGCATAATTTTGAAGTGCGAGACCTGAAATTGAGGCATAATTCTGGAGTACCGGACTTTCAGTAAGCATAATTCTGAAATGTGAGACCTGAAGTCAAACCTGAAGCATAATTCTGAAGTACGAGACCTGAAGTCATAAACTGAAGCACATAATTCTGAGGTACCACTTTAGTTGAAAGCTCAAGCACGATTATGAAGTACCAAATCTTCAGCCAAAAACTGAAGCACATAATTCTGAGGTACTACTTTAGTTGAAAGCTGAAGCACGATTCTGAAGTACCAGATCTTCAGCCAAAACTGAAGTACCAGATCTTGTAAGTTTATGTATTGATATTGTAGATTTGGGAGTGTTATCTTGAAGAAGTTTTTATTGCCAGTTGAAGAATCAGTGACTATGGCTATAGCCGTGGTCAAAACAACATAAGCCAAAGGGTACATTCTGGGAAGAGATGCCTTGGGCAATGCCAAAGCCTTTGATGAATTTAATCAAGTTGAAGCCAGTGCAGCTGCCAATGTTGCTGAATTGAGTGATTGGATTCGGCTCACTGACAAGTTTTGTGTTGTAGTTAAAGATGTGGATGAAATGTTTTAGACTTGAGGTATTTGAAACTTTAACTTTGTATTATATATATATTAGTGTATAAATGAAGTTAAGTTAAATCGGTTACAAATGATTTGTCGGAAATTGTTTGTGTTATTTATATATCTAAATGTTCCAATAATATATGTCTAACTATTATGTTTTGTTTTGTCAGAAGTCGACAAGAAAGCTATGAACATCTAGGTATTTTTAGACTGATGGTTTTTAAGATAAGAGTTTTAATTATTTGATTATTCCATTTTAGAAGTTTTAATTTTTATTCTTTTTTGAACAAAGTTTTTGGTCAGAAACATATACGAGTACTATGTTATATTTTGTAAGCATATAATATATATTGTAGTATATATCATAGTGTGTTAAGTTGATTTTGAGTATGTGCATATTGTAACATTTGCCATTTTGGTCCGATACTTGTTATATATGATAATGGCAAACCTTATGAATATAAGAAAACTTTGGGTATTTTTGGTGCATATATATATATGAGTTGGGCTAATTACAATATTTAGATGGATTCAGATATTGTAAATGATTCGATGTGATTAAGCCATGTTACAAGACCATGATATTGGCCATATGTGATAAGGAAAATATATTATAGACGATAATTGAGTAACTGTGTTAACAAGGAAAATGTATATACAAAACCTTAAGTATAATGTACGGTAAACAGTGTCGGTGGCACAGTGTCGGTGGTTATCTAATAATTCCATTAATAGGACGAAGCCGACATACTTTATGGAAAGTAGGAATACTCGTGAAATTGTCACAAGCTATATTTGATTTATTAGTTGAATAATGTTACTAGTAGACATCCGACAAAACTTTTATGGATATATATGTAAAACGTTGCTTTTTCGATCGATTCTTTCTCGGATGGGCTTGAAACTTCCTAGAACCTAATAACTAGTGTCAAGACACCTTAATATGATTTTTAATTTCACAAAATAATACTTGAAAATTTTGGAAAAATCCTAGTAAAAGTTAGGCCAAAATGAATAGTAATTTCCAAAAATTTACATGATAAGTCTTTAAGGTTTTTAACTTCCATGACACCACAAACTTTTGCTACAACTTGGAACCTTCAAATCTCCAGCTAATTGATGAATCATAGCTGTATTTGGTTGATTAATTTCGGACTTAATGTGTCATGGATGATGTATATGCATAAATTTTATCATATTAAACTCCATTTCAATTACTATAAATACTAGGTTTAAGTTCTCATAAAAACTCACACCTTAAACTTCATTCTCTCTCAATTTAGCATTATATAAGTCTAAAATCATCTTCCCCCTTCTTGTTATAAGTTTCAAAGAACACTTGATTGTTCTAGTATAAGCAAAGTCGCTTTGATCTCAAAGTTCGCCGAAAATCGTCAAGAGAAGTTGTTATCAACAAATCTCTCTAAGATCTTCAAAAGTTCTAGTTATAATACTCAATTTGGGTTGGGAATAATCTTCAATTATTAAGTAAACAAGTCCAAGCCTTGAAAGAATTTCATTTGAATCAGAAGTCGTGTTCTTCGTACGTCGAAAGTTTGATCTTAGAGTTCATAAACTCTCCTTTCTTGTAAGTGTTTTTTTTTATAAAACCTTACTATACTTTGCTCTATGATTTTAGAACTATATGTTATGTATTGAAATGCTTGTCAACTTATTTCTATACTCAATTAATACATATTTGCATTTAAATACGTTAAATATCGTTTTTATACGAATATTGAAATATGGTCACTATTGCGAAAAATGAATTATTAGCAATAGTGCGTAAATATGTAAAACTATTATTAAATACTTTTATATACTTATTATGGTATATAAACAAAGGTATAGTTATATACCTAACTATCCAAATTCATATAATTACTATTCACCATCTGTGAATTATTTCGTATTTTCGATTTAGTTGGTTTATGGATATAATATATCCTTGATACGCTTTTAACCGCACTATGTTTCCAAAAGTGATTGCACCTTGGGCATCTCTGACTTATACCATCGGAATGGATTGTAGTTCGCAAAAGGTTTGTAATACGCATTCCGAACGCAACTTGGTTCGCCGTCGGTACACTCCACGACCCAAGGCCAACCCTGACACAACTTGGAAATAAAATGTTGGTTTTTCCTACCATTTAAGGTATCTCTTCCATTGTAATCAATACATTTTGTATTGATTATAATACATACTATTTAAAGTATCTCTTCGTTACTAAATTAATACATTCTTCGTATTAATCTTACTATTTAAAGTACATATATCCTGCGAATACGTATTATATATGGAAAATTACATTTTTACCCTACAGTTTCAAAGTTGTCATTTTCTGTCCTTATAAGTTTGACATTTGACAATTTAGTCCCTCAAGTTTCAAGAATGACAATTTAGTCCCTCAAGTTTCAAAAATGACAAATTAGTCCTTTAAATTTTTATAACATAAATGAGGTTTCATTTACAAAATACATTAAAGGATTCTTAAAGATAAATTCAAATATCTATAAAAGCTCACAAAGTAAACACGTTGACAAGCGTATTAATAAATCCTTATAGTTGTATATCTATATTTGGAATTTAGCACGAATATAAATCAATTCACATTGAAATTAGGGAATACGTAACGTGGCCAGTTGACTCGCTCGTCATCGTTAACTACATCAATCTCTTCTATTTTGTTGTTGAACTATCAAGAATAAGGTGAGTTTCGTAGCTCCCTACTCAATTGAGATTCGGGCTGAAAAGTGTACACATATATGTGTACTTATATATATGTGCTTTATATACGTATTTATATATATATATATATATATATATATATATATATATAGATAACTGCTTATGTGAATGTTTATGGTAATTGATCTCAGTACCTTGATTTGGTTATTGTGTTTGTTGAAATTGTTGATAATGATGTTGTTGATGATGTTGATATTGATGTGCGCACCCCGTTTTGGGGGGAACCTTGTGCGATATTTGATGATGTGCACACCCCGTTTTGGAGGGAACCTTGTGTGATATATATTGATAATGATGGGTTGAATTGATATCATTGGTACTTGTTGGCATATTTGTTTAATTATTGTATTTGAAGAAATGATTGTTGTGTGAACATATGCCAAACTCAAAGAGCTTACAGTAAGTATTGTTATTGCTCTATGATATTGTACAAGTACTTGATATATTATCATAATTGATGTTGTTAATTGACATCTACGAACTCACCAACCTTGTGTTGACACTTGCTAGTACACTTTTCAGGTAATCAGGGTAATTTCAGAAATTAGGAATAATTGGATGCTAGAGATAAGGCGACTTAGTATTCATGTGGTCTCTGACCCATATGCCCCCTTGTTTGGGGATGAACTTATAAAATTATGTAAAATATTGTTGTGTGATTGTATGTAAACCTTATGAGGTTACTTTGGTTTGAACTATTGTATGTTTGATATGTTTGACAATAAACCATTTAGTGTTGCTCTATGTAATTTCCATGCTCATATGTGCTATTTCTCGACATCCCATGATTCCGCCATTGTTGGGGTGTTACACAGATTGTGTTTGTAGCCTTCATTAGTACACAAGTAACTATGGTGTAAAATGGAGACTTATTTATAATGGGTTTATGTGGGTCATTGTAATAAGATTATAAGCATGGATGGATGATAATATAAGATTATGGATAAAAATTTTTTGCAGATTTTGTGGTTGATGTAATTGGCGATGGTGTTGCTTTTTTTCCAGGGGTTAAACCAAAGACCAAAAAGATGGGACCAAAAAGTACACTGTGCAATAAATGCAGCTTGTGCTGCTCTGTTAGAGATAGAATCCAGCAAGTGCAATAATGAAAAATTGAGGATAAAAGAGCAGTGAGCAGGTTCATGCTTATGTGGGTAATCCCTTTTTCTTCTTAGTATTGTTGAATTTGTTTGGTTGAGGAGATGGGAACAAAGTGTGGGAGAATGATGGTTGCTTGATGTTGTGATGGATAATGTACAAACAAGAAAAAAAAGCTTGAATATGCATACTTCGAAATTATTTAAAACATGATTTTATAGATGAAAAATAAAAAAGTTGAAGTTTTTATTTTGGGCATTCCCTTAAAAAGGTTTTGTTATGGTAGTGTTTACCAGAGTCATTAATTGCCTCAATGAAAAAAATATGAATAATCATTGATGCTAATTCTAAAAGTGTGTTTTTTTGTTTACTTACTAGGTTACATGTTTGATTTAAATGGTGTTTGTTTGATTCAAGTGGCCATTGTAGTTGTTAGATTACGATTTCTTTAAAGTTGGGCATTTACCTTTTGTTTTCACTTTTTAGTTCTTTAATTACGTTGGTAAACACTATAATCAAAATCATGCGATCATCTTCACACTTGAAGGATGAACAATTTTTATAAATGAACAATTTTATTTAATCGAATACTGTAAAATTGCTTATGACTGGACCTGGGAGCAAGTATATGCATACAATTTGTTTGTTTCTTAATAATTAGATTCGACTTTCAGATTTTGACATCCGTCGTCGTTTTATTAGGCTATGAGATTAATCATCAATGACCAGAGGTATGTTGCTCTCAGATCACTTGCGGAGCCGAAGCAAGCTTTTACTGAGGTATCATTGAGTGACTATTCGCCACATGTACTTGGTACATTAGCCTAATAAACGTTTTAGTATGTAGGTCAAAAGAGAAAGCATGAATCAGAAGAAAGGCAGACTAAATAGAAAAAGGCACGAGAAGAGTTCAAAAAAATGTTTGAGGTAAGTTCAAAAGAGTAAGTCATGTTCTTAAAAAAAAGGTGATTGGGTGTGACCTAACCTGCTCAATGGTTTAGCTTATGATTTCTCGATATGGATTGCAAATCCTTTGCTCAATGTTGACATGCTGAAATTCTTAACTTTGTCTATGGTTATGATACCCGTTTGAATATTTGAGGTGTAACGGATGAATCGTTGCTAACTCTATTCTTTGAAAGTATGATGTTATTTGGCAGGAGCTGGTTTCAGAATCAAATAGTGTTTGTATCTTCCAAGCTGGTTTCAGAATCATTGGACTGAATCAAATTTATTTATGCAGTGTTTGTACTTTGTGTAACTCAATTCCTGAACATGCTTTCTTTTATATTCTCTTTCTGATTAATGGATGTAAATCTCATACATCAACTAACAATGTGTGTAGTTTAATGTTTTATTGGACACAAATTAACCAATTGTTAAGGGTGGCTTTGTGATTTGTGCTTTTTTTTAGTATCTAATGCCACATTATCTTTAGAGATTGAGATCTCATTGCTTGTAGCGGTGGATGCTCTTTCATGTATTAAGAATATAGATACCATTGCTAAGCATGTAGCTCGATGACGACTCTACTTTTTGTTTAATATCAACTATATGTGACTCTGTGATATGCTTTCTAAGTAATTTTTGTGTCAGTATTTTAAGAGCTCATAAGTAACGCCCAATGCCGTCTTCCACGGGTTTTGGGTCCCAATACCTCGACGGTGTATGGGGGAGGTTAATATGTAGACAGCCATACCCCTACCACGACAGTGTAGAGAGGCTGCTTCCAAGTTCTATCTAAAGATAGAAAAGGACCTCCAACCTTGCAAGGGATGAGGATAGAACCCATGACCTCTGTCTCCAGAGGCATGTTTTCTGTATATTTTCATATGACTTGGCTGAGTTTGGATTTTTGGGCGACTTTGTCATGTCCATCTTGATAGGATATCCACCCGTTTCATTCATATTAAAAGTTACAACTTAACATGGTAGAAGATATTTGATTAATAATTGATTATATTGATTCCTCATTTAATAAGTTTTAGAGCATCAATCTCCTATGGACAACCCGTGTTTTCACACGGGTTCTATGCCAAGTATATTCTATGGGAAAAAAGTTGCTGGGACACCTCAGGAGAGTACTTTTCTAAAGAAACTGAAACATATGCATGTTATAGATATCCTACTGAGGTTTTATGAGTTTGTATGCATTAAGAAGACCATTTTCTTTTCTACCCAAAAGTTTGATTTGACCCATTATTTAATTTGATATAAAACACTACCCAAATCGGCCCATTTAGTATTTGTACTTCAGTCTTTGTACTTCAGTATTCCAATCAGTATTTACACTTCAGTCTTTGTACTCAAGTATTCCAACTTCAGTATATGCAATACAGTATTCACAACTCAGTATTTAATTTCAGTACTTGTAGTCCACTTTTTAGTTCTTCAGTATTTGTAGTTATAGTATTGGACTTCAGTATGGCTGCGCTATTTAGAGATGGAAGTGGCATTGCTTCACCTGATCCGTAACCTCTTTCCAAAGAAACAAGGGATTTTATATTCCAGTGCTTTCATGTTAATTCAAGGGATCGTGTCTAACTGCTACTCAACTCTTGGACCATCCGTTTGTTAGAAGGCTTGGGAATTGGAAATATGACGCAGGATTGAAATGGACTGAACTACTCACTGATCATTGCTGGCTGAATTTGTATTAGTAAGGGTTGTTGTTGAGTAATACTTGATCTATGATGGCTACTGAGATAAGCAAGGCGTAGCTGAGTTGCATAGCTTCAACGAAGACACATTCAATATTCAGATCAGCATACCTTACAGACTAGCATGCGTTGTCAGATCAGCATGTTCTTTCATATACCTAACTTTGAATAATTTAAAACTAATAAATATTTGAATGCACAATCTTTATCTTGAGCAAAAAACATATTCCATAAAACTCTCTCTCTCTATATATATACTGAACAGTAAATTAAAAAAATATAAAATAAAATAAAGAACAAACAAACCACGAGCGTTAGGCCTTTCCAAACTAACATCCTCATTAGAATCCACAGTCGTCGACTCAGAATTATCGCCAAACTTAACCCAAGACCATCTTTCAACATCGCGTGAATTGACACGCACATTAGCTACTTTACGTACGCATGTGGTGGTTGTTACCTTAACACTGATGCGTAAATCACGCGACAAACGACAGCGGAAGACTATTTTTGGTATTTTCTGGATTATATGTGAAATAAACAACTAAACGAGACAATAAAGTAAAATGATAGATAAAAGAATCCACCACCAAGACTCGTAAAGGCTAAGCCACCGGAATCAAGGATAAAGGAAACACTCCGCCCCACCACTACAATCGATAAAGGTCTAGCCACCACGACTATAGATAAAGGAAACCGAAGATTTAAAAGACCTCACCACAATATTTGATAAAGAACAAGTCACCACAAATATTGATAAAGGGGTCACTCCTAACCACCAAGATCAAAGATCTATAAAGGTAAAAGAAGATTTGTAAGAAATAGAGGTTGCTCTATTAATTTTCATTCAACATCAACTTACTTTACAATGAGAGATAAAACCTCTATTTATAGCCACATGCTCTACCTAGGAATCATCGACAAGAATAAAATTTTACAATAAAAGCTGTCATGTGCAAGCCACTAATTAGTTTGGACCAATAAGAAATAGACACATAAGGCTTCTAGAAACAATCCTCTTCAAGTGGCCCACAATACCGTTAGGAAAATTAATGCTTTTGCACGCTCCTCCTTGATCCACTAAAAGCTGCCACGCGTCCATACCCACGTCCTTATTGACCCCACACAACCTTCAGTTAAAACAAACTTTATTATAGACAACTGGAGCATTCATCTGGAGCACTTCACTGGTGGTCTTCAGTATTCACTACTGGAACCCTTCAGATGCATCTGGAGCTCGTCAGATGCCACTGGTGATAATTCCCACTGGAGCAAGGTCACTACTGTAGATTGAGTTGTTTCAGAAAATAGATGGTTAAAATGTGATACAGTTGGCAATATTATCATTGCTTGTTCAGACTGCATGGTTCGCTTAGATTCCTTCTTCAGTTTAGTCAACTGCTTTTCTCCAGATTCCTCCAGCTCAGCTTCAGTCAAACTTGGTTCGTTGAATCTGGACATTCCCGTATCATTCTCCCCCTCTAAAAAGAGACTTGTCCTCAAGTCTTCGAGATACTCATCCTCCAGGTAGGGTATCAGATCACCAACATTGAATGTACTAGAGACTGACATATCTCCAGGAAGTTCAACTTTGTAAGCATTTTCTCCATATCTCTCCAGAATCTTGAATGGACCGTTCAGCTCTGGGCATCAGTTTGCTTTTTCTCTTGGCTGGAAATCTTTCCTTTCTAAGATGCACCCAAACAAGATCACCTGGTGAAAAACTGGGCTGCTTCCTGTTCTTGTTTTCCTTGGCCTTGTAACTGGCATTTGCTTTCTCAATTCTGTACTTTACTTCTTGATGAATTTTTTTTATTTCTTTGGCTCTGGCTTCAGCATCAATACTTGCTTTTGGTTCAATCGAAAATGGAATTAAATCAATGGGAGTTAGTGGATTGATACCATAACAGACTTCAAAAGGTGATTTACTGGTCGAATAATTAGGAGCTCTGTTGAAAGCAAATTCAGCATGAGCAAGCTTCAGATCCCAATCCTTCAGCGTCTTCTTCACCAGTGTTCTTAACAACATACCAACTGTTCTGTTCGTGACTTCAGTCTGTCCATCAGTCTGAGGATGGTGAGACGTACTGAACATCAATCTGGTACCCATCAACCTCCATAGAGTCTTCCAGAAATAACTCAGAAACTTTACATCTCTATCTGACACAATTGATTTGGGAATCCCATGCAATCTAACAATCTCCTTGAAGAACAAACTCGCCACAGCTGAAGCATCATTGGTTGTATTGCAAGCAACAAAATGAGCCATTTTTGAGAATCTATCAACAACCACCATAATTGAGTCTTTTCTCCTTTGGGTTCTGGGCAGTGCAACGATAAAATCCATGCTAAGATCTTCCCAAGGTTGGTTTGGAACTGGAAGAGGAGTGTACAGTCCTTTGTGAAAAGTTGCCTTCGCCTGGTGACAAGTTGGACAGCGACTGATGAGATTCTGGACATCCTTCAGTAGACTTGGCCAGTAGAAGTGTTCAGTGAGAATCTCTCCAGTTTTGTTTATTCCGAAATGACCAGCTAAACCTCCTCCATGGGCTTCTCTTATCAGCAAATCTCTAATCGAACCTCTGGGAATGCACAACTTTCCATTCTTGAATAAGAAACCATCTTGAACAGTGAATGGTCCTTTCAGATTAGCTTCAGTAGTTTTCTTAGAAAAATCTGGATCAGCAGCATATAACTCCTTTATGAAAGAAAATCCAAGTACTCTTGCTTCCAGAATTGACAACAATGAATATCTTCTAGAAAGTGCATCAGCAACAACATTGGCTATTCCAGCTTTATGTTTAGAAACAAATGAATAAGACTGCAAAAATTCCACCCATTTTGCATGCCTGGCATTAAGCTTATGCTGACCATTAATGAACTTCAGGGCTTCATGATCAGAAAACAATACGAATTGTTTTGGCTTCAGATAATGTGACCAGTGAGTGATAGCACGAATTATTGCATAAAATTCTTTATCATAAGTGCTATACTTTAATTTTGATCCGTTCAGTTTCTCACTGAAATAAGCAACTGGACGCCCACTCTGCACCAGTACTGCATCAATACCAACTCCACTGGTATCACACTCAAGTTCAAATAGTATATCAAAATCTGGTAAGGATAGAACTGGAGCTGAACTGAGCTTCCCCTTCAGTGCTTCGAACGCCAGTTGAGCCGAACTTGGCTAGTTGAACACACCTTTCTTCAGACAATCAGTGATAGGAGCCACAACTGTAGAAAAGTTCTTTATGAACCTTCGATAGAATGATGCCAGTCCATGAAAACTTCTAACTTCAGTGATGGTTGTAGGAACTGGCCACGATCTGATGGCTTCTACCTTCGATGGATCCATTGAAATCCCATTTTTCGACACAACATACCCCAAAAATATCACACTATCCACCATAAAATCACATTTCTCCAGTTTTCCATACAACTGGTGTCTTCTTAGCAATTCAAATACTTTCTTCAGATGACCAACATGTTCAGCTTCATATTTAAAGTACACCAGAATATCATCAAAATAAACAACAACAAACTGACCTATAAGTGGCCTCAGAACTTCATTCATTAGCCTCATGAAAGTACTTGGGGCATTTGACAATCCAAAAGGCATCACTAACCATTCATACAAACCTCCCTTGACTTTGAAAGCAGTCTTCCATTCATCTCCATCCTTCATTCTTATCTGGTGATACCCACTTCTGAGATCAATCTTTGAAAACACTCGGGAGCCATGTAACTCATCAAGCATATCATCCAATCTGGGAATAGGATATCTATACTTAATAGTTATATTGTTGATGGCTCTGCTGTCAACACACATTCTCATTGTTCCATCTTTCTTTGGGACCAGTAGAGCAGGAACTGAACAAGGACTCATGCTTGCTCTGACATAACCCTTCTCGACCAGTTCATCTACTTGTCTTTGCAATTCTTTGGCTTCATTAGGAGAACAACGATAAGCAGCTTTGTTGGAAGAACTGAGCCTGGAACCAAGTCAATCTGGTGCTCAATACCTCTAACTGGAGGTAAACCTTCAGGTAGATCTTCAGAAAAAATATCTCTGAACTCCTTCAGTAATGACTTCAGTAAACTGGGGACTTCAGTGGACTTCTTCTCTTCAGACTTTTCAACGACCAGTAGCATTAGAACTGGAGAGCCTTCAGATAACTCTTCTTCAACTTCAGATTGAGATAAAAACAAAGGCTTACTGGACTGATCCTTCTTGACTTTCATTAGTTCGGTGGGTTTCAAAGAAGTCAGTGTGACCTTCTTTCCACTTATATTCAGAGAATATGAATTCATACGACCATCATGATGAACATAATTATCAAATAACCATGGTCGACCCAACAAAATGTGACAGGCATCCATGGTGTAACACCCCAACCACGGCGGAATGATGAGATGTACAGAAAGTCGAGTATTCAAATCAAAGGATAATAGATAACATTCACCATAGCTTTAGTTGACAAGAATAATTTTACAATGCACAAGCATGTGAACCAATTCCCGATAACAATACGTCTACCATACTTGGATATTGAGTCCACGAAACAAATAACAAATACATGAGATGATATAATACAATGATCAAGGCGGATTCCATTGCCCGTCACAAGGTTTGATCTTTGACTCCAAAGTGCAATGCAAACAACCATGATGCATATAATTCCTCAAGACAAAGGCTAATTCCTGAAAAGCATGAAGAAAAAAGTGTCAACTACGAAAACGTAGTTGGTGAGTGCATAGGTTTGCAAGTAAACCTCGTTACATATCCATTTCAAAATAGTTGAGAAATCCAAGGTAAATTATAAAGTTCTCATTTGTCACATTTATCGTGACAGAAAAATATATCAATCGATTAATCATTCATTATACCAAAACCATTTGGTCATCAGTACTTCAATATTGCCAATTTCAACAACTTTCAAGATTCCATATAAGGTCCAATACCCAAACCGTATGTTCAATCCACAATTTCCATCCAATATAATATCAATACCTCTCGGTCAATGGTAAGACTACCATGACGTAATTTGATGAGATTGTTCTTGAGCCACTACTAAGACCGGTTATTTCCAATAATCAATATATTGTCCCAAATGATAAGATAATGATAAGCACATGCTGTCAATCACGTGCATAAAGATAACCAAGGGTCGTGCCATGGAGACGCCCATAAATATATAGTAGTTAGAGCACCGCGAGGCCAGACTGGCGATGAAGGTGGCCACCAAGGCAGACCAAACATCCCACCGTTACCTATAATAGTGGATGAGGGGACAAGTCCTAGTTGCGCAACCCTCTAACTACAGGCCTCAAATGAGTTAATAGTAGTGTACAGGGGACCACCGCTTGACAGTACTCAAGCTCATCATATAACATATAACACGTTGAACATACAATATAATTCCCATATCATTATCATTATTTCAAAGAATCATTTCATAAGATAAAGTCATTTTAATTAATCATGCTTTTCACCCCGTAAGTAAAACAGATAAAAGAGTTTGAAAAGGGGCTATGACTCACCTTGATATGCCGCATATTATATTCACTCATCCAAAATGGGTACTTCCCATCTATCGCTTCCTTGACCATATATCCGTCATATTCCTCAATCACACTTTAAGCCAAGACTATCCCTACGATAGGACTAATATACGTAAGTTCCTATCTTAAGCCATCACTAAGAAATGCCACTTTCATTATGTTGTCATAAATTTTGGGATCCAAGTATATTGTTATTATTTGCATCTTTTTGGTTGTAGAGAGTGTTGGTGTAAAAGGGTCACTTTCATTATACATGTATTTATAAGTTGTTAGAATTTCGGTAGCTTGCCTCTGATTATCATGGTTCCCATTGTGTGCTTTGCTTGATTATAATATTTGACATTAGTAACTTCATAATATTAATATTTATGAATACTTTCTAATTTATAACTATTTATTTAATTTAATATCATTTAATTAATTATTTATTCATTTTCTTGATTTATTAACCAAATAATTCTTTAAAATACTTTTAAGTACCTCACTTGCCTTTATAATTTGTGGCTAATTATATTTGGGTTATATTCTGATTATTATGCTTTTTAACTTACAATATTGTGATATATATATTTATTTATGAAATTTTTCTATTAATTTAAAAATAGTTATTAATTAGTGATTTCCACTTACTTAATTATTTCTAAATTATATGACATTTGTTCTTTGACTTGAAATGATTTTACTCCAGTAGGTTTTAGTCACTTTATCATTGGTTGTGATTATTTAACCAAATTTCATGATTTATATAATTTATTTATTTATTTACCTTTTTAATTATCATTTAAATTTAATAATTAATAGAAATTCTTAGAAATCACCACATAACTTTTTGGCTAAAAATCCCAGGCCTTTTAGGCAACTTTTACCATGGGAAAAATCATATCAATTCGACCTCTCTTGTGTCTTGCTCATTTAGAGGATTCTAAGCTTATAAATCGTTTACCGAAATAGTGATTTTAGCCTCATTTTCCAAGCAATTCAAATGCGTCAAAATGGATTTTCATCCTTATTTCATTATTTCCAGAATGTTCATTATATTTTGGTGTCTTAAGTCGTGATAGTGGTGGTGGTGTGATAAGTGCAAATTAAAGCTTTCGGTTAGTGCTTATATGAACCGAATTAGTGATTTGTAGGCTTGTCTTTGCCATTTAATAACCAAGTTAAGTTTTATAACTTTTATTTGACATATTCTTAGTAGGTTTATAATACTTTTTGTTACGAGATTGTTGGAGTTGGTTAGAGTTGCAATCTAGTGACTTTTAGCTTATTTTATTGTGAAGAACCTTTACTTAAAATTTTCTGTTTTAACACTTATTTTCATAAAATGTTGAGTAGTCATTCTTGGTTAAGTTGAATTATTTGGACATTGGTGATTTTTATACAGAGACATATATGTGTCCTATATTTATGTGAATTTTTCCTAAATTTTTAGACGTTGTTTACTACCTCTAAAAATTACCAAACCAAAACTGGTCAGAACAAGAGCTGCTGTGCGACCCAAGATATTTTATAAAAGATTTCTATGATGGACATTTAAGAAAAATCTCCCAATTTTATTTTAAGTTAGTGACACTTTGAACTCAGTTCACACCAAGTTTAAACTTCTGAAACCTAATAGTTAAGGAATTAAAAATCGTCAAAGTTGACACAACATTAAGACAAAAATCCAGTTTTGACCACTTTTGGTAGAAAAATCATATCTTTGGTTTGGTTTAGTGTTTTTGAGTGATTCCAGTTGGAGGTTAATCTTAACTCTTTTATCTACAACTTTTATTTTGAAAGTTTTGCTTGAAACGGCCCTCACATGTTCAGTTTATCCGTCCAAAGACAGGAGAATGATTCTGTCAGAAGGTATTTGGGTCCAAACAACTCACCAATGACCATTCTTGCTTTATTAACACTTGAGTTCATTATTTACAAGATTAATACTTTATTTTTATATCTCTCAACATCAAATTTCCAGATTGTTATACTTCTTTTAACATATTTTTCACTTAATACAAGTCCATCCATCTCATAATTCAACAACAAGATTCAACTTTCTTAGATCTAACATGTATTCATTCAAATCAACACTTTTCAATACCAATCTTTATAGATCTAACTTTCAACAACATAAAAACATCTTTTTAATGAAGAATCTCAGAAATATATTCTTCAAAATATACAAAAACATATAGATCTATCAAAAGGAAAATCACTTTAAAAGCTACTAATCTATAACAACACTTTTGGGTCTTAAACTTGTTGAATCCTTGGATCTTTCTCATAGATTTCGACATGCATATGCATGAGGAGAAAGATCCTATCAACTTTGCCTTCATCAAGTGTATATAACAAAGAAATCAAGAAGAAAACATAAACTTTTGATAAAACCTTTGAATATAAACAAGAACAATATAGATCTAGTAAAGAGATGAAGATTTATACCCTTGAAGAACTTGGTTTTGAAGGTAAATTTGGGCAGATTTTTCGGACCTATTTAGGCTCCTAATAACCCTTAATCCAAGCTTGAAATAACCCTTAAATGTATCTTGAATTAACCCTTGCTTAATCCTTAACAAACCTTTATTATTATAGTTGATTAACTTGATTTTTGTTGGTGTTCTTCTTTGTTTTGGCCGAAATCAAGAAGGAGAAAAAGGAGAAGAGAAAAGGTTTTTGAGAGAGAAAATGAGTTGTGTGTGTGAAGTGAATGTGTAGAATGGGAGTTTCAAGAGTGAAGTGTGTGTGTGGTGGTATAGGGGGGACGGCCAAAAAGGGGGGGGAATGAAGGGTTTCTCATTTTTTTGTATAATTTTTGTGTAGGTATATGTGGGTATATGTATATTTAAGTGGGTATATGTTTTATAGATGTAACATGTATTTGCTTGTTCATATAAATTGATTTGTTGTCTTGGTATATGTATATGTATGTGTGTCGTGTATATGTACATATATATGCATACATTTGTATTTTAAAAGTTGTTGCTTAATCCATTTATTTATAATCTTGTATATTTGTGGGTATATGTATATTTAGTGTATAGTATATTTGTGGGTATATGTATATTTAGTGTATAGTATATTTGTGGGTATATGTATATTTAGTGTATAGTATATTTGTGGGTATATGTATATTTAAGTGGGTATATGTATTTTGTGTATATGTATATTTATGGGTATATGTATATTTAAGTGGGTATATGTATATTTGTGGGTATATGTATATTTAGTGTATAGTATATTTGTGGGTATATGTATATTTAAGTGGGTATATGTATTTTGTGTATATGTATATTTATGGGTATATGTATATTTAAGTGGGTATATGTATATTTGTGGGTATATGTATATTTAAGTGGGTATATGTATTTTGTGTATATGTATATTTATGGGTATATGTATATTTAAGTGGGTATATGTATATTTGTGGGTATATGTATATTTAGTGTATAGTATATTTGTGGGTATATGTATATTTAGTGTATAGTATATTTGTGGGTATATGTATATTTAAGTGGGTATATGTTTTATAGGTGGGAGAATAAGTGGGAGTATTTCAAGGGTTTCTTTTTTTTTGTATAATTTTTGTGTAGGTATATGTGGGTATATGTATATTTAAGTGGGTATATGTTTTATAGATGTAACATGTATTTGCTTGTTCATATAAATTGATTTGTTGTCTTGGTATATGTATATGTATGTGTGTCGTGTATATGTACATATATATGCATACATTTGTATTTTAAAAGTTGTTGCTTAATCCATTTATTTATAATCTTGTATTTATATTAGACTTGTACATATATACTTATTATTATTCAAGCATTTTCATGTACTTAAGGAGTTTTAATTATTTTTAATAAGCTCATGGTATTTTCATGACCAAATGTAATTTAGTTGGCTTGATGATTCAGTTTGTTGGACATTTTTAAGAATTTTGATTGTTATCTCAACTTGTGAGACTCACATTATTATTTACATGACTTAACTTCTCGAAATAAAGTTTTTGGTTTGTTGACCTTTCGTCAAGTTCAATTAGAATTAATTTGTAGCTTAAGATTGTGTTGAATGATTATAGTTATTGTTCATGGCATTTCTAAGATAGCTAGTCACCTACAATACTTCATTGAACTAGGGGGCAATTATCACCATGCCGAAATGTCTATAAGGCCAATTCTCTTAGTAAACCTCTAGGGATTGATACCTAGATAAGTCTAAGTAAATTGTCCTAGTCGGAAATTGAGGGTTGTTACATCATTACCCCCTTAACTGAAACTTCGTCCTCGAAGTTCGATCATTCATATGGTAGTAAAAATGGATAGACCAACAGTAGGAGTGTCTACACGGAGTCATATAATGTGGGAAAGTCAAACAAGATTTTATCACGATTTCTTGGTTTCATGCGAGCTTTTAACTCTAGGGATAGGGGCATCCATTCCTCGGTTCCCTAAATTCCTCTTGATCAGAAACTTTGAAACAGAAAAGGGTTACGAATGTCGCTCACCTCTTGAAACGACTAGAGATTACTCGTATGTAATCGTTGTGGGCTGTAAATCTTGCTTAGTTCAATACTTAATAATGGGTTGCTGATAAGAATGTCAATACAGAAGTGTAAAATGAGCAAACGGTTCGTAACGTGAGTTACAATAAAATAGTGAGAGACGTTGGAATGTCGATCGTTGGTGGCTACTTATTTCCTTTGTCACTTTGCATACTTTCCTTTATCGTCTCCTACCCCAATTAAAGAATCGTTCCAGTAGTTTCTCGTCTACTTTCATCCTTCTTCGGTTTGACGTTGGACACGCTTGCCGCTTCTTGAAAATATTGGCTTCGTTTGTGACTAATCACTTGCTAAGGGATTACCCTTTTAACAAAAGTGATACTAACTGGGGTGCCAAGTTGCACTAAAATTTCAAAGGTACATCTTCGTAGTATCTCATTTTAGGGTTTTATAGTGTTGTCTTTGTTATTTTATAGCGTGCGAGGGAATCATAAATTGTTTGACGATAGTTCCATCTTGTTCCTCACACTCACCTTTGTCCTTTAACTTCACTCTTATTTTCCCAAAGTCACCTCTTTCATCATTCGCTCTGTCATATCGTTACTAGTTCCTCTTGCTTTCGCCGATATCGGTTTTTCAAATCGTTTTAAGGTACCTTTAATTACTTCCTTTTACGCTAGAAGGGCCATTATCTATGACTCATCACCGACAAATCTCTTTTAACGTCGCACGTATAATCTATCTGGTTTCTTTGCTATACCTACACATTCCTCATGATAGGATTTACACAATCCTTATGCTCTTAAGTTATCATATCACCACCATTATTTCAAGGTAAACACTTCGATGTCCTTATTCGTATGAACTCCTCCTTTAAAATAATCCTCCTTAGGTCCTCCTGACCTCTACAAAACTTTCAATTACCTTGCTCTCCTGAGCCTCATATCCATTTTTAGCCTTCTAAGCTAAGCTTCTTTTCAAATACAATAACCTAATGTCCTTAGAAATTGTGATATAATATGAATTTGGGGAAACATCGGTTACTTTATCCTTTTCTCAACCATTCGGTTTTCTCCATTTTCCTTTCGTTTTCTTATGGGTCACCATACTCCTTACCGTTTCGTCACTCTAATCCATCTCCAACTAGAGTAATCGTCGTCTTGAACAGCACACAAGCAGTCGCTAGTCCTTGCAGTTATCTCAAAGGTACTTATCAGATCATGGTGATACGGATCCTTTGATCCTAACTCTTCACAGATGCGAATTATCCTTATCGCCCTTCCGTTCAAACATTCCATAACTAGCTCTTCACGGAGTTTGTTAGTCGTCTGGAACTTAGTTCAGCGCCCAACTTCCTTAATCGTTGTCGTAGCATGTGCCTTGACTTCTAGCGTCGTATTTCTTATTTGTTTTCACTACTAGCTTTAGCAATTCCATATTGTTTTCTCCTTCACCTTGCTTGGGCGCACTACTCCATGGGTCCATGGTCCTTGACGATTAACCATGTGTTGCAAATTGTTTTTCACTCAGATTCATCTTGTTTTAGCTTACCTCCCTACGACCGTTGACCTTGAGGGGATACTTTTCACAACTCCCCGTGCTTCTAAACTCGGGTGTTGAGCGTATATCGCTTTCTCTTGGCTCAGTTGATATGTTCTACTACTAGCTTGTCTTTTGATAGAGGCTTTCCAATTGATATTCGGAGGATAACGTGTGGAGTGCCGTAAAGATGAACGCTACCGGAACTACATCGGGTAAATGGTGTCGATGCCCTCACTTCATTTGTTTGGGTCGAATGACGTTTCTTCACTTCATATTCTACTCCAAATCATCTTCAATGATGCTAGTGAATAACTCTTCTTGGAAGATAAAGTATAATCTTGCACTTCATACTCCTTGTTCGAGCATCTACCTTTGCTGTGATTACCCCTTAACATTTTTCCTCTAGAAAAATGTAAGGGATTTCCTACTTTTCACTTTATCTCACCATACTTGACGATCTTCATTTCGCCAAATTCCTGACTCCTTCATGTAGCAATTATCCGTTTGCTTTGGTGTTTTGAAAAAGAAAAGGATAGCTCAGAATCCCTTTTTTTTTTTTTACTCTTCCATCTTGAGGGTTACTCGACACATTCTAATTATCTTATTGTCCTTGGTTTTCTTCTTCTAATTACTTTCGTCTTCCAACATTGCTAGTGATCTCCCCCAAGTTCTAGGGAAGTCTTATATTTATCCAAAGGTGACCTTCATGTCACACGACCTTCCTTTCGTCGGCTGCTCAATTTTTCCTTCGGTCGATCAACATAGATAGGGAAGACCATCAATTCTTTCTCCAAGTTAAAGCTTAGTATACTCTTCGCTTGTGCTTCCATGTACTTGACTGACTCACAACATACCTCCCACGTTCTACGTTATGTATGTGATCCAATAGCATCTTCTATGCTATATAGTTATGCCAAGTATTTCACTTATGGATAACTGATGTCTCAACGTCCTTCGTATCCCTTGATGTCGCAGTAAGAGCAGCGTACTAGTTACTCGATTCGCCATTGCGGAAAGTTACGTAAGCGAGTTGTATGTTGTTAGGGTACTACCCTTTGAAGAGAAACGGTGATGATCATTACTTTGAATAATCAAGAATATAAAGGATATAGAATTTGGTTTCGAATGAATGGAATAGGAAATAGGAAAACAAAAGATTCATTAAGGCTCGGATTACTCCTTGCGCGAGTTAAAGGAATCACTTCTTTGTCCTTCGTTGCCCAATGGACTCCAACTTTCAATGACGTCAATATATGCCGCACCGACTTAGATAATATGGATAACCGTTCGTGTACGCGTGTTATTATAGAGATATCGCACCAAATTTCAGAGCTACAATCCCCATAATGTGTCGTCTAGAATGTATATCGGAATGGGTTCTATCGGCGTCGTCAAATCGTAATTTGGCTTTAATACCACTCGTCTTTCATAAGTCTCCAACTTCATTCGATGTTTACATATGTTTCGCACCATTTCAGATCGAATACCAAGGTTATGCGTAGTTTCTAAGAGGATAGAGTCGCGTCATATCTTGGGTCTACAATTCTCAGAGTATATCGTCCAACGTTCGTGGAAAGATGCTCCACCGATGATATCGCCGTTGTCATATGTCCATAATGAATAGTGGTGTCGTAAAAAATAGGATGTGGGATAATTTCAAAAGAGCACGAGTGAACGAATATTGGATTGGAGGGGTACTTAATGACAACTTTCATACTTAGGAAATTTCTAATTTATAATGGATTTTTCAGAGACAATCACTAGTTCCCAAGCGGTCAAATCTCATCACGCAATATCTATATCAGTAGTAAGGACTAACCACATTATCATCATGTCTAGCAGGTACTAGTTCTCAACAGTCAAGTCTTAGAGCGTAATAACTATACCAATAATAAGGCACAACTATATAATCATTAAATCCACACACTAGTCCTCAATTAGCTCAACCTCAGGGTGCAATAATCATCTTAATAGTAAGACATGACTACATAATCGTCGCAATATTTACGCGCTAGTCTCAAGTAGCTCAAACTTAGGGAGTAAAGGCTCTTATATCCATATCGTCCATGAAATTTCATATCAACTCGTCATGCCTATATTTTCTTTCTAAATCGATCATAAATAGTCAACGTCATTACTCAATAATTTGAACAAGTCATACCCCAAAATGATTTCGTGCCTTATAATAATCTCATTATTTTAAAGTGCATGGGCAACTTAAAGTTCAACATCATGAATCATAAGGCTTTTACGCATGCATTCCTCACATAGTTTCCACATTGCACATTCCAAACTTTCACATTGCATATTACAAACTTTCACATTGCACATTACAACTTTCACATTGCAATCAAATCATGCCCAAATTCACATGTTATAGCATAAAGTAGCATGTATCAACGAATGCCTTTCAATCTTATATTCATTTCACTTCTAATGTGCAAAAGGGGAATCCTACTAAACTAGCATAATCCTCAAGTAAGGCAAGTCTCGAATCGCTATATATGCTTAGGTGAATGTCTAAATGCAACACGTATTCTCATTAAAACGAGTTTAATAAAGATCTTTTTTTTTTTTGAAAGGAATCCTTTTGAACATAAGTCCAAGTGGCCGTTTGAGTTTTACATGGTCCTCTCATAATTAAACGTAGATTCATGACTTTACGTTTAATTATGGTCCTACCATGTAAAGCTCAAACTAAACCGCTTAACCTTATGCTCGACTCGACTATAAAAAAAATTCGTTTTGAAAAGAGGCTATAGTTTTGGAATTCCCGGAGGAACCCAATGTTCTCTATAACCTTAGGCTCTGATACCATTTTCTGTAACACCCCAACCACGGCGGAATGATGAGATGTACAGAAAGTCGAGTATTCAAATCAAAGGATAATAGATAACATTCACCATAGCTTTAGTTGACAAGAATAATTTTACAATGCACAAGCATGTGAACCAATTCCCGATAACAATACGTCTACCATACTTGGATATTGAGTCCACGAAACAAATAACAAATACATGAGATGATATAATACAATGATCAAGGCGGATTCCATTGCCCGTCACAAGGTTTGATCTTTGACTCCAAAGTGCAATGCAAACAACCATGATGCATATAATTCCTCAAGACAAAGGCTAATTCCTGAAAAGCATGAAGAAAAAGTGTCAACTACGAAAACGTAGTTGGTGAGTGCATAGGTTTGCAAGTAAACCTCGTTACATATCCATTTCAAAATAGTTGAGAAATCCAAGGTAAATTATAAAGTTCTCATTTGTCACATTTATCGTGACAGAAAAATATATCAATCGATTAATCATTCATTATACCAAAACCATTTGGTCATCAATACTTCGATATTGCCAATTTCAGCAACTTTCAAGATTCCATATAAGGTCCAATACCCAAACCGTATGTTCAATCCACAATTTCCATCCAATATAATATCAATACCTCTTGGTCAATGGTAAGACTACCATGACGTAATTTGATGAGATTGTTCTTGAGCCACTACTAAGACCGGTTATGTCCCAATAATCAATATATTGTCCCAAATGATAAGATAATGATAAGCACATGCTGTCAATCACGTGCATAAAGATAACCAAGGGTCGTGCCATGGAGACGCCCATAAATATATAGTAGTTAGAGCACCGCGAGGCCAGACTGGCGATGAAGGTGGCCACCAAGGCAGACCAAACATCCCACCGTTACCTATAATAGTGGATGAGGGGACAAGTCCTAGTTGCGCAACCCTCTAACTACAGGCCTCAAATGAGTTAATAGTAGTGTACAGGGGACCACCGCTTGACAGTACTCAAGCTCATCATATAACATATAACACGTTGAACATACAATATAATTCCCATATCATTATCATTATTTCAAAGAATCATTTCATAAGATAAATTCATTTTAATTAATCATGCTTTTCACCCCGTAAGTAAAACAGATAAAAGAGTTTGAAAAGGGGCTATGACTCACCTTGATATGCCGCATATTATATTCACTCATCCAAAATGGGTACTTCCCATCTATCGCTTCCTTGACCATATATCCGTCATATTCCTCAATCACACTTTAAGCTAAGACTATCCCTACGATAGGACTAATATACGTAAGTTCCTATCTTAAGCCATCACTAAGAAATGCCACTTTCATTATGTTGTCATAAATTTTGGGATCCAAGTATATTGTTATTATTTGCATCTTTTTGGTTGTAGAGAGTGTTGGTGTAAAAGGGTCACTTTCATTATACATGTATTTATAAGTTGTTAGAATTTCGGTAGCTTGCCTCTGATTATCATGGTTCCCATTGTGTGCTTTGCTTGATTATAATATTTGACATTAGTAACTTCATAATATTAATATTTATGAATACTTTCTAATTTATAACTATTTATTTAATTTAATATCATTTAATTAATTATTTATTCATTTTCTTGATTTATTAACCAAATAATTCTTTAAAATACTTTTAAGTACCTCACTTGCCTTTATAATTTGTGGCTAATTATATTTGGGTTATATTCTGATTATTATGCTTTTTAACTTAAAATATTGTGATATATATATTTATTTATGAAATTTTTCTATTAATTTAAAAATAGTTATTAATTTGTGATTTCCACTTACTTAATTATTTCTAAATTATATGACATTTGTTCTTTGACTTGAAATGATTTTACTCCAGTAGGTTTTAGTCACTTTCATCATTGGTTGTGATTATTTAACCAAATTCATGATTTATATAATTTATTTATTTATTTATTTACCTTTTTAATTATCATTTAAATTTAATAATTAATAGAAATTCTTAGAAATCACCACATAACTTTTTGGCTAAAAATCCCAGGCCTTTTAGGCAACTTTTACCATGGGAAAAATCATATCAATTCGACCTCTCTTGTGTCTTGCTCATTTAGAGGATTCTAAGCTTATAAATCGTTTACCGAAATAGTGATTTTAGCCTCATTTTCCAAGCAATTCAAATGCGTCAAAATGGATTTTCATCCTTATTTCATTATTTCCAGAATGTTCATTATATTTTGGTGTCTTAAGTCGTGATAGTGGTGGTGGTGTGATAAGTGCAAATTAAAGCTTTCGGTTAGTGCTTATATGAACCGAATTAGTGATTTGTAGGCTTGTCTTTGCCATTTAATAACCAAGTTAAGTTTTATAACTTTTATTTGACATATTCTCAGTAGGTTTATAATACTTTTTGTTACGAGATTGTTGGAGTTGGTTAGAGTTGCAATCTAGTGACTTTTAGCTTATTTTGTTGTGAAGAACCTTTACTTGAAATTTTCTGTTTTAACACTTATTTTCATAAAATGTTGAGTAGTCATTCTTGGTTAAGTTGAATTATTTGGACATTGGTGATTTTTATACAGAGACATATATGTGTCCTATATTTATGTGAATTTTTGCTAAATTTTAGACATTGTTTACTACCTCTAAAAATTATCAAACCAAAACTGGTCAGAACAAGAGCTGCTGTGCGACCCAAGATATTTTATAAAAGATTTCTATGATGGACATTTAAGAAAAATCTCCCAATTTTATTTTAAGTTAGTGACACTTTGAAATCAGTTCACACCAAGTTTAAACTTCTGAAACCTAATAGTTAAGGAATTAAAAATCGTCAAAGTTGACACAACATTAAGACAAAAATCCAGTTTTGACCACTTTTGGTAGAAAAATCATATCTTTGGTTTGGTTTAGTGTTTTTGAGTGATTCCAGTTGGAGGTTAATCTTAACTCTTTTATCTACAACTTTTATTTTGAAAGTTTTTCTTGAAACGGCCCTCACATGTTCAGTTTATCCGTCCAAAGACAGGAGAATGATTCTGTCAGAAGGTATTTGGGTCCAAACAACTCACCAATGACCATTCTTGCTTTATTAACACTTGAGTTCATTATTTACAAGATTAATACTTTATTTTTATATCTCTCAACATCAAATTTCCAGATTGTTATACTTCTTTTAACATATTTTTCACTTAATACAAGTCCATCCATCTCATAATCCAACAAAAAGATTCAACTTTCTTAGATCTAACATGTATTCATTCAAATCAACACTTTTCAATACCAATCTTTATAGATCTAACTTTCAACAACATAAAAACATCTTTTTAATGAAGAATCTCAGAAATATATTCTTCAAAATATACAAAAACATATAGATCTATCAAAAGGAAAATCACTTTAAAAGCTACTAATCTATAACAACACTTTTGGGTCTTAAACTTGTTGAATCCTTGGATCTTTCTCATAGATTTCGACATGCATATGCATGAGGAGAAAGATCCTATCAACTTTGCCTTCATCAAGTGTATATAACAAAGAAATCAAGAAGAAAACATAAACTTTTGATAAAACCTTTGAATATAAACAAGAACAATATAGATCTAGTAAAGAGATGAAGATTTATACCCTTGAAGAACTTGGTTTTGAAGGTAAATTTGGGCAGATTTTTCGGACCTATTTAGGCTCCTAATAACCCTTAATCCAAGCTTGAAATAACCCTTAAATGTATCTTGAATTAACCCTTGCTTAATCCTTAACAAACCTTTATTATTATAGTTGATTAACTTGATTTTTGTTGGTGTTCTTCTTTGTTTTGGCCGAAATCAAGAAGGAGAAAAAGGAGAAGAGAAAAGGTTTTTGAGAGAGAAAATGAGTTGTGTGTGTGAAGTGAATGTGTAGAATGGGAGTTTCAAGAGTGAAGTGTGTGTGTGGTGGTATAGGGGGGACGGCCAAAAAGGGGGGGGAATGAAGGGTTTCTCATTTTTTTGTATAATTTTTGTGTAGGTATATGTGGGTATATGTATATTTAAGTGGGTATATGTTTTATACATGTAACATGTATTTGCTTGTTCATATAAATTGATTTGTTGTCTTGGTATATGTATATGTATGTGTGTCGTGTATATGTACATATATATGCATACATTTGTATTTTAAAAGTTGTTGCTTAATCCATTTATTTATAATCTTGTATTTATATTAGACTTGTACATATATACTTATTATTATTCAAGCATTTTCATGTACTTAAGGAGTTTTAATTATTTTTAATAAGCTCATGGTATTTTCATGACCAAATGTAATTTAGTTGGCTTGATGATTCAGTTTGTTGGACATTTTTAAGAATTTTGATTGTTATCTCAACTTGTGAGACTCACATTATTATTTACATGACTTAACTTCTCGAAATAAAGTTTTTGGTTTGTTGACCTTTCGTCAAGTTCAATTAGAATTAATTTGTAGCTTAAGATTGTGTTGAATGATTATAGTTATTGTTCATGGCATTTCTAAGATAGCTAGTCACCTACAATACTTCATTGAACTAGGGGGCAATTATCACCATGCCGAAATGTCTATAAGGCCAATTCTCTTAGTAAACCTCTAGGGATTGATACCTAGATAAGTCTAAGTAAATTGTCCTAGTCGGAAATTGAGGGTTGTTACACATGGGAACAACATCACATATAATTTTATCTTGGCAAACTGACCCAATTGAAAAGGGAATAGTGACTTGTCGATTTACCTTTACTTCAGAACCTTCGCTTAACCATTGCAACTTGTAAGGTCTGGGATGCTTCACTGTTGGTAGTTCCAGTTTCTCTACCATGTACGTTGAAGCAGCATTTGCACAACTGCCACCATCGATGATCATATCACATACCTTGCCTTTCACTGTGCATCTGGAGTGGAAAATATTCTCTCTCTGAGCAGTATCAGCTGTAACTTCATCAGTATGCATCACTCTCCTGACAACCAACATCTCTCCCACATCTGCACCAACATATGATTCTTCATCTTCTTCTTCATCGTACACTGGCTCACCTTCTTCAGTGTCGACATCTGGTAAACATTCAATTTCTTTAGCAGTCAATGCTCTTTGATTAGGACACTGGGCCTGGAAGTGACCAAAGCCATGACACTTGAAACATTTTCTTCCAACTGGTTCTTTAGAAGCTCCAGTTTCTTTTTCTTTCCCTCTGAAGGATTTCTGAACAGCTTCAGTAAATCTGGCAACTGGTTGACTTGCAATGGCAGGAACTTTACTGAATGACTTGTACGGAACCTTTTTCTTCAGTTGTCTTTCAATCTGGATGGCCAGTTTACATGCACCTTCGTATGTCCAGATAGGCTGCAATTCAATCTTCTCAGTAATGGCAGCGTTCAGACCACCAAGAAATCTGGCTATAGTGTGCTCTTCAGTTTCATTCACACCAGTTCTGGTCTTCAGATGCTCAAACTCTCTAATGTATTCTACAACCTCCTTAACTCCTTGCTTCAGATTGTTCATCAGTAAGTACTGGTCTTGCTTGTACGACTGGGGAACAAATCTTTTCTGCATAACTTCCTTCAGTTTGGACCAAGTCTTGATTTTGCTTTTGCCTTTATATTCCTTTTCAGACTTCATGTTATCATACCAGGACGAAGCATATTTCTTCAGTTTAATAATGGCAACCTTAAAACTCTTTTTATCATCATACCCTTTTATTTCCATAATTCTGTCCATCACCTGGATCCATTCAAAATACTCTTCTGGGTTAGATGACCCATTAAAATCTGGTGGATCTATCTTAATATCCCTAGTATCATTTCCCTTATGCCTCCTACGCCTTTCTCTAGGATGGGGTTCATCAGAATCACTAGAGTTTCTAGATGTACCATCAGATCTTACACTAGGACCTTGAGATTCAGAATCTCTTTCACTGGCAACAACGTTTTCTCTATTAAATCGTAAACCACCATCTTCTAACATATGAACGACTCTACCAAGTGCTTCTTGTAGATCTTCAATCTGTCTATCTCTCCTAGCATTATTAGCTTCGTCTAAAGTCATATTTCTTCTAAACGCCATTTATAACCAACAAATAACTAACAAACAATAGATCTAAAACAAACAACACCCAACGGACAAAAAGATTAAGAAACCTTTTTCAAACCTGGCCCTGATACCAAATTTGATGCGTAAATCACGCGACAAACGACAGCGGAAGACTATTTTTGGTATTTTCTGGATTATATGTGAAATAAACAACTAAACGAGACAATAAAGTAAAATGATAGATAAAAGAATCCACCACCAAGACTCGTAAAGGCTAAGCCACCGGAATCAAGGATAAAGGAAACACTCCGCCCCACCACTACAATCGATAAAGGTCTAGCCACCACGACTATAGATAAAGGAAACCGAAGATTTAAAAGACCTCACCACAATATTTGATAAAGAACAAGTCACCACAAATATTGATAAAGGGGTTACTCCTAACCACCAAGATCAAAGATCTATAAAGGTAAAAGAAGATTTGTAAGAAATAGAGGTTGCTCTATTAATTTTCATTCAACATCAACTTACTTTACAATGAGAGATAAAACCTCTATTTATAGCCACATGCTCTACCTAGGAATCATCGACAAGAATAAAATTTTACAATAAAAGCTGTCATGTGCAAGCCACTAATTAGTTTGGACCAATAAGAAATAGACACATAAGGCTTCTAGAAACAATCCTCTTCAAGTGGCCCACAATATCGTTAGGAATATTAATGCTTTTGCACGCTCCTCCTTGATCCACTAAAAGCTGCCACGCGTCCATACCCACGTCCTTATTGACCCCACACAACCTTCAGTTAAAACAAACTTTATTATAGACAACTGGAGCATTCATCTGGAGCACTTCACTGGTGGTCTTCAGTATTCACTACTGGAACCCTTCAGATGCATCTGGAGCTCGTCAGATGCCACTGGTGATAATTCCCACTGGAGCAAGGTCACTACTGGAGACTGAGTTGTTTCAGAAAATAGATGGTTAAAATGTGATACAGCTGACAATATTATCATTGCTTGTTCAGACTGCATGGTTCGCTTAGATTCCTTCTTCAGTTTAGTCAACTGCTTTTCTCCAGATTCCTCCAGCTCAGCTTCAGTCAAACTTGGTTCGTTGAATCTGGACATTCCCGTATCAAACACGGTTCCCATAATCATTAAACTTATATTCGATCACTTTCTTTACTCCAATTAGTTTATGTGCTTCCAGATTAATATGCGTTTTGGGTGAGGTTCAGTTGACAGGGTTGACACTCGTATCCATATAGTAAACAAATAAAGATGGTTACTAATTGGAGATAGCTGTTGATGAAGCACTGATAAGCTCTTAGAATCAACGTTCGACACAGATAAAGTGACATGGATAGTTATCCGCTGATCTATGATTAACATATGAGAGAGCCAACCATAACTCAGGGTCAATCCCAGCATTAATATACTTGGTAAATCATTGTTTGGGAAAGCCAAAAATGGCCAGATGTTGTTGCAATAGATGACAACTTTTCCCTTTTCATTTATCTGATTCATTATTGCATAACATGAATAATTCGACTACTTGGCTTTGTAAATACTGAAGCGCTCTCAGTATTTACTTGCACTGGCTAATCAATAGTTTTACAAGTTATGCAATGCTTATTCAGTAGTGATACTGAAGTTATTCAGTATTACTGATCTCAATTTTGTATATCTTTTAGCCACAATTGTGAGAGGATAGAATCAGGTGATCATTTAGTTCTTTGTCCCCACTAATAACATCAATACTAAATATTGAACCACTCTTAGTATTTACTTTCAGTATTCATAGAACCCACCATGGCTGCCTTTGTATAAATACCGAATAAGTTGTCTTTACTGAATACTGAATTAATTTCAGAAATACTGAACATGGCCCACTGAAAGTATACTAAATAGTAAATACCGAACCACTCTATCTCCCTAGAAGGGAGAACTCTTAACGATGCTTTGAATAGCAATCTTTTGTACCCCATTCAATAGACTTCCCTCAGTATTTACTGGTATTTAGAGCGGCAATGTTAACCCGTTTGTATAAAACTGTGGTGGTTATGGGTATATATTCTAGAGATTTGGGTTTGTCTGGGCCACATGAAATACAAGAACGGGTCAAACTGGGCCGAACATCAAATGAATATGGTCAAAATCAATTCATGTAGAACAGAGAGGAACATGGTGCCTGGTGAACTCACTTTCCTGGATGTTTCTTGCAATCTCCGTCACCGAATTTTGATTCCATTCATTGAACTTATAATCTTCACCGTTGCCATTCCCGTTAACAGGACACAGAATCCGGCGATATTCCGGCTGACGGAGGAAGGAATTTCCGGGGGTTGGTAATCTATTCAAAATAAGTCAGCCGTTTAATTTTAACATAATATTTTAATAGCTCTAAATCGGGGATTCGGGGTGCTATGAAATTAGATTGAAAAAATTATTTTTTAAAGATGGAAATAAATATTGAAGGCTGTGTGCTTTCATGGTTGAACTTTGAAGGATTACTCACTCCTGTGTGAGTTCATGTCTGTGCAAAAAGGAACCACCACGTGACATCTACTTTGATAATTGAAAAATTAACTTTATCTTTTAACATTTTATATTTATAGTTTAAATAATGTACATATTACTTTCATAATTTATACATTGCTGTTCAATTATTAGTTATAATACTTTACTACTTATATATAACAGGCGACCCAATTGATGTTTTCTTCATAGTGTCCATTTTGACCCGAACTCATTTTGACCCGGGTCCGTTTTGACTTATGAAATATAACACAACACAAATTTGGGTAAATCATTCAAATTTCAAACCCCTTGGGTTGTTATGGGAAACCTCAAAAGACAAATTTTAGAACGGGTCAAGCAGGTCATCAACCACTCAACCGTCGTTGTAAAATCACTGCTTGGCTGAAGAAACATACATACGTTAAAATTGTTTGAGCAACCTACTAACAACTACAAACATTATTTTCATTTTGGTTTTATTTAACTTTTGTGTAATTAAATTAAAACGTTTCAAGTTTAAGAAAATTCAAACAAGTATAAAAAAGAAAATTAAATCCTGGACGAAGTTCGAGTATAACACTATATATAAAAAACCAACAAGCTATAACTAAAAGTAATAAAAAAAATAAAACAATATAAAACATAAGAACTGTTTTATATTAAAAGAAAAAGTAAATTTATAAAATTTATGATAATTGTTTATTTTTTATAAAACATTGCATTATTTTTTAATTATTTCCGGACAAGGTCCGGGTATAATACTATTATTAATGTAATCATTTGAATGGTTTATATATAAGTTTTAGTTTTTATATAATACTTCTTTTTGTTTCTGATATATATTTATAATACATTTTATATTTCTATTTATTTTTAATATATTACATTTCATTATTTATAAAAAAAATGTAAAACATTAAGTGTTTTATATTAAAAGAAAAAATGTCAATTTATAAAATAATATGATAATTATTTATGTTTTTTATCAACACTTTATGTTTTATATTGTTTTTTATGTTTTTATTTATTTTTAATAAATACATTGCATTATATTTTAATTATTCCCGGACAAAGTCCGGGTATGATACTAGTTGCTATTTATTATTATTATTATTATTATTATTATTATTATTATTAATATTATTATTATTATTATTTTATTATTATTACTATTATTATTATTATTATTATTATTATTATTATTATTATTATTATTATTATTATTATTATTATATCTCTTGAGAAAATCTTATTATTATTATTATTATTATTATTATTATTATTATTATTATTATTATTATTATTATTATTATTATTATTATTATTATTATTATTATTATTATTATTATTATTATTATTATTATTATTATTATTATTATTATTATTATTATTATTATTATTATTATTATTATTATTATTATTATTATTATTATTATTATTATTATTATTATTATTATTATTATTATTATTATTATTATTATTATTATTATTATTATTATTATTATTATTATTATTATTATTATTATTATTATTATTATTATTATTATTATTATTATTATTATTATTATTATTATTATTATTATTATTATTATTATTATTATTATTATTATTATTATTATTATTATTATTATTATTATTATTATTATTATTATTATTATTATTATTATTATTATTATTATTATTATTATTATTATTATTATTATTATTATTATTATTATTATTATTATTATTATTATTATTATTATTATTATTATTATTATTATTATTATTATTATTATTATTATTATTATTATTATTATTATTATTATTATTATTATTATTATTATTATTATTATTATTATTATTATTATTATTATTATTATTATTATTATTCTTTTATTGTTATCATTATTATTATTTTATTTTATTATTATTATTATTATTATTATTATTATTATTATTATTATTATTATTATTATCTATTTAATAACTAAAAAAATCAATAAGAAAAAGAAAGAGCTAGATTAATTAAAAAATATAGAAAAATAGAAAAATATAGAAATTTTTAATTAAAAAATATAGAAAAATAGAGGATTAATTAGGAGGGAGAATTAGGCTCAAGGAGGGATTAGGGGTGCCAAGTGTACCCAACCTCTTCTTTTAGTTATAATATATATGAATAAAAGACATGTAGTAAAGAAAGCATTTTATACATTATATCTATCTCTATCTCTACTACATTATAAAACATTTGTTCTTTCAATTTTTTTCAACTAAGTAGTTGATAACCCAAAATACCCTTCTTTTTTCGCTAATTTAAACAACTTCATCTAAAATACCTATAATACCCTTAATAAAATTATATACAACATACATCTCTCAACCTTTAAAATAACTATACCACACCCTTTTACATTAATCACTTCATTTTTTAACAACGAGTTAGTAATTACTGTTAGTAGTTAGCATTCGAGACACCACAGTGACATCCAATTGGGCAGTATGCGGAGCTCGAACCACGCATGTCTGGGATGAAACCCAGGACTCTCGACCCCCCCCTAATAATCCACTCCTACAAATGTAGGCAGTGAGATTCGAACCCTGGTGGATTTCCTCAAGGTCTAAGACCTTACCAATGGGTCACCAACCCATTGACAATCATTTTTACATTAATACCCACACCGCTACCAGTACCACGGCCGCCACCACCCGTCGCCACATCGCCGCATCACGTGTGTATTTGTCTAGTAATATTAAAGTATTTTAAAATCAAGAGTTATAAATAAACTTACTTGTCATCCCGTATTTGATATTGAAGGATATGTCTTGCAAGATTGTCCGTTCCCGTGACACAAATAGGTTTACTCGCAATAATTTGACTTATGAAATCTGGATAATAAATTTTCAAGATAAATACCTCTATCTCTTTAATAATTAAGAGAGAATATGATTTATCCTATGTAACAATTTTATTTAAATGACAATTAGGATTTTTGGTTATTTGTATATTTGTAGATACAAGTTCTCATTTTAAGTTGCTATGTATATTTACACCTCATTTAACTTAAGATTAGTTGCAAATTGTTCCTAATACTATTACTAATATTAATTAATTAATTCAAAACTTCAAAGTAAATGTATATATTAATATTCAAAAATTTTATCACCATGATCTAAGGGTCAAGATTTTATCTTATTTGTTTTACTTTAATACTTATTTTACAATAACCAACCTCTATATAACCTATATTTTTATTTATAAGGAGAATCTCATATATCCCCTCATTAACTTCTAAAATAACATATATACCCAACTAAATAATATAATCTACCAATATCTATATATATATATATATATATATATATATATATATATAACAATGGCCTAAATTCTTTTATGGAGAAGCAAGGACCGTTAGATGAGTTCAAATTTTTAATTACAACCCTTAGATCAAAATAATGATGTTATTACCAAATTTATTATGCAGGAAACACATCATTAGTCCTTGTACTTTGTATAATTAAACCTTGTATATTTAACTTTATATATATATACTTAATGAAGAATGTAGCGAGTATGATAGCTACAAACAAGAAAAATTAAGGGTGCGTTTGGTTTACAGAATGTTTTTAGAAGGAATGGAATCTATCAAAGGAATTGGAATCTGAAGGAATGGAATTTGACGGAATGTTTTTGATTTTTTGAAGATTCAAGTGAGGGACGGAATGAAATTCCTTCCCCCATCCCCAAAGAATGGAGATTCCATCAAATGAAGGAATGTTTACATTCCAATGGAATGTGATTCCTCCATCTTTAACCAACCAAACACGCTAAGGAATGGAATTCAATTCCAATTCC
>CM067175.1:17731797-17736825 GCA_034093135.1 Erigeron breviscapus | reverse complement strand
CATTTGTACGGCTAAAGTTAACATCCCAATGTTAACTTTGCCTATAAATACAAGTCATTGCACAACCAAGAATATAAGTTACTTCACAAAAACGGATAACTTCATACTTTGCAAACCTGCAATATTCTCTCAATCGCTAAAAGGAACATTTCACTACTTTAAGTGTTTCGATTGTTGAAGAGAAATTCCGAGTATAGATCAATTGTATTTCATAGGTTGTTAGGATATTTACATTCGTGTATTATCTTGGTTCCGCATCAACCTTGTAATTTGTTTAATATCAATAAAATAAATTACACATTGAAAACTACATATTGTCTCATCAAGATTGTTTACAAGTTATTTGTATTATTGCATTGTTCTTTACTTATTGTCTTTTATATAAGTAATCTATCTAGAACTTGGTATATACCACTGCAACTGGTCGTCTCCAGTTCAGTAAGTATATTGCAAAGTAACTCCACCATCGACATAGAGGTGTCTTCAGTAGTACCATCTAACAAGTTGGGACTTACAGAGGTGAAATATGGAAGGGACGTATGTTGTCAAGAAAGGATTTGTTCGCCACAGTGTTGGAAAAATATCACGCGGCCACTCGATGAAAGGAACTGATTAAGTGCATGGCCATGCCCCGGGTACATTACTAGAATGTGTTTCTAAGTAATTGTATTTTGGATTGTTTCACTTCTTTTCGATAGACCGAGCAATATGTCGAGTTATATGAGCGTCGCTTGATCCGTGCCTCATGACTTGATGTGATATCGGAAACATATAGGGAGGATTAGACATTGTACCAAAGCATTAAAAGAGTTTAATGTGCAACATCTAGAAGCTGATGTTGGTTCCCGTCACGGAAATATATTCATACATATTTGGGGGCATCGTCGTGTTGCTAGACGAACGTTCGGTGTCAGTATACTTGACGTATATTGGGATGATCATCATATTGGACATATCCTCAAGTGGGAGTGTTGAAATTATGAGAATATTCCAATATATTTATACGGCCTCATATCTATGAACCTTTAGGCTCGCACGCGAAGAATGGGGAGGGCTTAGTTGAACTTCATATTAATAACAAATATCCATTGTAAAAGATAGTAACTAGAAGTTTCTAAAAATAGTTTTTGGAAAGTTTCCAAAAATAGATTTGGAAATGACAAGCGGGTCGAACCGGGTCGAAATCGGATCGGATACCTAAGCACCATGGGCCAATCCATTTGACCATGGGCCAAACAAGATTGGCCCATGGGAATCCATAGGTCGGTCACGCAAGGAAGGAAAAAGGAAAGAAAAATCTAAGGGTTTTTCTTGTCCCACATTGATTAGGATTAGGAAACCTCTAAGGGTTTTTCCCTTATAAATAGAGGGCTTTTCTAAGGATTTTAATCAATCAATTCTTCTCTTCTTTGAGAGCTTGTGTCGAAATTTCTAACCAATATTTGGTTAGGGTTTCGACTAAAGCCTCATCTAGTTATTTTATGGTGGGTTTTTGTTATAACGTGGAGTTATAGCTAGCACTTAGCTAAATGTCGAAGATCCGTTCGTGTGTACGAGTCTCTAGAGGAGTTCCTACACTTGGGCTCTAGTACGTGACAGAGTTCTCGTCTCCGGGTTTCTACAAAGAGGTTAGGTTTCTTTCTTTGTCTATTTATTTATTGATTAGTTGGTTATATTGCATGCATGATAGATCGTAATTATGGAATTAATTAGTTAATTGTTTTATTAATTTATTCCGCATACATAATTAGTTAGGTTAATTAATTATTGCATAAATAAATTAAACTAGATTAATTTGTTTGCTTAATTAATTAATCGTAACTAATTAGGATGTTCATGTTTTATTAAAGGGTTTTTAATTAAACGTTTTAAATTTAAATTAGGGTTTGGATTTCGACTCCCCTTTCCAAGAGGAAGTCGAATTCGACCATACCCAATTAATTAGGGTTTCGAATTCTACATCTCTTAAGGGAAGTTGAGTTCGACTAGGATTAATTAAAATGAATTTTAATTATTTACACTTTAAACCCTAAGTTTTGAATAAACTAATTTGAAGTCCTTTCAAATTGTGAACATCCATTTTAGATACAAAGAGTTGTATAGTTAATAAAATCACAACACCAGTTGCGGTAGTTTATAACCCGAACGCACTGCCCGAGTTATTAGACTAAGAAATTCATCAGCGTCTCCGATATGATATTACGGAGCACGTAGCGGCTCAAGACTTGTCATACCTCGATGACTTAGCGGCTCAAACACCACCGATTGAAGACTTAATTTAGTAGTTCAACAATTATGTAGTTTTTTTTTATTTAGTATTAAAAGTTATATTTTTATAATTGTTTTTTTATAATTAATATGAAGGGTTGTGTTTTTTATATAATTGTTTATTAAAAAATGTAAAAAAAAATAAATTAAAAGATGAATCCTATCATGACACCTTGTAAAAAATGATGATTTTTTTTATTGATGGGTTGAAATGACTTGATAACGTACTATTGGTAGGTGGCGTGGGTTAGGCGTGACAATTGCTACCCAAATTTAAAAATTTGGGTAAGTTTAGGTAAAATACTTCTCCTTTTGGGTTTAATTGGGTGAAGACTAAAATTGAATAGCGGGTTCAAATGGGTATTCCAACCATTCATCTGAATTTTGTAACCGTGTATAGCAATTTTTGTAACTTACAAAAAGGGTGTGACAGTGTCTGGCCGCTAAATTCGTCATCTCACAATCATTTTGACAAGAGTGAGAGACACGTGCATGTATAATTAATACTATGGTCACTACACAATAACTATTAAAATAATATCAATAATTTATTTCCTTAAAAGTAGAGATATCTAATATACATCAACAATATATATATAACAGAGTCCTAAATTTTTTTATGAAAAAAAGACCGTTAGATTATTTAAACTTTTAGTTACAACCCTTAGATCAAATTAATAATATATGTTACCAAATTTATTATTGAGTACACAACATAGTCCCTCTACTTTATAATATTATCATTACCAAATTTATTATTAAGTAAACACAACATTAGTCCTTCTACTTTAGATAATTAAACTTTGTATATTTAATTATTAAATTAAATATTTATATATTAAATTTACTTTTAAAAATATATATATATATATACAAAGTCCTAAATCATTCTTCAAATAATAAGAACCATTGGATCATTTCAACTTTTAATCACAACCCTTAACTAAATAATGTGTTATTTCCAATTTTATTATTGAAAAAACACAACATTAGTCCTTATACTTTATATAATTCATTATTTAATTTAATATTTTATCATGAATTATTATATTTAACAAGACCTATATTTTGGAAATTGTGATTATGGACGATTGGCCGGATGTAGCATGTTCATATACGGAGTGTTACTAAATATAACTTATAATAATCAACTTGGGCCATTTATTTATTTGTGTAAAATATATCTCTCAAAAGAAAAAATATCTCTCTCGAGGAGAGAAGGGAGAGAAGGTTCATTTTTAATTTTTTTCTAGCTTGTTTATTTTATTTTTATAATTTTTTATATTTTTTTTACACAAACCCATTCCAAAAAAAATTCAATTTTTTTTAAAAAAATAAAAAAATACAACTTACACATGTGTAGACATGAGGAATAAAAACTTACACATGTGTAGTGAATTTTTTTAACTTTTTTATATTTAAAATTTTTTTTCAATGGGTGTTCACTAAAAATAAATACGTTATTACTAAAATTGTGATTTTGTATTGAACATTTATGATATCACATAATAAATAGTTGTTATATGTATTTTGTTTATATACGGTTAATATAATAAAATAAATGATACTAATTATTTGTATATAGTGGATACAATAAATTTTTATTATAAAATAATGACATCGTCATTTTTAACATTTTGTTATCTACATCTGCCAATATTTAATATTATGAAAGAATAACATGTCATTATTTATATATGTTTATCCGTGCATTTATATTTATTTATATTTTAACTTTCATTCCCTCCATATTCATATTATATTATTATAATTATAATTATAAATTTCTTTCCTTTTCAATCAAAACTATATATTAAATTTTATATTTATACTTATATTTATTTTTATATAATATATATAGTTTTAGATGTTACATCCCTTGTGGAATAACAAGGGATGTTACTATGTTACATCTCTTTTATTGTGAGTTTGTTACTATTATTTCAACATTAACCTAAAATATTGTTACTATGTATATAGAAATACTAACTTTCGTATATGGGAAAAATGAGGGTGATGCTATCACACAACAAAGTTGGGTAAAATACCTTTCTACATCTTAATTTTTTAATATATTTTGTCCAAAAACACAAAAGTCAAATGTTGATTTGGAAAAAATATCAAAAAAATTAGAATATGAGAGGGTTTCTACCCAACTTGGGTGTGTAAAAGCACTAGTTTCACTTCCTCATATATTATTAATCAAAAGTTATTTATATTAATAAAACAAAAGTGAGTTTTTATATTATTATTAATAATAACTGAGAAATGTGGGAATATAATATTGCCACATACCTAACTTTTTAAATATTTTTTCAATCCCAATTTGCTTTTTGTGCAAAATATATTAGATATCAAATGTGAGAAGTTGTCCACCCAAATTAAATGTATGACAACACCATATTCACTTCCCTCTTAGTAATTATTATTATGCTTTTTTAAAAAAAGAACTCACTCATAAAAATTAAATAAAAAAAATAGAAGAATAAAAAAAAACCTTACATAAGTATGAAACTTACATGAGTAAATACTTTACACATGTGTGATGTATACAAACTTACACATGTGTAAAAAAATTATTTATTTATTTATTTGTTTTAATTTATTTTTTTGGAATGAGTTTTCACTAAAAAAAATAAAAAATAAAACTAAATGAAGAAATTAAGAGAAGAAAAATCAAAAAATACATTTCTTTCTTCTTTCGTTAAGCCACCTCCTCATTCGATCTTTATATTATATATATATATAATAATATTATTA
>CM067175.1:17696797-17726797 GCA_034093135.1 Erigeron breviscapus | reverse complement strand
ACGACCCGAACATGAACCGAACCGAGTTAGTTGGTCCGGTTCTCGGTCCTATATTTTCCCATAATCAATCGGTTTTTGGTCCAGTCCTGAGTTGGTCCAGTTCTTGACCGTGAACACCCGTACTCATATATATATATATGTCTTTTTTTCAAAAAATAATAACCTATCAAAGGGTTAACAATGCACATACTAAATTACTAAATGTATAGTGTAAGAGATCATATTATACTTCAAAAATACACATAAATCATTAATAGATTTTTTTTTTCAAAAAATAATAAACTCGTGAAACGATTTAGTACATAGGGTATGTTTGGGAGGAAGCTTTTTGGAGCTTTTAGGAGCTTCAAGCTTCAAGCTTTTAAGAAAAATCTCATATCCACTTAAAAGCTTCGTTTGGTTATCAATTTACAAAAAGGGCTACAAGCTTTTAAATTGGGATGAAAAGCTTCAAGCTTAACGCTTCCACAACAAGCGTTTGAAAGGGCTGTAGCATTTTAATGAGTCAAATTATTTTAATAACCTTTCCATCAAGCCTTTCCATTTTTATTTTATTATCTTTTTAAGTAATATAATTATAAAGTACTAGTCGATCATCTCTTTTTACTACTAATAATATAATAACTTACGAGAGGAGGGGGAGGGGCTGAAAGAACATGTGAGTATTGGGTAGTGATATCATCATTTCATTTCATTTTTAACTTTCAATTGTCTTTTATTTGAGACAACATATCTTAGAATATATCTAAAAAAAGTTGTATATATATATATATGTTTATTAGATGATATCATTATAGTATATATGTTTTTTTTTCAACAGCATAGTATATATGTATTTAGTAGAATATGTAAATAGCAAATGTATTAGATACAGGTATCAACATGCTCTAACCTCCTTGCATTTAACTGTTTTGGTATGCATCTCTTTCTTCTTTTTCAATGACTATGTTTTATTTAATTGATGTTTATAACTTTATTTAAGTGTTCTTTTAATCATGTCTATTTTTGTCATTTTATACATTTTATTAAAAGCTTCAGCTACTTGCCAAACATCTAAATGTATCTAAAAAGTTTCAGCTACAGCTACCAGCTACCAGCTAACAGCCACCAGCTACCAGCTACCAGCTACCAGCTACCAGCTACCAGCTACCAGCTACCAGCTACCAGCTACCAGCTACCAGCTACCAGCTACCAGCTACCAGCTACCAGCTACCAGCTACCAGCTACCAGCTACCAGCTACCAGCTACCAGCTACCAGCTACCAGCTACCAGCTACCAGCTACCAGCTACCAGCTACCAGCTACCAGCTACCAGCTACCAGCTACCAGCTACCAGCTACCAGCTACCAGCTACCAGCTACCAGCTACCAGCTACCAGCTACCAGCTACCAGCTACCAGCTACCAGCTACCAGCTACCAGCTACCAGCTACCAGCTACCAGCTACCAGCTACCAGCTACCAGCTACCAGCTACCAGCTACCAGCTACCAGCTACCAGCTACCAGCTACCAGCTACCAGCTACCAGCTACCAGCTACCAGCTACCAGCTACCAGCTACCAGCTACCAGCTACCAGCTACCAGCTACCAGCTACCAGCTACCAGCTACCAGCTACCAGCTACCAGCTACCAGCTACCAGCTACCAGCTACCAGCTACCAGCTACCAGCTACCAGCTACCAGCTACCAGCTACCAGCTACCAGCTACCAGCTACCAGCTACCAGCTACCAGCTACCAGCTACCAGCTACCAAAGCATACCCAAAGTAGTGATATCATCATTTCATTTCATTTTTAACTTTCAATTGTCTTTTATTTGAGACAACATATCTTAGAATATATCTAAAAAAAGTTGTATATATATATATATGTTTATTAGATGATATCATTAGTATATGTGTTCTTTTAACAGCATAGTATATATGTATTTATTAGAATATGTAAATATATATATATATATATATATATATATATATATATATATATATATATATATATATATATATATATATATATATATATATATATATATATATATATATATATATATATATATATATATATATATATATATATATATATATATATATATATATATATATATATATATATATATATATATATATATATATATATATATATATATATATATATATATATATATATATATATATATATATATATATATATATATATATATATATATATATATATATATATATATATATATATATATATATATATATATATATATATATATATATATATATATATATATATATATATATATATATATATATATATATATATATATATATATATATATATATATATATATATATATATATATATATATATATATATATATATATATATATATATATATATATATATATATATATATATATATATATATATATATATATATATATATATATATATATATATATATATATATATATATATATATATATATATATATATATATATATATATATATATATATATATATATATATATATATATATATATATATATATATATATATATATATATATATATATATATATATATATATATATATATATATATATATATATATATATATATATATATATATATATATATATATATATATATATATATATATATATATATATATATATATATATATATATATATATATATATATATATATATATATATATATATATATATATATATATATATATATATATATATATATATATATATATATATATATATATATATATATATATATATATATATATATATATATATATATATATATATATATATATATATATATATATATATATATATATATATATATATATATATATATATATATATATATATATATATATATATATATATATATATATATATATATATATATATATATATATATATATATATATATATATATATATATATATATATATATATATATATATATATATATATATATATATATATATATATATATATATATATATATATATATATATATATATATATATATATATATATATATATATATATATATATATATATATATATATATATATATATATATATATATATATATATATATATATATATATATATATATATATATATATATATATATATATATATATATATATATATATATATATATATATATATATATATATATATATATATATATATATATATATATATATATATATATATATATATATATATATATATATATATATATATATATATATATATATATATATATATATATATATATATATATATATATATATATATATATATATATATATATATATATATATATATATATATATATATATATATATATATATATATATATATATATATATATATATATATATATATATATATATATATATATATATATATATATATATATATATATATATATATATATATATATATATATATATATATATATATATATATATATATATATATATATATATATATATATATATATATATATATATATATATATATATATATATATATATATATATATATATATATATATATATATATATATATATATATATATATATATATATATATATATATATATATATATATATATATATATATATATATATATATATATATATATATATATATATATATATATATATATATATATATATATATATATATATATATATATATATATATATATATATATATATATATATATATATATATATATATATATATATATATATATATATATATATATATATATATATATATAAAAGATAATGTGAAACGCACAATTATATTTTTATTATATATATAAAAACATTGTTTAATAACATATACACATGTATTCTTATGAATACATATCTATACAACAGGTCCCGACTCTTATACAAACTAAAATGGGGCAACCGACCGTAGCAGCAGCTGTTCAACAGATTATAAGTTGAATTTAATTCTGATGTAGACTTTAATACCATGACCATTAGAAAGTAGACTTCTTCCCCTTTCCGTCGACAGCTCATTTGTTAAAAATGGAGTTACCGTTTGAAAGTTATGACTATTTCAATTTCAGTTGATTTACAAGCAAACTGCTCCAACGGGCTGTTTTGTGACATATATTTGACACGCTTAAACACAACCGTATTGCACGAAACCTATACCATTTGAAAGTTCTACAACCATACTTTCAATACCTGTTTTTGGTTTTACCCAAAACAAAAGACACAAAAATTTACAGCCATTCAAAAACAGCCCAAACACATTTCTAGTTGCTGAAAAATTAACAGCAGTGCTGATCAGAAAGAAAACAGCCCTGACTAGCTGTTTTACGACCCATTTTGAACCACATTTCTTTGAACAAACCTAGACATATCTTATACCGTTTCGAAACCCTCAAAGTCTACTTTCCAACCCCGTAAGTCACTGCAACCAGAACTGAACCATTTCAAAAATATAGGCCTTCAAAGTTGACCCGAAAGTCATTTTTAGCATTTTTCCCAAAATGGACAACGACCCCAAATCGACCAAAACTCAACTTTAAAACACCGAAACTTCCAGAATTCTTTAAAATACTACATGTGACTTATTTAACCCTTCAGTGCCAGATTTTGAGCTCAAACGGGCTAAACGGGCCAATGGTGCTAACTTGGACGCTATATGACTTTAACTAACTAAAATTAATACCAAATAACTACATATAGACCTACTAAAGTGCATATCTCTTTTGTACCATAATTAGAATACATTCAACTCAAAATTTCCCTTTTGTCTCATAAGAAGGCCTAATTGGGTCATTCCACCCAATGACGTGCAAAATGGGTAAAACAAGACCTTTACATACGTAAACTACATGACCATAGTACATGGCCTTAAACTTACATGAAAATCTTGTAGGAGTGTTCAAACTAACATAATTTACAAACAAGACTCCAACTTGTCATTGACCAACAAGGTTAACCAAAATAGGGACGACCCGTTCCATTGCATATTAATTCAAAATAAAGGGCGATTTAGTTCAAGTTGGGCATCAACTCGGAAATCCAAAAAGAGACTTTCAAATACCTATTAGCATAAGTAAATCCACGCTAAGCTTCCTCACTAACCTTCCCTTCCCGGTGTTCTTTCTTAACACCCGACCAGCTTGCACCTACCAAGTTTAACAACTAAAGAAATAAGCACAAAGCTTAGTGAGCCATATAAGTAATTAAACAAGCATATCAACATCTTATCAATGGCAAACATAGGGATTTACAACTCTTATCTTGCAACGGATCTGTGCATATGCAACAAATAACAACTTAACACATAACAACTGAAATCTAGCAATAAAGCTAGAACATCCCTATGATGCAAACAACTCTTACGGTTAGTCACAATACATGTAACATAACTATCAATTAACTATACGACACCTCGGGGTCATATAGTATCACATGACTACATGACACCTCGGGGTCATATAGTCATGTGACCCGTCTAATCCCCATATTACTCACCTTTTTACGACCAATAGCAATAATCACCAAAAATGCTTCCAACTCGTCACCTATACACATTAGCATATAAAATCATCAATAGAAACACATTAACAACTTTTCTCAATCAATTTTACTCAACAAGACCAGTTTGACTTTTTAAAGTCAAACGGTCACATATTGCTACTAGTTTATTTAGCGTCCATTTTATTGATTCTTTATCTACCTTGTACTTTATTCATGTTAATAACATCATAACCAACTTCCTAACACCACTTTATCCATGTTGGACTCATTTGATCAGTTTGACTTTTAAGGTCAAACTTCACAATTTAGCTACTAACAATAGCTATAATTCAACTTATGTAATTTCTACCAAAACAAATCTTCAATTTAGGATTAATACATCTAAATGAACTTGTTCAACCCACTACAACCATGGGTTAACAACCTTTTATTCAATTTCATCTTTTACATAATCATAATCACTAACTAAAATCATCCTTTTTCAAAAATCTTCTTTAAAATCAAAAGTATTGGTTCCTTCATGTTTAGCAACATCATAATAGCAAAACCCTTGAATTAATTTGATTAATTTCATCACTTTAATCAAAAATCACTAAAAACCCTAACTTTTAATTTAATAATTCAAGTACACATACTTACCTTTGATTATGGATTCAATTAACACTTGAAATAGAATTAAAGAGGTTGATTGAGACTTGAAATCAGCCGTGTTCTTGCTATTCTTTCTTCCTTTCCCTCCTGCTCGTTCTTTTCTACTGTCTTTCTAATGAAGTAAGTGTTTTGAGATAGGGGAAAAGTGGGACGGTTGTTATACTGCCACGTTTCATTCATTTAAGTGGGTATAGTCCCTCCAATCTTATCTATTTAAAACATCCGTTACTTAAACATAAATCCCGACACTTAAAATATCCGATTTTAAAGAATACGGTCTCTAGCGTATACACGGTCACCTACCATTTCTAAATTAATAACATAATCATTTAATAATTGTAACAATAATATTATAATCATTGTTAAAGTACCTTAAAATTATGGGATGTTACAACTCTCCCCCACTTATTTGATTCGTGTCCTCACGAATATTCATTGACTCAATACAATCTCCACTTCATTCTATTGATCCACCATTTATCAACATCATCTTATATACGATCCGAGTTATCATCATCAAATTTCATCTCATTGTTCATTTAATTATGCTAACTTAATTACTTAACTCATGATCTACCACCATTAACATCACCTCATACGCTACTACCTTCTAATTACATCCATCTAACTTCCATCTTAATCCTAATTAAATAATATTAAATCTACTACTCAGCTCATGCGGAAGCGTATACTTACTTCAAATACTAAACTATCTATTAACCCAATACATACCTCTAATTCATTTATGTTCATTCTTGTTGTCTCAATCACTTTTATGCTTCTCATATGTACAAATTACCCATTATTCTTTACTACTACATATTAAACACCTTATATTCATTACTATTACATACATATCATTCTTCTTCTTATACATCATATGACCCCAACATCGTTATCATACTACTACTTACATTTAGTTTAGCTCTATCTGCCATAATATTCTTCATATATAAACTCCCCAATTACCAAAAATGATTATTTAACTATGGAGACTCTGTCAACTTAAGCACAAATTCACCTCTATATTTTTTCTTCTCAAGGATTTATATTAAACAACGCTTCATCTTAGACATACTTAATGCCATACCTTGTACCAAATATTATATCATCGCTGTTATTCTAGTCATTTTATAACAACATGTAACAAGTAATTGCTTTCAGCCCCTTTACATTTACAAGAGTATAGGTTTCACCTTGATAGTGAAATAATCTATTATTAACGCCTTAGTATAAAATCCCCTTTTTACCAACTTGTCCATTTACTAACCATGATTTTCACTCGATATTACTTGGCTAATAGCCTAAATGTCTTATATCTCTAGCTAATACTAGACCTACTAATAATCATCTTCTTCATCTAGCAACTAAAACACCAGATTTTCTGCCTATTTTGATAGATTCATGGGTACTAGTACCATATACCATTCTTTTAGGGATACCATATCATTAATTACATGTTTTTCTCCATCACTGTTTAATCCTTAATTCAAACATGATCACTTTCTAGCTTTTACATTCATGCCTTATACTTTTTTTATTTACCACATTACTATATCCCTACAAATTCTCCCCCAGTTGACTAGAAATCCCCTTATTCTGTTTCACTAATAATACATTTTTACTTTTCTTCCAATTCCACTTATCATCTTCTAGATATACTTATCATCTTCTAGATATTCTGATATTTACTTTCTTATCTATTATTTTTATCATATTTTCATTCATTCTCTTATTCATACAACTTTGATAACGACTAGCATCTTTATAATAACTTCATGCTATTACCACTAACGACCAACCATTCTATTTTCTCAACTATCAACTTCATTTTGATAATAAAGGGGACCTTTAGGCGTACCATACTCAACTATTTCAAGTTTCTTTCTTACATCTCTATATCAAAAAAATTTTTTTATCTAATCTCCTATATCTATCATCTTTTAAAGATCATCACATTTTAAAACCATACCCCTTTTTTTTATTAACTTTATACACAAGCCCATATTAGTTTCCATATTTTATAACCAACCACATTAGATCTTTTCGATATCTAGTGACATTGGGACATCCATGTAACATAGCATAATATAAGACGTCATTATATTATGTTAATCACACTTCCTTCCCGAAGTTACTTCATATCTTCTATCTTCAATGTGATTCTTTTACTCTACTACATGCCAAGAATAACTTTACACAACGGGAAACACATATTCTACAACTATCAACTTCATTTTGATAATAAAGGGGACCTTTAGGCGTACCATACTCAACTATTTCAAGTTTCTTTCTTACATCTCTATATCAAAAAAATTTTTTTATCTAATCTCCTATATCTATCATCTTTTAAAGATCATTACATTTTAAAACCATACCCCTTTTTTTTATTAACTTTATACACAAGCCCATATTAGTTTCCATATTTTATAACCAACCACATTAGATCTTTTCGATATCTAGTGACATTGGGACATCCATGTAACATAGCATAATATAAGACGTCATTATATTATGTTAATCACACTTCCTTCCCGAAGTTACTTCATATCTTCTATCTTCAATGTGATTCTTTTACTCTACTACATGCCAAGAATAACTTTACACAACGGGAAACACATATTCTACAACTATCAACTTCATTTTATATAAAGGGGACCTTTAGGCGTACCATACTCAACTATTTCAAGTTTCTTTCTTACATCTCTATATCAAAAAAATTTTTTTATCTAATCTCCTATATCTATCATCTTTTAAAGATCATCACATTTTAAAACCATACCCCTTTTTTTTATTAACTTTATACACAAGCCCATATTAGTTTCCATATTTTATAACCAACCACATTAGATCTTTTCGATATCTAGTGACATTGGGACATCCATGTAACATAGCATAATATAAGACGTCATTATATTATGTTAATCACACTTCCTTCCCGAAGTTACTTCATATCTTCTATCTTCAATGTGATTCTTTTACTCTACTACATGCCAAGAATAACTTTACACAACGGGAAACACATATTCTACAACTATCAACTTCATTTTATATAAAGGGGACCTTTAGGCGTACCATACTCAACTATTTCAAGTTTCTTTCTTACATCTCTATATCAAAAAAATTTTTTTATCTAATCTCCTATATCTATCATCTTTTAAAGATCATTACATTTTAAAACCATACCCCTTTTTTTTATTAACTTTATACACAAGCCCATATTAGTTTCCATATTTTATAACCAACCACATTAGATCTTTTCGATATCTAGTGACATTGGGACATCCATGTAACATAGCATAATATAAGACGTCATTATATTATGTTAATCACACTTCCTTCCCGAAGTTACTTCATATCTTCTATCTTCAATGTGATTCTTTTACTCTACTACATGCCAAGAATAACTTTACACAACGGGAAACACATATTCTACAACTATCAACTTCATTTTATATAGACTTTAATACCATGACCATTAGAAAGTAGACTTCTTCCCCTTTCCGTCGACAGCTCATTTGTTAAAAATGGAGTTACCGTTTGAAAGTTATGACTATTTCAATTTCAGTTGATTTACAAGCAAACTGCTCCAACGGGCTGTTTTGTGACATATATTTGACACGCTTAAACACAACCGTATTGCACGAAACCTATACCATTTGAAAGTTCTACAACCATACTTGTCACACCCCGTTGTAGCGGAAATACAGGGTTAACAAGTAATTGCGTACTAATCAGAAGGTAAATAGAGATTACATCCATTAATCCAAATACAAGTTTATTACAAGTATAATCGTTCGGATGTGGGCCCCAAAACACGGATACAAACTATCCTCAAATGGAAATGGGCCCACTAAATACAAACATAACATTTGGACAGTCTAGTACAATTAGGACTAATAATACGATAGTCCTCAGAAGTCTGACGCTAATTGTACGTCCAAGTTCAAAAGATGGCTTCTAAAATGCCATACACGCTTCCAATACTTACTGTTGGTTCCCTGAAAAGCATGAAATTTGAGAGGATCAACTATCGAAATAGTTGGTGAGCTTACAGCGTGTTTGACCAAATGTTTAGTCGTCATTGATACAACACAATGACCTGTAGTTATAAATGACCAGACAGTTATAATACTACATCTAACAACTTTATAATAACTTCATGCTATTACCACTAACGACCAACCATTCTATTTTCTCAACTATCAACTGATAACCTATTAATCATATAAATCACATACGCTAATTATTTTCAACAACTAGCATCATCTTTACAGCATAAATTGGGAATCATAGTAGTTTGAATTCAAGAAATATTTGACCACATGTCATTACTACAACTAATCATGCAGCTCATAATGGTTTAAGTCTAGGTAATCCTATTGTGGATCACTTAAATCCCTTAAACCACCGCTCTGATACCACTTGAAACGCCCAATTTTTTTTATATATAGAAACATTGTTTAATAACATATACACATGTATTCTTATGAATACATATCTATACAACAGGCCCCGACTGTTATACAAACTAAAATGGGGCAACCGACAATAGCAGCAGCTGTTCAACAGCTTATAAGCTGAATTTAATTCTGATGTAGACTTTAATACCATGACCATTAGAAAGTAGACTTCTTCCCCTTTCCGTCGACAGCTCATTTGTTAAAAATGGAGTTACCGTTTGAAAGTTATGACTATTTCAATTTCAGTTGATTTACAAGCAAACTGCTCCAACGGGCTGTTTTGTGACATATATTTGACACGCTTAAACACAACCGTATTGCACGAAACCTATACCATTTGAAAGTTCTACAACCATACTTGTCACACCCCGTTGTAGCGGAAATACAGGGTTAACAAGTAATTGCGTACTAATCAGAAGGTAAATAGAGATTACATCCATTAATCCAAATACAAGTTTATTACAAGTATAATCGTTCGGATGTGGGCCCCAAAACACGGATACAAACTATCCTCAAATGGAAATGGGCCCACTAAATACAAACATAACATTTGGACAGTCTAGTACAATTAGGACTAATAATACGATAGTCCTCAGAAGTCTGACGCTAATTGTACGTCCAAGTTCAAAAGATGGCTTCTAAAATGCCATACACGCTTCCAATACTTACTGTTGGTTCCCTGAAAAGCATGAAATTTGAGAGGATCAACTATCGAAATAGTTGGTGAGCTTACAGTGTGTTTGACCAAATGTTTAGTCGTCATTGATACAACACAATGACCTGTAGTTATAAATGACCAGACAGTTAGAATACTACATCTAACAATACTTTTATTACAAGATAGTCAGAATACCACATCTGACAGCATATGACAGTCAGAATACAACATCCGACAGTATCAGCCAATATGCCTCGCACAGGTTTCCGTTCTAAATGGGTGCGGACCTTAGCCAAGACAGTCAGAATACAACATCCGACAATTTAACCAAGACAGTCAGAATACAACATCCGACAATTTAACCAAGACAGTCAGAATACAACATCCGACAATTTAACCAAGACAGTCAGAATACAACATCCGACAATTTAACCAAGACAGTCAGAATACAACATCCGACAATTTAACCAAGACAGTCAGAATACAACATCCGACAATTTAACCAAGACAGTCAGAATACAACATCCGACAATTTAACCAAGACAGTCAGAATACAACATCCGACAATTTAACCAAGAGGGGGAAACATTTTAGTTTGTCAAACACAAAGAAACATCTTAATCAGCCATCACACGACAATTCAACGTCATTTTACCCAACATTTAATAAATGACACGTATACACATTTTCGACAGCCGTCAACCTGGCAAATTTAAGTCAAATGATCTAAGTATCCAAATCACATGGCATACTCACAAAACAATCATTTATTTAACAAATAGTGTATACAACAGTACATGCTTTTCAGGCCCAAAGTAAAAGGAAAAGGGCGCCATAAACTCACCTTAGCGATCTAAGTGCTAAAAGGTATAATGTAGCTCGAGAAGATCCACAGTCAATTCTCCTGGTTATCCAAAACCTATGATATCATTACCAAAATGAGGATCAAATCCCTTGACGACGGGTATCCTACGTACAACTACTTAGCTATAGACCCTAGAATGCCATAACCGAGAATGTGTTTCAAACTTTCATTTTACCAACCAAAAGTAATTAACTTATTTGGACTTTCGGATTAAAAGTTATTAATGTTTAAAAATCGACGCGCATAATTTCACCATAACATCATCGAATCTTCTGAAACGATCAAATCAAACCAAAACCCTATTTAAACCCTAATTCCATTTTAAGTTGTTTTAGGCCATGTAAAAACTCGAAATGACTAGAAAAGAGTAAGTAAACATAAATAGGCGCAAAAGGGATGATTTAGACTTACCAAAAATTGATGTTCTTGAAGATAATTGAAGATGGTGATGATGATGTTTGATAATGATAATAAACCCTTAAAATCTCCAAATGATTTCTTTCCTTGCAAGACCAATTTAGAATAAGAAGATAGAAGAGATTGAGAGATTTTTGAGTGATGTATCTGTGTTTTGTGTGGTGTGTGTGTGTTGTGTGTGGTGTTGGTCGATCAAAAGAAATAAGGAGGGAAGGGGGTGGGGTGTTTGTTTCCCTGCCTCAAAAACATTTCAGCCCATGTGGCCTCATTTTGGATATTTCTAATACCCTAAATTTGGTAAAATGCTTACGATTAAATACCGTTTGACCAAAAGGTTATAATTTAAAGTAAAGGTATTTTCCTCGTCTTATTTTAGTTAAGACAAGTAAATAAAATTAAATAAACTAAACTTTTAGAAATATTTAGTTTAGACAGTCTATTTACTGTGAAAAATTCATAACCTTTAAATATCTCATTTAAAGTTATTTTAAGACTCGGCATTCCGTCTAAATAGCTAATAGTCTACGTCATAAGGATACGTCTAATTGAACTATATCAAATGTTCAATTAACTAATAATTTCTACGTCATAATCTCTAAATTAGACGAAATTATAATAATGATCGAGATTAGGACTAACCCGTTGTTAATAAATTACGAGTTGTCACAATACTTTCAATACCTGTTTTTGGTTTCACCCAAAACAAAAGACACACAAAGTTACAGCCATTCAAAAACAGCCAAAACACATTTCAGCCCATGTGGCCTCATTTTGGATATTTCTAATACCCTAAATTTGGTAAAATGCTTACGATTAAATACCGTTTGACCAAAAGGTTATAATTTAAAGTAAAGGTATTTTCCTCGTCTTATTTTAGTTAAGACAAGTAAATAAAATTAAATAAACTAAACTTTTAGAAATATTTAGTTTAGACAGTCTATTTACTGTGAAAAATTCATAACCTTTAAATATCTCATTTAAAGTTATTTTAAGACTCGGCATTCCGTCTAAATAGCTAATAGTCTACGTCATAAGGATACGTCTAATTGAACTATATCAAATGTTCAATTAACTAATAATTTCTACGTCATAATCTCTAAATTAGACGAAATTATAATAATGATCGAGATTAGGACTAACCCGTTGTTAATAAATTACGAGTTGTCACAATACTTTCAATACCTGTTTTTGGTTTCACCCAAAACAAAAGACACACAAAGTTACAGCCATTCAAAAACAGCCCAAACACATTTCTAGTTGCTGAAAAATTAACAGCAGTGCTGATCAGAAAGAAAACAGCCCTGACTAGCTGTTTTACGACCCATTTTGAACCACTTTTCTTTGGACAAACCTAGACATATCTTATACCGTTTCGAAGCCCTCAAAGTCTACTTTCCAACCCCGTAAGTCACTGCAACCAGAACTGAACCATTTCAAAAATATAGGCCTTCAAAGTTGACCCGAAAGTCATTTTTAGCATTTTTCCCAAAATGGACAACGACCCCAAATCGACCAAAACTCAACTTTAAAACACCGAAACTTCCAGAATTCTTTAAAATACTACATGTGACTTATTTAACCCTTCAGTTCCAGATTTTGAGCTCAAACGGGCTAAACGGGCCAATGGTGCTAACTTGGACGCTATATGACTTTGACTAACTAAAATTAATACCAAATAACTACATATAGACCTACTAAAGTGCAGATCTCTTTTGTACCATAATTAGAATACATTCAACTCAAAATTTCCCTTTTGTCTCATAAGAAGGCCTAATTGGGTCATTCCACCCAATGACGTGCAAAATGGGTAAAACAAGACCTTTACATACGTAAACTACATGACCATAGTACATGGCCTTAAACTTACATGAAAATCTTGTAGGAGTGTTCAAACTAACATAATTTACAAACAAGACTCCAACTTGTCATCGACCAACAAGGTTAACCAAAATAGGGACGACCCGTTCCATTGCATATTATTTCAAAATAAGGGCAGTTCAAGTTGGGCATCAACTCGGCAATCCAAAAAGAGACTTTCAAATACCTATTAGCATAAGTATATCCACGCTAAGCTTCCTCACTAACCTTCCCTTCCCGGTGCTCTTTCTTAACACCCGACCCGCTTGCACCTACCAAGTTTAACAACTAAAGAAATAAGCACAAAGCTTAGTGAGCAATATAATTAACTAAACAAGCATATCAATATCTTATCAATGGCAAACATAGGGATTTACAACTCTTATATTGCAACGGATCGGTGCATATGCAACAAATAACAACTTAACACATAACAACTGAAATCTAGCAATAAAGCTAGAACATCCCTATGATGCAAACAACTCTTACGGTTAGTCACAATACATGTAACATAACTATCAATTAAATATATGACACCTCGGGGTCATATAGTCTAGCTGTAACTATCACATGACTACATGACACCTCGGGGTCATATAGTCATGTGACCCGTCTAATCCCCATATTACTCACATTTTTACGACCAATAGCAATAATCACCCAAAAATGCTTCCTGTTATAACACGATTTCTATCACCGAATTCACGTCATCAATGGCGGTTTTGGTAAGTGTGTGTTCTTGGTGTTTGTGTGTGTTTTGAGAGAGAAAGTTGTGTGTGTTTTGAGAGAGAAAGTGTGTGTGTGTGTAAAAGTTGCTGATTGGTATTAATTGAGGGTGTAAGGTTATGCCAGGATTATGATCCCAAAGGTATGAGAGGGGTATTTATAGGCTACCTATACAATTATGCTAATTATCACAATTAGCCCCTCAACCTTAGTGATCATTTACCTATGACTTAAAAACAAGAAAGTCCTCTAATCTAAATTACAATTTATCACTATTTTTGGATTTCTAACATTCTCCCCCTTAGTGATATATTGTAATGAATGAAGTACGTGTTATCTTGTCTTGTAGGAATGAATTTGATGAGCCCGGTGGTGAAGACAATTGGTGTGTTGAAACAAGTCTTCAAAGCTTTCTCTTTTGTCTTTGGAGAACTTGATTCAGTCTTGGTCTTGGACTTCTTGAAGTTAAATCATGTGATGATTCTCAATGTTCTTTTTGAACAGAGAATAATGAGTGCGTGTGTGTCTTGAATCTTCGAGAATTGTTGAATCATGAATCAGAGTTGTCTTTTGAAATGCGGAAGGTATGAATCTTGGTTTTGATTTTTCAATCTTCGATTCTTGAGTGAAATTCAACTTTTCGATTCTTCATTCTTTGATTCTTGAGTGAAATTCAACTTTTCGATTCTTCATTCTTTGATTCTTGAGTGAATTTCATCTTCTTGAAATAAAGTTTCATGAATATGTACTCTCCCCCTTGATGTATGCATTGGAGTTTCTTGATAAAATGTTGTTGTATGAATTGAAGATCTTGAATGAAGTGTGTTTGATGAAGACTCTTTTGAAGCTTTACTTCTTTGACTTGAATCTTCTAACCAAACTTTCAACCTTTTTGAAGCTTTGATCTTTGTCACATCAACTTGAACACTTTGGAGAGTAAGCATTTGAATGAAGTTTGGATGAATTTCTTATGAAGTAATCATGTTCCCCCTCAATCCATGAGTATAAACATTTTTGGAGCATCTTTGAACTTTTGTAACATCTTGAGTGAAAATCCTTTCATCTTCGGTTTCATTCTTATCTTTGAAGTCAATTCAGATTTCCCCTTCTTTTTTTTAAGCCAAAATCTCAATCAACTAAGATCTAGTGAAAATCTGAGCATAAGAGACTGAAATATAGTGAAAATCTTTGACATCATGAAGAATTTTCTCCCCCTAAACCTTAAACTTTTTAAAACAATCAAACACAAACTTTGATAAGCCTAAAACCGATTGAAACAACCAAACACAAACTTTTCTCCTTGTTTCCTTATCAATCTCAATCAGTAAATCAATCATAATATTTTCTCCCCCTCATAATGACAAAGTTGGGAACCAATGTCATTATGTACACATTGATTGATTAAATGTCAAAAGGAATAACATGATCTAAAGCTTAGAAATTGTGCACATGGAGAAATGTCAACCATCAAAACATCAACCCAAACCATTAGCCCAACCCAAGAAATCCTAGGGGTGACTAAAATGTAAGATTGAAGTTGTTGGTACAAACGTTATATCATGGTGTTGGTGTTTTCTGTATTTGTGTGATGAGAAATGAAACCGGATAAGAATGATCCGTTAGCATGTTCAAAAATCGAAAGGATTAATGAAATGACCGATAGAAATGTATAACATTTTTCGGATTTCCTATGTATCATTGAGATATGCACAAAGCAATTCTCTAACATAGTTCGATCTGCGGCTTTACAACCACGAGATTGCTTCAAAGAATATAAATCATGGTTAGTACAGCCGAAGCGTTCAATAACCACAATCTTTTATCCTTAAAGACTTTTTAGGGAAAACCGAGGTCACATTTAGACTTCTCGTTAACTCAATAATCACATAAATGTAATCATGAGACCTACTTTCAACGTTGGCAAAGATGTTAGCATTGGTAGGATTTCCATTCGATCATCGTGGAATATCAATTAAGATATCACTACAAATGTTCCGGCTATATCACAAAGATAAGCAATAATATCACAAAGATATGACTCGAATGTGTCCTAAAAAAATGAATGATGATCAAATTAATGACCAATCAAGATAGCTCTAGACACAACGTGATCAAATGAAGTCGGGGACTGGAGCAGAATGTCGCCCTTTTTCAATATCAACATCTTCCAAATGAAGAGTCAATAGAAATGTGAAAATCTCCGTGAGAAATGAAACAAGTATTTGTTAAGAAACACTTGAGTGGTTAGGGAAAGATGTGCATCGCTTCACTGGGTCCATGAAGACTTCTTCAATATCGAGATATCAACAAATGACATCCGATAGAAACGTGTTTTACCCGGATATTTGAGAATTTAAGGAAGGGTATCATTTCTTTTAACCCTTTTCTCACAACATATCACCTTAACCTCTCACTTTTCGACTTTACTCCCTCCATCCTATTTGCACGAAAACAACATCACTCAAAATACCCTCACTATCTAATGAAAAAAGTGAATACTCCGGGGTTAGAACTCATCGGCGATGATGAAGTTCATGGAGTAAATTTTGAGAAAAACTTACCGCTCATGTGCAAACTAATCACCGAACTCCTTTTGATTGAAAATCATTGGAAAAACATCAAATGTGTGAATGAAAAAATTTGAAACACATTTGAAGTTTTGAAAGTTTTTGAAATCACAAACTCCTCCTTAATCTATGCAAGAATAGATCAAAATGTTTTCCATAGAAAGGTGGAGCAAAAATTGTTTTTGTGAGATCAAAATGAGTAAAATCTTTGTTGTGATATTTTCGGAAAATTTGAGAGTCTATTGTGAACAAGATTTTTATTTGAGAAACACAAAGTTTTGCTTCAACAACAATGTTGATAGTAAGACAGCTAGGGAGTACACAAAGGCGTTCGATCCTTCGCTTCTCATTTCAACAATTGAGAGTTTGAAAACTTTATTTGAAAAACTTAACTGCTATTACACATACATATTCATATAAGAACACTTGGAAGTACACAAAGGCGTTCGATCCTTCGCATCTTACATCAACAAGTTGGAGGTAATTAAAACATTTAAGCAAATGTTAACCCAATCAATTGTTCAAGATGAGACAACAAGGGAGTACACAAAGGCGTTCGATCCTTCGCTTCTCATTTCAACAATTGAGAGTTTGAAAACTTTATTTGAAAAACTTAACTGCTATTACACATACATATTCATATAAGAACACTTGGAAGTACACAAAGGCGTTCGATTCCTTGTTATCTTATATCAATCTATATGTATAATAACAAGATCTTAGAATATATAAACACTCTAAAATAAATATATCATTTAAGAACGGGTTGCATACATAGTATATGCAAGCCACTTGAAATAAATATCTTTTTTTTTATTTTTGAAAATTTGCAATTTTGTATTTGATTTTCTCTTTTCAAATTTTGTATTTTGTTTTTCTGGAATGTGTCAAGAATTCCTTCAAAGGGAAAAAGAGTTAAGGTTCAAGATTTAACATACCAAGCTTGGAGATAAGAAAGTTAAACCTCTTTTCATCCAATGGTTTTGTGAACAAATCTGCAAGTTGAAAGTTAGTACCCACAAAGTAGAGCTCGATGTCACCTTTCTCAATATGATCTTTGAGAAAATGATATCTAACATCAATATGCTTTGATCGAGAGTGGTTTACTGAGTTGACTGCAATGGCAGTGGCACTATGAGAATCACAATAGATAGGGATATGATCATATTTCAGACCATAATCAGTTAGTTGTGTCTTCATCCATAAAACTTGAGCACAACAACTAGCCGCAGCCACATATTCAGCTTCAGCCGTTGATAGTGACACACAATTCTGTTTCTTGGAAGACCAACTCACAATTTTATCACCTAAAAATTGTGAAGTACCGGAAGTGCTCTTGCGATCAAGTTTACAACCAGCATGATCTGCATCTGAATATGCAGTTAGATTGAATCCAGTATCCCTTGGATACCAGAGACCTAAATTGGGTGTACCCTTTAGATAACGAAAGATTCGTTTCACAGCTTGATAATGTAAATCAGTTGGAGCAGCTTGATAACGAAAGATTCGTTTCACAGCTTGATAATGTAAATCAGTTGGAGCAGCTTGATACCTAGCACACATACATGTTGCAAACATTATATCTGGGCGAGATGCTGTTAGGTACAACAACGAACCAATCATACTTCGATATCTCTTTTGGTCAAATGGTTTCCCATTTTTATCAGCATTTATGTTTGTTCGAGCAGCCATTGGGGTAGAAATTGAAGAACATGAAGTCATATCAAACTTTTTCAACATGTCATTTATGTATTTACCTTGTGATATAAAAATACCAGTTGGTAATTGTTTGATTTGAAGACCCAAAAAGTAATTCATTTCCCCAATCATGCTCATTTCAAAATGATTAACCATAAGAGATGAAAAGTTTTGGCAAAATGTTTGACTGGTCGACCCAAAGATAATGTCATCAACATATATTTGAACAAGTAGAACATGCTTACCTTGTTTGCGAATGAACAAGGTAGGGTCAATTGTGCCTTTGGTAAAGCCACCTCTTAGTAAGAAAGTAGTTAAAGAATCATACCATGCTTGGGGTGCTTGCTTAAGACCGTAGAGAGCCTTGTCTAACCTGTAGACATGGTTTGGCCTTTGAGGATCAACAAAACCTTCTGGTTGATCAACGTAAACTTCTTCTTTGAGGTCACCATTCAAGAAAGCAGTCTTCACATCCATTTGAAACACAGTAAAGTTTCGAAATGCGGCATAAGCTAAGAATATTCGAATGGCCTCCATTCTTGCAACTGGAGCAAAAGTTTCGTCGAAATCAACACCAGGTTGTTGGCAATAACCCTTTGCAACAAGTCGAGCTTTATTCCTTACTACCACTCCATTCTCATCCTTTTTGTTTTTGAATATCCACTTTATTCCGATTGGATCATCTTTTCTAGGATTTGGAACTAATCTCCATACCTTCAGTCTTTCAAATTGTGCGAGTTCATCTTGCATTGCCTTAACCCACTCTGGATCACGAAGAGCTTCAGATACTGTTTTGGGTTCGATATTGCTAAGAGAAAGTGCAACAAGACACTCATTTACTGAAGTACGAGTAGTTACTCCTGCTTGTGGATCTCCAACTATTTGATCAGTAGGATGGTATTTCTGCATACGTGTCCACTTGTGAGCATGAAGAAGAGGATCTTGTTGTTGAAGATCAACATCACCATCATTAAAATTTGAGTTTTGTTGAGAGATGGAATCATAACTTGGTAGAACTCTTTCCTCATAAGCTGGATGATCAAAGTCAAGTGGTACATACACATTTGGAGTGTTCAAAGGATTTGTTGTCTGAGTAAATCAAGAAGGTTGTTCTTGAACATTCACTTGAGAAGCATTATCAGGAGAGGATGGTGGAGAAGAATCATTAGAAGAGGATCCTTGCTCTGAAGAACTTGATGATGATTCATGAATGTTGTCAGGAACTGGATCGTTGTTATGAAGAGGTTCATTGTTTTGAATTGGTTCAACGATGACTTGAGGTTCTTGATCATGAATCGGTTTTGAATTATAGAATTCTTCAAAAGAATATCTAATTCATCACTTGTTGGAGTTGGAAACTTCTTGAATTTAGAAGCTAAGGTAGAATTCCTTGTAGAAGTACTTGAAGCACTTGGATCATTACTTGTTGGTAGCAAACTTTCTTGCTCAAAAATCATGCCTGACATCTCATCAAACCAAACATTCATTGTTTCTTGAATTGTGTTTGTTCGACGATTATAGATTCGGTAGGTAATTGATGTTTTGGAATAACCAACAAAATATCCTTCATCACCTTTCTTCTCGAACTTTCCAAGATTCTCCCGATTATTCAAAGTGTAACAAACACACCCAAATATATGAAAGTAGTTCAAGTTGGGTTTGCGTTTGTTAACAACCTCATAAGGAGTCTTTTCGAAACGCTGATTGATAATGGACCGATTCTGAGTGTGACAAGCAGTGTCAACAGCTTCAGCCCACATATTGGATGGCAATTTGGAATAAGCAAGCATTGTCCTTGCTGCTTCCACTAGCGATCGATTTCTCCTTTCAACAACACCATTTTGTTGTGGGGTGCGAACTGCTGAGAATTGATGAGTAATACCTTTGGATTTGCAGAATTCATCAAAAACAGCATTCTTGAACTTAGTACCGTTATCCGATCGGATGTAACGAACTGGAAGTTGAAGATTTACTTGAGTAGTAGTGATGAAATCTATCAACATCTGAATTGTTTCATCTTTAGATGCAAGGAACTTGACCCAAGTATATCTTGAATAATCATCAACAATAACCAAGATGTATTTCTTCCCATTTCGGCTTTGTACTTTCATCGGCCCACAAAGATCCATGTGAAGCAAATGAAGAGGTGCTAAAGAATTTGGAGATTTCTTCGGTTTATGAGAAGCTCTCTTAATCTTCCCAACAGCACAAGAAGGACAAACATGCTCACTTTCATACTTATAGTCAGGTAAGCCTTCAACAAGATGCTTGTTGACCAAAGTATTGATGGTTTGGAAATTCAGATAAGAAAGCCTTCTATGCCATAACCAAGAATTCTTTGAAGTAGCCTTTGAAATGAGACAAATATTATCGGTTGGTTGGTTATCATCGAGATTGACGGTAAAAAGATTATCATCACGATCACTGCAAAGAATATCAACTCCATCTAGAGTTTGGACTTTACACAGAGATTGTCGAAAAAGAACTTGAAGATTGTTGTCACAGAATTGTCCAACACTGAACAAGTTATGACTTAATCCTTCAACATAGTGAACTTTCTTAATGACAATTCCATTTCGTTCAATGTCTCCATAACCTAAGATAGGAGCGAAATTGTTGTTTCCAAAGCGAACTGTTCCCATGAATCGTTCAACAAAATTCCTGAGCAAAGATTTATTTCCAGTCATGTGCTTCGAACACCCGGAATCGAGTATCCAAACACAGATGGTTATTTCCTGCAATCAAAGAAATTTAACCGTTTTTAGGTACCCACTTAAAGACGGGTCCTTGATGGTTAGTTAAAACAGGCAGGGTATATAACTTAGGAAATGCATTCAAACATGTTTTCGAATCAACATAAGCATTAACAAGCACATTATAAACAAACACATTTGAATAAAAAATACGAACATTCACATGAGAATTAAAAGTAACATGTTTACAAGCATCAACATCAACCACACAATTACGGGAATTAAAATTGTTTACAAGCTCACAAGGTCTAGCCTTGGCATATTCAACATTATTTAACAAAGAAGAATTGTTTTGATTAACAGGAACACCCTTCCTCCTCCTTCTTTTCTTCTTTTTCTCAACATCCTTTTGATTACTAGTGATCTTAGGTACTAATGTATTAGCAACCCATTTAGCACCACTATTTATGCTCTTTCCACCTGTTGAATTGAAACTAAGAAGATTAGAACGAGGTGTTTTAAACACTTTCATCTTTTTGGAATCTTTTGGAGGTGAGGAAACTTCTTGCTTCTTTGGTTTATCATGAGAAAACCATCCATATTTATCCCTATATCTAGTTGTACCATTTGATGCATCCTTAGTTAGCGAAACTGAGCTAGACTTAGACACCTTAGGTATAGAGCTAGATTGAGAGCTAGATTGAGAAGCATTAGGATGAGCTAGACTTAGACACCTTAGGTATAGAGCTAGATTGAGAGCTAGATTGAGAAGCATTAGGATAGTCTTTCGAAAGTTTCACTTTGGTGTACTTTGTCCTGAGTGGGGTCTCAGCTTGTTCTTTTTTGACATGTTTCACTAGGGTAGCAACAAAGGTTTCTAACTTAATGGTCTTTGGTTCAGTCTTGACGAGTTTGGTCTTAACTCGTTTCTTTGAGTAATATGAAGTTGGAGCTTTGGACAATGGTTTTTGAGATTCCACTTTTGTTTCAACTTTGATTTTGGTAGATTCAATCTTTTTCTCAGTTTCTGAATTAAAAAAATATTCTCCCTCCATGAATTTATCAAAATCATCTTGTGTGACATCTTTTGAAAAAGAAAATTTCAATGGAGATTGATTGGTTTCAAATTCATTTGAAAGTTTTGAAAAATCAGGAATCTTGGTGTCCAACTTCACATCATGGATAGTCTCGGAAATTAGGTCAACTTGAACTGACACATCTTTGGTCTCACAAGAAAATTGAGTAGAAGTATCAACACCTATACTAGCACTAGGCTTAGGGTGAACAACTAACTCATCAACAGTATTGCATGTGAAAAACCTATAGAAGTACCATATCAAAACTAAACTATGTGCAAGTTCTTCATCAGATAAATCAGATTGCACATAATCATCAGCTATAAATGTAGAAGTATTTTGACAAGTACATTCAAGAGAATCAGTCAAGGTCTGAGTAGAGGTATTGGTAGATGAATCACAAGTAGTTTGAGTAGAAACATTCTCACAAACTTTCTTAGTATCAACAACAATACATTTATCCTCTGAATTCGGACTTTGAGACTTGAGATGATTAATAACTTTTTGTTGAGATTCCACTTTTGTTTCAACTTTGATTTTGGTAGATTCAATCTTTTTCTCAGTTTCTGAATTAAAAAAATATTCTCCCTCCATGAATTTATCAAAATCATCTTGTGTGACATCTTTTGAAAAAGAAAATTTCAATGGAGATTGATTGGTTTCAAATTCATTTGAAAGTTTTGAAAAATCAGGAATCTTGGTGTCCAACTTCACATCATGGATAGTCTCGGAAATTAGGTCAACTTGAACTGACACATCTTTGGTCTCACAAGAAAATTGAGTAGAAGTATCAACACCTATACTAGCACTAGGCTTAGGGTGAACAACTAACTCATCAACAGTATTGCATGTGAAAAACCTATAGAAGTACCATATCAAAACTAAACTATGTGCAAGTTCTTCATCAGATAAATCAGATTGCACATAATCATCAGCTATAAATGTAGAAGTATTTTGACAAGTACATTCAAGAGAATCAGTCAAGGTCTGAGTAGAGGTATTGGTAGATGAATCACAAGTAGTTTGAGTAGAATTGTCTACTAAAGCACTTTGGTCAGTTTGAGTAGAAACATTCTCACAAACTTTCTTAGTATCAACAACAATACATTTATCCTCTGAATTCGGACTTTGAGACTTGAGATGATTAATAACTTTTTGTTGAGATTCCACCTTTTGTTGTAAACCTTCTATTTGTTTTTCAATATTCTCAATCTCAATGCCTTTTAGAAAACAATTATGATTTAAATCAGAAATCTTCTTCTCAACTATCAATGCCAAAGGATCAGTAGATACAACTTCTGGCATTTTGCTTGATGAAGCTTTGTTTAGGACTTGGTTTTCATTGAGTTTGAAAGATTCATAAAGAGTATGAATGGTGAACTTGGTCAGATTTTGATGTTGCTTGATCTGTGTTCCAAAATCTTCCCATTCTGGACCAAGAGCTTTGATGAATTTGATGTTTAACTCAATCTCTGTTTTCTTGACATTGTTCTTCCTCAGTTCATTTATGACATTGCAGAATCTGTAGTAGAAAGCCTCAAGAGTTTCATTTGGCAATTTTGTGAAGTTGTCAAACTCAGTCAAAACATTGGTCAATCTTATCGTTGAAGTCACGTCAGCTCCTTCCATCTGTCTAGCCACCTCATCCCATATTTCCTTGGCTGTATCATAAGAATCAACAGAGCCATAGATTTCATCCGGTAGAGCTTTGTATAAGCATGACCTAGCTCTGTTATCTGCAGCTGTTCGATCTTTTTGTTCAGCATTAAAAGATCATGAGTTAGAATTGCATCAATTAACCAAAAATTCATGTTTTGGTATTCTCTCAACTTCATCAGTCTCAAATTCGTCATCCAATGGACGAATAAATTGTTGTATCATACCAAGTCGTAGAAATTTTTCATCATACAAGGGTTCAATTTCCTCTTTGGCTTTTTGTAATTGTGTGATATTCTCAAATCCCAACCCGAGAAGAAGATCCGTTTTGTCAATTTTTGACTTGTTGAAATAGGCAGTGAAATCCAAGAGAGGATTTTGTTCAACTTTATATAACTTTTCTTGATAGAAAAGTATATTCTTTTTAAATTCCTCAACTTGTTTTTCAAGATTCTCAATCTCAATGCCTTTTAGAAAACAATTATGATTTAAATCAGAAATCTTCCTTTCGAATTCAACATTGTTTGGTTTAGCTTCTTGGAGCTTTTTATTAAGAATATCAACATCCATTTGTCTAGCATTTGCCCGAAGCCATTCATTGGTCTTTTGAATTTCAAGATCTTGATTGGCCTTTTCAAGATCATGAATGGTCTTTTCAAGATTGTGACATTTTTGTAATAATTTAGAATCAGGAGAGACATTCAACTCACATTCTTTAACCAACCTTTCATCTTTGTATGCTTGAAAATCTTGTTTAATAGCATCATGTTCAAAAAGTAATTTTGAATGTTCTTCAAGAAGTTTTGAAAATTCACTTTTAGAAAATGAAATACTATTTTTCAACTTTTTGTTTTTGTTGGCTAAAGATTTGATATGAGTTGTCAAATTTGACAAAGCTAATCGACATGACTCTTTATCCTTAATCAAAGAAAAAATAGAGTCGAGAATTACCTCATCATCTGGGTATTCATCATCAGTACTTTCTGCTTCAAAAACTTTGTCCTTGGCCAACCTTGCCATAAAGCAAACATTAGCAGAAAGATCTTGATCTTCATCATCTGAGAGTAATAGCCATTTGTCATCTTCAGCGAGCAATGCATGTCCTGCTTCAACTTGTTTGGCTAACAACATCTTCTGCTTGTAATACTCATAATTCCGCTTTCGAGGTTGTTTGCAATCAACAGCAAAATGTCCAGGAACACCACAATTGTAGCACTTTTTGTCTGATGCCTTACCCTTCTCAACAACTTGTTTCTCATAAGCTTCCTTCTATTCACCATGTTTTGATCCACTAGCTTCACCTTGCTCATTACTCTTAGGATGATAATGTTCCTTCTTGGGAAATGCACTTGTAGAAGCAGTGCGGAGATTGTTGTTTGTTGGCCTCGCTTTGTAAAATTTTCTCTTGAAATGCTTTGTTACCGCGGCAAGAGCTTGATATAGTTCATCTGAAACACCATCTCTTGTAGCCATCAGATCATCTCCCTCCTCATCAGTTGAAGAAACAACTACCATTTGCCTCTTAAGAGCTTCAGAAATCTTCTTCTCAACTATCAATGCCAAAGGATCAGTAGATACAACTTCTGGCATTTTGCTTGATGAAGCTTTGTTTAGGACTTGGTTTTCATTGAGTTTGAAAGATTCATAAAGAGTATGAATGGTGAACTTGGTCAGATTTTGATGTTGCTTGATCTGTGTTCCAAAATCTTCCCATTCTGGACCAAGAGCTTTGATGAATTTGATGTTTAACTCAATCTCTGTTTTCTTGACATTGTTCTTCCTCAGTTCATTTATGACATTGCAGAATCTGTAGTAGAAAGCCTCAAGAGTTTCATTTGGCAATTTTGTGAAGTTGTCAAACTCAGTCAAAACATTGGTCAATCTTATCGTTGAAGTCACGTCAGCTCCTTCCATCTGTCTAGCCACCTCATCCCATATTTCCTTGGCTGTATCATAAGAATCAACAGAGCCATAGATTTCATCCGGTAGAGCTTTGTATAAGCATGACCTAGCTCTGTTATCTGCAGCTGTTCGATCTTTTTGTTCAGCATTAAAAAGATCATGAGTTAGAATTGCATCAGTAGTGGGATGGCGATGAACGGCAAGTCCATTAAGGAAGGAATCTTTCATCATATGACCATTTGTTTGACTTTCCACATAGTCCATAAATCTTTTCTTCCATAGTCCATAGGAACCACGGTAGAGAACTGGAGATCTTGTATCTGAACCTAATGCCAATGCTTCACGAGAAGCCATTTGAAATTGATTTGATTTGAAAAATTGAATCGAATTAAGAGTTGAAAAAAAATCAGGAAATGAAACGATCTAGGGAAGATCGTCTGAGATTGAAAAAAAATCTAGGAAATGAAACGATCTAGGGAAGATCGTCCTAGAGAAGATCGTCTTAGAGGAGATCGTCTTAGAATAAAAGAAAACGATTTGAAAGAGATTGTTTTGAAGTATCTAGGGAAAGTTGGTTAAGTGAGAAATGAAAGTGAAATTGAAGTTTGTTTTGGATTGAAGTTTTAGGAAATGAAACGAATGAAAGAAGATCGTTTTGTACATGAAAATGAAACGGTCTTGTCAAGATCGTTTTGATGATTGAGAGATGAAACGATCTTATGGAAATGAAACGGTCTTGTCAGTATGTAATGGAAAGGAATGAAATTTGAGCAACACTAATCTAGAAGATCAGTTACCCAAGAGGAGTATGATTTCCAATCACAACATCTTTAAATGTTCAATCAAAACACACCAATGTTCAAAGGAACTGGGACGATCTTGACAGGATCGTCCTAAGGTCAGTGTGCTGGGACGATCTTGATGAGATCGTCTTAGATTTCTTTCCCAAAACTTTCAAGTATAAAATACTTTCCAAGTATTTGAATTGACCAAACCAATCCTTACGGATTAATTAGCCACAAACAAACACTTCACCACACACCACTTGTCAGAACGATCTTGTGAGGATCGTCCTACAAGCTACCAAGTACAAGAATAAAAATTGAGAGTTCAAAGACTGAGACGATCTTGCTGAGATCGTCCTAGCCAAAATCGTTCTGAGAGCATCTTCTTCATCAGCAAAACAGTTTTATACAAAAACTCCATTAACGACTTCATAAAGCTTCAATAACTTTCAAATTACTAGGAGTTAGAACATGAAATCACTTGCAAACTGTTTGTTTTCACCTTAGCAACACACCGATTAACAAAATTCAACACAAAACACAACAGATTCGAATCCCAAATTTCGCGCTAAAATGCAAAAATTCAAACTCGAGATTTAGATCGAATTGGAACTTGAAACTTGACAGGATTATGTTTTTAACTACCACGAATCTATTGATGAACAAATAACTGTGATTTTATGCGATTTGAGAGGTGAATTTTGATGAAACAGTAGATGAAAAAGACGAACAAAAAAATGTAAATATTTTTGATTTTTGATGAATTTGTGACTGAATTCAGTTATGGATCGATATCAGAATGATGTTTTTCTCTGATACCACATGTTATAACACGATTTCTATCACCGAATTCACGTCATCAATGGCGGTTTTGGTGAGTGTGTGTTCTTGGTGTTTGTGTGTGTTTTGAGAGAGAAAGTGTGTGTGTGTGTGTAAAAGTTGCTGATTGGTATTAATTGAGGGTGTAAGGTTATGCCAGGATTATGATCCCAAAGGTATGAGAGGGGTATTTATAGGCTACCTATACAATTATGCTAATTATCACAATTAGCCCCTCAACCTTAGTGATCATTTACCTGTGACTTAAAAACAAGAAAGTCCTCTAATCTAAATTACAATTTATCACTATTTTTGGATTTCTAACACTTCCAACTCGTCACCTATACACATTAGCATATAAAATCATCAATAGAAACACATTAACAACTTTTCTCAATCAATTTTACTCAACAAGACCAGTTTGACTTTTAAAGTCAAACGGTCACATATTGCTACTAGTTTATTTATCGTCCATTTTATTGATTCTTTATCTACCTTGTACTTTATTCATGTTAATAACATCATAACCAACTTCCTAACACCACTTTATCCATGTTGGACTCATTTGATCAGTTTGACTTTTAAGGTCAAACTTCACTATTTAGCTACTAACAATAGCTATAATTCAACTTATGTAATTTCTACCAAAACAAATCTTCAATTTAGGATTAATACATCTAAATGAACTTGTTCAACCCACTACAACCATGGGTTAACAACCTTTTATTCAATTTCATCTTTTACATAATCATAATCACTAACTAAAATCATCTTTTTTCAAAAATCTTCTTTAAAATCAAAAGTAATGGTTCCTTCATGTTTAGCAACATCATAATAGCAAAACCCTTGAATTAATTTGATTAATTCCATCACTTTAATCAAAAATCACTAAAAACCCTAACTTTTAATTTAATAATTCAAGAACACATACTTACCTTTGATTATGGATTCAATTAACACTTGAAATAGAATTAAAGAGGTTGATTGAGACTTGAAATCAGCCGTGTTCTTGCTATTCTTTCTTCCTTTCCCTCCTGCTCGTTCTTTTCTACTGTCTTTCTAATGAAGTAAGTGTTTTGAGATAGGGGAAAAGTGGGACGGTTGTTATCAGCTCATACTGCCACGTTTCATTCATTTAAGTGGGTATAGTCCCTCCAATCTTATCTATTTAAAACATCCGTTACTTAAACATAAATCCCGACACTTAAAATATCCGATTTTAAAGAATACGGTCTCTAGCGTATACACGGTCACCTACCATTTCTAAATTAATAACATAATCATTTAATAATTGTAACAATAATATTATAATCATTGTTAAAGTACCTTAAAATTATGGGATGTTACATAATGCATACAAGAATATCTTTAGGGATTAGGGTGGTGTGCTTTAAAAGGATAGTTGGTGAATGTTCAATATGTTTTAAGTTAATAGAATCTTTTATTCATGAGCCTTAAAAATTTCCATAATTTTTATTATTATTAATTCATAAATTAAGTTGAATTTATCAAAATTTAACATAAATTTTTTAGAAAATTATATTGTATGATATTTTCACTAAATAAATCTGGTTATAAAATACAATAATTCTTAAGTTTTACTAATTGTTTATAGAAAAATAAAATC
>CM067175.1:17689297-17691797 GCA_034093135.1 Erigeron breviscapus | reverse complement strand
AATAGTGATTAATTAGTGATTTTTACATAATTATTTACCTTTAAATCATGTAACACTTGTTTGTTAGCTTTTAATTATTTTTCTCCAGTAGGTTTGAGTTATTTTTACCATTGGTTATGATGATTTAACCACATTCTTGATTTACATATTTGATTTACATAATTTATTTATTGATTTACATGTCCTTTAATTACCATTTAAATTCAATAATTCATGGAAATTCTTAGAAATCACCACACACCATTTTGGTTAAAAATCTCAGGCCTTTTAGGCAACTTTTATCAATAAAAATTCATATCAATTCAACCTCTCTTGTGTCTTGCTTATTTTGAGGACTTTAAGCTTAAAAATCGTTTACCGAAATAGTGATTTTAGCCTCATTTCTTAAGCAATTAAAGTGCTTCAAAAAGGGTTTTCATTCTTGTTTCATTATTTCCACAAAGTTCATCATATTTTGGTGTTCCAAATCGTGATAGTGGTGGTGGTGTGATATGTGCAATTTAGTGCTTTCGGTTAGTGCTTATTTGACCCGAAAAGATGATTTTTGAGCTTATTATTGTCATGAACCAAATGACTTGAGTTTTATACTTTTGAAACAACTTATTTCCAGTAAGTTTAAGATATTTTCTTGTCCTTTGATTATGGTGCAAGTGTGTGCTCAAAATAGCTTTTTGCATGTTTTCGGTTTGTGATTTCAAGCTTATTTTCACTAGTTTTGGTCCAAACTTTGTCTCTTTGTTATTTCATTAATTTTTCCATAATATTAACATCAATATTAACATATTTTTCACTTATAACAAGTCCATATCCATCTCATAATCCAACAAAAGATCCAACTTTCTTAAATCTAGCATGCATGCATTCAAATCAACACTTTTTAATACCAACTTTTATAGATCTAACATTCAACAACATAAAAACATCTTTTTAATGAAAAATCTCAGAAATATATTCATCAAAATATACAAAAACATATAAATCTTTCAAAAGGAAAATCACTTTAAAAGCTACTTAATCTATAACAACACTTTTGGGTCTTAAACTTGTTGAATCCTTGGATCTTTCTCATGGATTTCGACATGCATATGCATGAGGAGAAAGATCCTATCAACTTTGCCCTCATCAAGTGTGTATTACCAAGAAAACAAGAAGAAAACATAAACTTTTGAATCCTTGGATCTTTCTCATGGATTTCGACATGCATATGCATGAGGAGAAAGATCCTATCAACTTTGCCCTCATCAAGTGTGTATTACCAAGAAAACAAGAAGAAAACATAAACTTTTGATAAAACCTTTGAATATAATCAAGAACAAGATTAAATCTAGTAAAAAGGATGAAGATTTATACCCTCTTGAGCTCGGTTTTGATGTTGATTTTTGGGCAGAAAAGTCGTGGCCTTTAGCCCCAAATATACCCTTTTTATTGCTTGCAAAACACATTTAAACCTCACTTGATATAACCCTTGATTAATCCATAACAACCCTCATTATTATGATTAGCTTAAATTGATTTTTGCTTGCCTTTTTCTTGCTTGTTTGTGACAAACCAAGAAGAAGGAGAAGGGGAAAAGAAGGGGGTTTTGAGAGAGAGAAAGTTTAGTGTGTGTAAAGTGAATGTGTAGTGTGTGTAAGAGTTGGGAGTTACTAGGAGAAAAGTAAATGAAAATTTGAAATGAAATGTGAGTGTGAGGTGTGTTGGGGGCCGGCCAAAAAAGGGGGGGAGAATGAAGAGTCTCCCTTTTTTTTTGTATAAAAATGTATATGTAAGTATATGTATGTATAGATTTTAAGTGGGTGTTTGTTTTGTAAAAGTAATATGTATTTATTTGTAGTGTAAGTTAATTGTTTGTTCTAGTATGTCCATGTGTATGTGTGTCGTGCATATATGTGTGTATGTATATATTTTTGTGTTTTTAGTTTATTACATAGGCCATTATTTATAATCTTGTATTTATTTTAGGCATATATATATATACTTATTATTATTTAAACGCTTTTATGCACATATGAACTTATAAACATATTTTGAGATAGAAATTTTATTTTCATGACCATATTTACTTTAATTAACTTAATGATTAAATTGTTGGACCTTCATAAGGATTTTTGATGGTTATCTCAACTTGTGAGACTTACATTATTATTTATATAACTTGATTGATCAACAATAGAGTTTTTGTTCAATGATATTTTATTGGATTTAATTTAGGACTAAATAATAGCTTTAGGTTGCTAATTTAGGGGCATTATCTACTAGCTTCTAGTATAACTATGGCTTGCGAGATCATAGGCAACATAACTAGCACATATATAATATTTAAAAAGGAGGGTTGTTACACATAACTTGCATGTCATATTCGCCACTACGTCGGTCACTATCATACTTGTTCCAAATAGCGTTAAACATTTCTGACTTGCTCTTTGATGAGACAACATTTACCGGTTATTTGATCGGGTCGACGCTTGATTGTAGCCGCCACATTATAGCTTTCGAAAAC
>CM067175.1:17671797-17681797 GCA_034093135.1 Erigeron breviscapus | reverse complement strand
CCTTATCGGCAAAAGGATGGTGCACTTCTTGCTATTGGAGCGCTGTGTGATAAACTGAAACAGACTGAACCATATAAATCTGAGCTCGAGCCCATGTTAGTGCAGCATGTTTTCCCGGAGTTTGCCAGTCCTGTAGGCCATCTCAGAGCCAAAGTGAGTTTCTATTGTACAGTTTTGATACTTATTTGGTAGTTTTGTGATATGTATCAAGCCCGAAAACAGCAACACAGTGAATAAAATAGAAAATTAGAGGAAGAACAAGACAATGTATTGATAATCTGGATAGGCTTCAGTAGCCCCGATTCTGGATTAATGCCCCAGCAGCCCTAGTTCCTAAGAACAATGATAATATAATTCTCTACCTAAAAACCATGGCCTATGGCTTTATTTAAATAGACAGACTTCTTAACCTAACTTGACCCACAAGTAAATAATAATAATAATAACTAATAATAATATTAGACGGCTGTTAATCCCCTAACCCATTCGGCCCATTAAATTCTTCAGCCTTATTCATATCATTACTCCCGCCCCCAATAACACCTTGTCCTCAAGGTGTTGCTTTGAAAAGTTGCCTTGAGTAATTCCAGGATCCCATGGGTAGTCATCTTCAATCTTCAGCCTTTGGCCACCATGTGAATTATATGAACCAAGCTGATCGTCGTTACTCGTGTCATCTCTTAGATCCCCCTCCACCACCAGTTTTAAACCTTCCCTTCCAGTACCTTAGCAACCAAATTTCTGCTCCGATGACTGTTGTTTCCGAAAAGCAACATCCATGGCAGCATGTTTCTGATCCAAGTCCCTCATTTCTGTTTTTGTGTCACACAACCAGTCGATCTTGTGACATTTTATTAGCAGATTGTAGTGAATTAAGATAACCAGGAATTTCTCTAAGACACCCTTCTGCTTCAATCTTCTTGTTCGGAGGCGACTCAAATTGCAACACCTTCTCAGTTCTATCCTCCATCTCGCATTCCCTCATCCCTTGGCCACTAAGTTCCGGTTGTCCAAGGCTGTTGGTTTTAATTTCCTCACCATGGGACTCGCCTTCAATATGCTTTTCTTCCACCACAGACTGCTGTAAATCTGTACCATCAGATTTAGATTTGTCTCCTGGCGCCTTGAATTGAAACCGATTCCTCAACAGCGCCATGGTCTCAGCATGGATGTGATCCATCCTAGCCTTTGAAGCCTCAAGTGACTGCTGAAAATCAGCATACACAAGAGCGACTGGCTGTGATCCCATCTTGTCCTTCAATATCATAGGGGCTGTTTTTGGTGGAGTTGTGGTGGGAACGGTTGGTGTAACACCTACCTGCGTCACCCAAAATGGCTTCACCCGATTCCTCAAAATCTCCAAGATTTCAGCATGAATCTGACCCATCTCCCTTCTCAATCGTATCTCCTCTTTGAGCTCCAGCATATCCTGATCAATTCCCATCTTCAAAATAAAACCACGGGTTGTAGAATCGATGCTCTGATACCAATTGATATGTATCAAGCCCGAAAACAGCAACACAGTGAATAAAATAGAAAATTAGAGGAAGAACAAGACAATATATTGATAATCTGGATAGGCTTCAGTAGCCCCGATTCTGGATTAATGCCCCAGCAGCCCTAGTTCCTAAGAACAATGATAATATAATTCTCTACCTAAAAACCATGGCCTATGGCTTTATTTAAATAGACAGACTTCTTAACCTAACTTGACCCACAAGTAAATAATAATAATAATAATAATAATAATAATAATACTAATAATAATATTAGACGGCTGTTAATCCCCTAACCCATTCGGCCCGTTAAATTCTTCAGCCTTATTCATACCATTTTGATATTATAAGACACCCTTTATTCTATTTCGTGGAAACTTTAATCTAAAGTTTTATTTATGAATGTCAGGCTGCATGGGTTGCAGGACAGTATGCACATGTTAATTTCTCTGACCCAAATAATTTCCGCAAAGCACTACAAAGTGTTGTTGCTGGGATGCGTGACCCTGAGCTTCCTGTTCGCGTTGATTCTGTTTTTGCATTGCGTTCTTTTGTTGAATCATGCAAAGGTAAAAAAAACAAATACCACATCTAGTTGGTTTTGTTGATGTGGTTTATTTGTTTTGAACATCCAGATTGTAATAAGAGTGAATATGTATTTTAATCTGAACAGATCTAAGCGAAATCAGGCCAATTCTTCCACAGCTACTTGATGGTATGTGTATCGAGTTAGTTTTACTTCTTGAAGTCATGTAATATACTAAAGTTTTCAAACATGGTTGTCTTTCAGACTTTTTTAAGTTAATGGATGAAGTTGAAAATGAGGATTTGGTGTTCACCCTTGAGACTATCGTTGACAAGTTTGGAGAGGAGATGGCACCCTACGCTCTTGGCTTATGCCAGAGTCTGGTAATGTTTTTTTGTCAATCAAAGTATAAAGTGCATGTGTATAAAGTTTTCTCTCCCGTTATAACTTTGTATGTGGATGTAATAGGCTGCTGCATTTTGGAAGTGTATCAATACCTCTGAAGCTGATGAAGAAGCAGATGATCCTGGTGCTTTGGCTGCTGCTGGCTGTTTACGAGCCATTAGTACAATTCTTGAATCAGTGAGCAGGCTTCCACACATTTTCGCACACATTGAGCCAACTTTACTACCTATAATGCGCCGAATGCTTACCACTGACGGTCAAGGTAACATTACTGTGAAAGACTTTGTTTCCCTCATGATGTTATGAAATTGCAACTTATTGCAAGTGCTTTGAGTATGAAGTTTCACTCGATGAATAATCATTTAAAATTCTATACACATACACTTGAATTTTAACCACTATCAAGGTGGCCTAGTGGTGAAGCATTTTGATAGAACCCCAGAATTTAAATAATGATATTGGGATGATAAATCTGGGAATTACAAGATAAAAGCCAATTCGAGATGGCAAATCTCCAGTTTTAAGGTAAAATAACCCTAATTTAATATATTAAAACAACCACACCCTACAAAATATATCACCACGGCTATTTATAAAAAGTCTGCTAAATAACTGCTCCTAAAAAGTAGCTAAAACTGCTTGTCCACTACTTATATTTTCCTGCCAAAGAATGTGTCAAATAAATATTTCAGGAATAAATTTATTTGATCCTTTTCTGACACGGTTCCTGGCCTTGGGATCCTATCATTACTACCCGCCCGGAGAAACGACTTGACCTCAAGTCGTATTTAATACGTCTTGAACATGACACCTTGCAGCAAATTTTATATCTATTTGAAGAGTGCTGTAATGCTCTAGTTGCTAAACTTGTCCCAAGAATTTCTTTTCCTGGATCCCACACAATGATAAATAGCACAGCCACATTCATGAGTTGCTGATGGGCTTTTGACATGGTTGTGGTCTTGAACAAAGGTGAAAATACATGTTGTACCACCACCTTAAAATCTTGCCAATTCGTATTAGAATTATGTTTACTGAATTGGGCCAATGCTTCATAAGCCACTGGGCTCAAACCACTGGGCAGCCCTTTGCAATCAGATATGCCCTTCGCTGTTAAATCCTTGGCCGCCCCCCAAACTTCACTTTCATGCCCATGCCCTTTCACTCCATTTTCCTCTGGGCTTTCTTTGGCAGTTACTTCTCCAAGTTTTTCACAGGAAAGCGCTTCCATGGTTTTTTCTTCCACTCCGGGTATGGAATTGTCACTGTTATTGCCTTTGGAGTGTGTTTCATACTTGGCATGTATCGCTGCAATGACATTCTTCAATGATACGAGCAATGAATCTAATTGATCTTCGATTCTCGCTAATATGATTGTCTCTGAGTCCCCTTTTTCTGCACCATTCCAAATATTTACCGTCACGGAGTTTCCCGGCAATGGAACCATTGATAGAACCCCAGAATTTAAATAATGATAATTGGGATGATAAATCTGGGAATTACAAGATAAAAGCCAATTCGAGATGGCAAATCTCCAGTTTTAAGGTAAAATAACCCTAATTTAATATATTAAAACAACCACACCCTACAAAATATATCACCACGGCTATTTATAAAAAGTCTGCTAAATAACTGCTCCTAAAAAGTAGCTAAAACTGCTTGTCCACTACTTATATTTTCCTGCCAAAGAATGTGTCAAATAAATATTTCAGGAATAAATTTATTTGATCCTTTTCTGACACGGTTCCTGGCCTTGGGATCCTATCACATTTTGATGTTCTCACAAGAGGTTTTAGGTTTGAACCTCCATAGGTAAAGATCTCGGAGGACAAGGAAAGGGTTTTTAAACAATTATGGGGTCACTCCATTAGCTTATCTCCAATATAAGCATCAACAATTTGCACCATTTAACTATTTCAACTTTTTTTGCACTTTAAACTTTGAATTACTCTAAATTATGTTTCAATTAAATAATTTTGTTAATTTATATCAACTTTAACTATTTGAAAAATTAATTATATATTAGTTAATGTTAATATTTAACAAAGATCATAATTGATTGATAAATAACTTCTTAAACAATGGTCGATGTTGTACAATTTTCTAAAGATTTCAATGAGCTTGTTATATATAAATTGTTCTTATGTTAATTATTTAGTAAATAAGAGTGTTAAATTAATATGGTGTGATGAATAGTGTAAGTGTAAATTAATATTGTTTGTCCCAAATTTTATACCATTTTGGTGTTTTGATGCATACGTTGGAGATGCCCTTTTGCCGCATATAGCCGAGTTAGACTTATCCTTTCCGTATATATGTATACACATGTAAGCATAAACCATGAACATGAACCGGCAATTGCCTATGCTTGACATGGGTACCTACCACAAACATATGCATCTCCAGATTATATAAAGCCCGATTTGTTTCCTCATAGCTCTTTTACAAACTGTTGCAGATGTCTTTGAAGAAGTTTTAGAAATCGTATCATACATGACCTTTTTTTCACCAACAATATCCATGGATATGTGGAGTCTTTGGCCACTGCTGCTAGAAGCACTTGCTGATTGGGCTATTGATTTTTTCCCGAGTATGTTCATTTCTCTTATCCTGTTTAAATAAATACTATGTTCTGATTCTTGCCTGTATAAACATATCTCCATACCTGTACCATCAAAAGTTGTATCTATATGTTTGTACTTCATTTTTATTTTTATTTTTATGGTGCAGATATCCTTGTTCCATTGGACAATTATATATCTAGGAGTACAGTGCATTATCTGACATGCAAGCAGCCAGACTACCAACAAAGTTTGTGGAATGTGCTTTCGAATGTATGTTACTTGTTTATTTTGAGCATCATATGTATTATCAAGATTATGGCTTAGCCTTATGGATATGGCTTTTTATTTTTTCTGTTTTTAATCTTTAAAGAATGTGTTGATCCTATTTAGTAGTTTTCATTATTGTGACACTCGATGAAGCCCAACTACAACTTTACATGCTTTTGATGAACTCTGTTTTTAAAATTGTGTAGTAAACTTGCATACATGATCCTCCAACGACTGTTTAGCAATAAATCTCGAACTAAGACACTAATTTAATTCTTAATAATTTTACTATATATACTTTTAACAGGTATACGCTGAGAATCTGGTCCGGTATTCGAAGTGTAAATTTTAATTATCTGGTTCTTAGTTGAAAATTTTAATAGGTAGCTTAGTTAAAAAGATGTATTTTTTATATCTTTAATTAGGTTTTTTTCTATATGTTGTGCCAGGTAATGAGTGATAAAAACTTGGAGGACACGGACATTGAACCTGCACCTAAGCTTATCGAAGTAGTGTTCCAGAACTGCAGGGGGCAGGTGGACCACTGGGTGGAACCATATATTAGACTAACAGTAGAGCGTTTGCGCGTAGCAGAGAGACCCTACTTGAAATGTCTTCTGGTCCAAGTTGTAAGTAGCCAAATTTTGTATCCTTTCGTAGTGCTCTAAGAAGTTGACCGGGGTGGAGTGCAGAGCCAGATAATATTTTACAGGATGCTATTATGTTTAATGTTCCGCTTCTTGATTCTAGATGTTATCTTATGTAGGTTGCTGATGCTCTTTACTATAATGCTTCTTTGACACTCAACATATTGCAAAAGCTTGGTGTCGCCACAGAAGTTTTTAATCTTTGGTTCCAGATGTTGCAACAAACTAAGAAGAGTGGTGTGCGGGCGAACTTTAAGAGGTAGTTAACCATCTTCTTTTGGTTATTCAGGTCACATATTGAGGCCACAGCTTCCGTTTTTGTTGATATTTCTTGTTTTCTAAGACTTCTAGTAGTGTATCAATACACCAATTAAATGTAATTTGGACCCATTAATTTATACTTATGTTGGTTTATAGTGGGTCAATTGGATTGAGCTAAAACTTAATCATAATCATAAAAGGTCGATTGGTGCAATTCCTGATTGTTACTACCAATCGAATGCGATTTGGACCACCCATTTTATGGGTCAAATGGGTTGTGCTAAAACAATTACCGAAAACATAAAAGGTCAATTGGGACGATCTCTGATTGTTACTGGTTTCACTCATTTACCTGACCTCATTTTGCCAGTTCTAACTGATGTCTTATGTTTTTTTAAGGGAACATGATAAGAAAGTGTGCTGTTTGGGTTTGACGTCTCTGCTGCAGCTTCCCCCAGACCAGTTACCAGGCGAGGCCTTGGAACGTGTTTTTAAGGCAACACTTGAGCTGCTTGTTGCCTACAAGGATCAAGTAGCAGGTGTTAATTTGGAATCAATTGTACTGTTAATGACCAATGATAAAACTAGAAATTTCTCGCATGTCGTTATTATAGGTTTAATAACTTATATTAGTCTATCTTATATTACTCAGAAGCTGCAAAGGAAGAGCCTGAAGATGATGATGACATGAATGATGGTTTGGAAACTGATGACGATGAAGATGATGAATCCGACAAGGATATGGGATTTGATGGAGAGGATGGAGATGAAGCTGATAGCTTGAGACTTCAGAGATTGGCTGCACAGGTTTGTCATGTCTATATATTTAAAAGAGATTAATTATAATGTCACCGTCTCGAATTTGGAGACACTAAAATGAAATCCGATATACTTGTTGGTGTACTAAATATATCTCCAGGCGAAGTCATTTCGTCCGGCTGATGATGACGATGATGACGATGATGATGACTTCAGTGATGACGAGGACTTGCAATCACCTATAGATGACGTGGATCCATTTGTTTTCTTTATGGATACTGCAAAAGGTAACCTTCATATGGAAATGCAAATGTTATTTCTTAAAACATATCTGTTTTTTTCTTTGTTCTATCTGGCAACATTAGCACAACTATGTGTCGAGTCTCTTCTCTACAGGGGCGGAGCCAGGATCTCGTATTGACGGGGGCCTAGTAACGAAAAGTATTGTTGAGATATTGTCATAGCAAGTAAAAGTATTTTATAAACTATAACTTATTATACTACAATTTTAAGTTTTTAACTATATATTGAAACTTGAACTTTAACTCAATATATAAAAAACGTAAAACTAAAGGGTTATATTACAACTTTTAAAGAATCAGAAGGCTGTAAAAAGGAAATGTAAATAATAGTTATATGAATTGGACCCACCACCAGACCCATCATCTAAAATCTACTAGTAAAATATATGTACTATGTCTTTGTCTTCAACAGATCTGCGATTTCCACCATTTTCTTTCAATTTCCGACCGACACTATTTCCGATTTCCATTATTTTCTTTTAACAGCTCCGATTTTCATCCTTTTTTACACATTAGAGGGGGCTATATTATATAAACATTGGGTAATCTTTGGCCGGACTATTAGAAATCCCGTTACATTTCCGGTTGTTGGGGGAGGCTTGGCACCCCCTAGCCCCCCCTTGTCTCCGCCACTGCTTCTCTATATATAGCAGTCAGACTTCAAGTCTTCCAAATTACGGGCAATCCCCGTAATGAGTCGATAGCAGACCGTGGGTGAGTCTCGCAAGGAGTTGGTAGCAGTAATCTGATAACTAGTGGCTATCGGACCACGTTGCTGGCCAATGTATTATACAAATTGCTTTGTTGCTCTTGAATACTAAGCATTTGATGAAACTTTACGCATATTGTCTTTGAAACTACAATTTTTTTAATTACATTAAAGCTATTTATCGAAGTAACTCCCTTATAAGTAGAGTGGGCAATTTCTACCTGTTCACTTAAAAATGGGTCAAGTAAATAATGTGCCAACCTGGTAAACTTGAAAACTTGACTATAAAGGAAGCGAGCCAGATGGGATGAAAGGTTTGAACGTTATCTTAATTATATTCAAGTGCCTACAACCTCCTAAATCTTTTCAATTTAAAATTTTTAAAAAATATTTCAGTACTATATATTTTTCGTAATTTAATAAATTAAATGTTAATATAAACTTCAAGAAAAGGATAATAAGCTGTTTGTTGATCAACCAAGCACAACCCAAATTGAACTGCACTAAAGGATCCCTTTTTTAACCATTTGGTAGTCAACCTGCTGGGCCTGACCATTGTGTCACCTCTACTTCATATCTTATCAAGATTAGTTGCCTAACAATTAACTTTTGTTTGTCTATTTTGATGTCTTGAATGTATAGCCTTGCAAGCTTCAGATCAAGTAAGGTTCCAAAACCTCTCGCAGACACTTGATTTCCATTATCAGGCACTTGCAAATGGTGTTGCTCAGCATGCCGATCAGAGAAGAGCTGAGATTGAGAAAGAGAAGTTAGAGAAGGCATCAGCTGCAGCAGCTGCCTCGTGATGTATACACCTGTATTCAAATTTTGATTTATGTGCCCTCAATTCTTTATTAATCCACATTCGAGAACCCTTGAAGTCGCAGTCATTGATGGTCCATGGAAACCACCATCAAAAGAATTTTTCGCTTGACAAGAGAGTTCAACAGATTTGCCTGGATTTTATCATAGTGTGGGTTATGGAAATCATTTGTGTGGTGAGTCTAGTCATTTGGCAAATCTATGGGAGATGAGGCCTGTGTTTTTCACGGTTCTTGAATAGGTGATGATAGTCTTAGTGTATACGGGTCAAAAAGCCCCAGGGAGGATTTAAAAAAAGTACCCTTATGGGTAGGGTATGTCATGCATACAGAGTCCGATTTCAGTATTTGTTGATCATTCTCATTATTTTCTTGTGTATCTTCATTCTAATGGAGGTGCCCATGAGAATGTTGGTGCTATTAAAGCTTTTAATGATGCGTTTTTTGGGAGCATTTTTTTTTATTTTGGTGACCATAAAGTTATATTATGGTTGGTCATGAGAATCTCATCGCTTGTACATTCACAGGGTCATCTTGTGCCTTTTTGTTCCTTAACAACACGAGATAGAGTTACATAAGTATGGCTTTTGATACGCTTTTTGGTTTATGTGACTTCAAACCTTTCGATACTTTTTGCATTCGGACCCCTATATAATTTTCATCATCACTGGTCACTACTCGCTAGTAACAGTTGTGAAGATCAAAAGATGTTTCAATATGATCTGCAGGTGCATTATATACAATTAAATAATAGATGTCTTTGCTGTGCATATGAAATATAGGATGTTTATCATGTGTAGACGTGTAGTATAAAAAACTTTGATACAATAATTGTTTTCGCTAAACACAATTTCTGAACGCGCTATAACCCTAATGTTTGAAATAATAATGGTTTTAAATATTTAACTTGGTTTATAATATGATAGTCTTTAACTTTTAGCTCAATGTTAAGAACTTAGGATTATTGAGTTTATGATTATATTTTTTATAAAAAGCGAAAAGTTAGTAGCTGAAGTGATTATTGTGTTAAAATATGTTAACACAAAATTAAACACTAACCACTTGGGCGCCCAGTGGTCAACATTGCACACATGGCCACCAGGGGAGCCAAATTGAATAAGTGGCGCAGGTTCAATATTAGTCCTAGGATGATCAATTTATCCGTCCAACGGATGGAGATCCCCTAAAGTTGAAAACAACTTGATGGGTAAATTAAAAGAATCATGATCCTTGGATTAAAATC
>CM067175.1:17634297-17666797 GCA_034093135.1 Erigeron breviscapus | reverse complement strand
CTAATGTCACTCATGATTGTGATGAGAATGACAATGATGATCTGGTTGCCATGCTGGCTAAAACGTTCAATCGTTTTAAGGCCAAATCAAATCGATCTGGCAAACCTTTTGCTTCCAGTGCTTCTATTGACAAGTCTAATCTTGAATGTTTTAAATGCGGCAAGAAAGGACATTTCATGAAGGAATGCAGATCTAGTCAACCTTCATCATCACAATCTGCTCCTAACCATTCTATTTTTCAGAAGTCTGATGACAGCTATAAGGCCAAATACAAGAAGTTGAAGGCACATATGGCTCTTTTGGCACAAGACAACTCAAGCAACAGTTGTATGATTGCCAAAACTGAAAAGTGGGAAGACTCTGATGAATCATCTGATGATGAGGAGGAAGTTAGGGACATGTGTTTCATGGCACAAGAAGATCAAGGTCATTTGGTCAAATCCGATGTTGAATCTGGTCGCTGGGTGGATATAGTGATGAAAAAGGTAGTAATTTTGGCTTTGAAGAAAATGAGGAACACAAACTGGACCTTTTGGTTCTGTTAGAGGCTGACATCTCATTTGTTGAGACAGTGCGTTCAGAAAGCTTAAAAATGTTTGAAAACAATACTTCTGAACTGAACGCCAGTCAGGCCAGACTAAAAGAACTGAAAGATGTTCATTTGGCCCTAAAAAGTTATCAGTCCATGGTTGCCACTTTAGAGTTGGAAAAAGAAGAGTTAAAAACCATCCTAGAAAAAGAACAGAAAATAATTAAATCTTGGATGAGTGCACCAAAACCAGATGCTGCAATAAAAAATACTTTTGCAAATCAAAAAACAGCATATGAATCTGGTGATCTTCACATGGCATCTATAATCACTGATTTAGATGCACTTCCAAAGGAAATGAAACCTGAAATTATTTTTCCTAAAGTTGGCAAACAGAAAACTATGACTGATAGGGCCCAGGAACAATCTGAGGGTAAATCTGAAACAGCTCAGACAACTGTTTCAGAAAAGAAGGCTAAATCCAAAAAGCCATCCCCTCAGACTTCATCTAAGGTTCCCAAGGACCAAAGGAAGAAGAAAAATATCTCCCCCACTGAGCCATCTACCTCAGATTCTGGTAAGGCTCAGTGTCTAATGAAGAATCAATCTTGTTAAGGTTAGAAAGTCAATTTCAACTATTGGCTAGACAAGTGCAAAGTTGTAATGCACGTTTAAAAAATGTTGAAACCACTCCTCTTCAACCTAAACAAAATGCAAAACCTTTTTCTAAGCAAACCAAGCAGAAATCTGAAAAGAAAAAGGTTGAAAACCCCATCAAACCAACTATTTTTCTGTCATCTGAAATAATGACTGAAATCCCCTTTGATCCTTCTGTTCCTTATGAACCAAAGAAATCTGAGACTGCTAAGGGAGAGTCTAGTGAACCCATCCAAAGATGGGTTCCCAAAAAGAACAAATCTTTGATTGTGTGCAGGGAGACCGAAAGAAGAACATATGGTTTCTGGACAGTGCTGCTGGCCGAACCATGACTGGTTATCAGACCCTGCTAGAGGAATATAGGGTGCAAGAGGGGCCCTCAATAGTTTTTGGAAATGATGGTAATGGAAAAACTGAGGGATATGGTGTGGTGAATAATGGTCAAGTCAAATTCACACGTGTTGCATATGTGAACGGTTTGAAATATAACCTGATCAGTGTCAGTCAACTATGTGATGATGGCTTCAAGGTTTTATTTGATATTTCACAAGGCACCATATTCAACAGAGATGGAAAGGTGGTACTGATTGCACCAAGAAAGGGAAACATTTATGTCATTGATATGAATCCTTCTACCTCTGAACAATGTTTCTACTCAAAGGCAGATAAAGACACAAATTGGTTGTGGCACAAGAGACTATCCCATCTGAACTTCAAGAATATTAATAAGTTGTCAAGAAAACAACTTGTTGATGGGATACCCTCTATGTCTTTCAACAAAGACAAGCCATGTCCAGGTTGTGAAATGGGTAAGCAGAAAAGAGCTTCATTCAAGACAAAGCAAAGCTTTAGTATTACTGAACCTCTTCATATGCTTCACATGGACCTTTTTGGACCAGTGAATGTTCAGACCAGAGCAGGAAAGAAATACACCCTTGTTATAGTTGATGAATATTCAAGATACTGTTGGGTGATTTTCCTCAGGTCCAAAAGTGAAGCTGCTGCTGAAATCATTGCTCTCATCAAACAAATTGAGCTCAAATACAAGCGAAAAGTTTGTCAGCTCAGAAGTGACAATGGCACTGAATTCAGAAATGCCACTCTGGAGTCCTTCTGCACTGAAACTGGCATATCTCAGAACTTCTCCTCAGCACACACACCAGAGCAGAATGGTGTTGTAGAAAGAAAGAATCGTACGCTGATTGAAGCTGCTAGAAGTATGTTGAATGAATCTGGTCTTCCCAAGAATTTCTGGGCTGAAGCTGTTGCAACTGCATGCTACACTCAGAACAGATCTATCTACGTCAAAAGACACAAGAAGACCTCCTATGAAGTACTCAGAAATAGAAAGCCTAATATTGGATACTTCCATGTATTTGGGTGTCCAGTATACATTCTGAATGATTCTAGTCAGCTTGGAAAATTTGACGCAAAAGCTGATGAAGGATACTTCATAGGATATTCATCAAATCGCAAAGCCTTTAGAGTCTTTAACAAGAGACTTGAAAAGGTTGATGAGTCAATTCATGTTACCTTTGATGAATCTAATTCTGCAATCTTTAAAAATTCCATTCCTGTAACACCCTCAGAAAGTCCAATGAGTTTTGGTGATTCTGATCCTATTGCTGAAACTGATCAGTCACCTGAACCTGCTTCTGAACATCTCCGTTCAGAACCAACTATAAAAAGGCCAAGCAACATTCCATTTTATCCTCCAGTCAGTTTCAAACTACCTTCTGAACTGACTATTGGATCAGATGTACATGCTGCTTCTCCTCTGATATCAGGTTCCACTGAGCAACCTCAATCTGAAGAATTTCATGATGCAAGTCATGATCTGCAGGAAGAAGAAGGAGCTGCAGATGTATTTTCTGAAGCTCCTCCTGAAGTTACTCAGAGAAGTTCTTGCACTGATATCATTATTCATCCTGGTCAATACACTAAGTGGACTAAAGCACATCAAGATCAGTTGTACTTGCCAGTCGGGTTTGTTATTCATCTATATTTGGGACTCACAACTAGTCCTAATACCCGTACTATGTACGGTAGCTATATAGATTGTATCATAAAGAAATTCGAATATGTCTCATACATGATTCGTGAGTATGAAATAAACTGTGGTTAAAGTAAATCGATGATCGAAGCTAAATTATAATAAACAGTAATGATAAATATAATATATGTTTAGTTAAAGTTTTGGATTTACCTTAAATTTTTAGAACCACATCAAACTCGAAACTTGTAAGCATAGTGGATGATGACAAATAGCCTTGTGATTTCGGATCGTAAACTCAAATTTTTGAAGTTTTCATGTTAATAACTTATTATAATTAATATAAGTAATAGGAGTTGAAGAATTGAGAAAGAAAAAAAGACAATTTATTAATGAAAAAACGATCAATCAAATAAGGTTATAATGTCTTTTGTATTAATAAGACAAAAGTTAAAGTTTTAATTTACCTTAAATTTTTAGAACCACATCAAAATCGAAACTTGTAAGCATAGTGGATGATGACAAATAGCCTTGTGATTTCGGATCGTAAACTCAAATTTTTGAAGTTTTCATGTTAATAACTTATTATAATTAATATAAGTAATAGGAGTTGAAGAATTGAGAAAGAAAAAAGACAATTTATTAATGAAAAAACGATCAATCAAATAAGGTTATAATGTCTTTTGTATTAATAAGACAAAAGTTAAAGTTTAATTCTAAGTCTAAAAAGGAAATTGAATTTATATACAACTAAAAAAGCTAATTTAACAAAATAAATAAATTAAAAGGACACGTGTCGATCAAGGATTACGCCACGTGTTGTTTGAAAAACATGTCAATCCTGTTTTAGTTTATTGGTAGATAATTTAGTTTATTATATTCTTTAATGAAGAAAGCAAATAGTAAGAAACGCTTAACTGCACAAATGGACGTTTAATACAAGGGTGTATCATGTATGATGTAACATCGAGCAATTTGTGGAATTAGTTCCAAACAATTTCATTTTATACATAAAATTAAAAGTCAAATGACAAAAATATACAAACAGATTCTATAAATTAAAGACAAGCTATAAGGCTTCATGTAATCCTCTAGGTTTAGCCTTATTAACTTTTAATATTGTATGAACATAACACGCGGCTTTTTTTTTAAACGTTTGTGTAGGTATCACGAGGCCATTTGGAGTTAAATCGATGATTTGGTGTTAGAAACATGACTATGAAATATGAATGTATACAAATGAAGTGATTTTGTATGATCACCTCTTTATCTCTTGATTCTCTTCTCTAATTAATTTTTCAAGTGATATGATTTGGTTGGTTAAGGAAATCATTAAAATGATAAATTAGTAGGCCTTATCATTATTTCCATTATATTACAGATTTTGACCTTTTCCTTAAATTTGAACAAGTACTCCAAGTAAGAGCATCTATGATTATATGTGTTCAGTGACAAAAGACAAATGAGTAATGACAATTTTTTGGTCAACTGATCCGAATTTATATGTATTTTCTAGTTGAGTAATGACATATAGATGATCACTAATATAATATGTGACAAAATTTAAGTGATGAGAAGGTGATAGAGAATTTAGATTTGTGTTGTAAATTTTTGAGAATTAGTATGTTTAAAAGGAAACATCATTTTCCTTTCTAGCATAATTAATTAACGAGCCTCATATATTGGCGTATTGTGCGATAAACTGCATTACTACAAGGTCTCAACTCTCAAGCCAAAAATATATTGCTAAAACATGATGAGTCAAAATATATAACATTAATAATAAATGTTTTATCCAAATTGGAAATTGGTCTGTATAAAAAAACGTTTTATAATAAGATTTTTATCTTAATATTTGACAATCTTGATAGATGAAACTGGATATATATATCTATATAAACATAACATCTGTATAATATCTCGATCCTGATTATAGGAATTTAGAATTTTGTTTCGATTCGATTTTATTGACTGAAATAGTTAAAAGAAAACCATTAATGAGCTTAAATTGCTTATAAAATGATACGTAAGATCTTTGGGTAAGAAATAATTCTGTAATATGAATTTATATTTTTGACATTACACTACTATTTTAATGAATTTAGATTAATCTTTTTTATAAGTTTATCATACTTTCAATATTTTGATATTAATTATACAACACATAAATAAGTCAAAACATGTATGTATGATCCTTCGATCTCGATTAACACCAATCTCAATTTTGGTTCCAATTCATCAAACAATATTTTAAAATTCCAACCAAGTTTGAAACACAATTTAGCAACAGAAGGGCCGGCACTAATGCCCCAATCCTACACTTGTCAGTATAATATCTCACTGAAACAAGGTGTTTGAAACTAGAACGCAAACAATATGCAATTGTGGAAGAGGGCTTCGGGAGCCTTGAAAGATCATGGAAGTCTTCTCAGAGCCAGTTTAACTCGTCGATCATCACTTAGCAACCCAAATATAGAAATAGCTGTCATCAAGGCCACCACCCATGACGAGTCTCATGTTGATTACAGGAGTGCTCAACGAGTTTTTGCATGGGTCAGGATTTCTGATGAATGCCTATACCGTGTGTTGTGGGTACTCTTCAATAGGATGAAGAGGAATCGCAACTGGGTGGTGGCCTTGAAGGGACTCATGCTTTTACATGGAGTTTTTTGTTGTAAAGTACCTGGGATTCAAGAGATTGGACAGTTACCATACAATTTGTTGAATCTTAAAGACAAGTATGTTAAGCACGAAAAAATGTCGTGTTTGACCACATTTATTCGTGCTTACTTTGTTTTTCTAGGTGAGAAATCAGGATTCATATTCTTCCATTCACAAGAACAGAGAAAAAGGGAGGTTTTGTCACCTGACAAAACGCATGAGGAACAAAATGAAAACATGATAAAACATGATTTTATTTGGTTACAAAATCTCCAGTACTTGCTCGATAAGTCACTCGAAATCCAACCAAAGTCGACAACAGTCAATGTGCTTGTTCTTGAAGCCATGGACTGCATCGTGGTCGAGATTTACGATATCTACAGCCGAATTAGCAACGGAATAGGAACTATTCTCATGAGAACTTACTCTGCAGGAAAAGAGGAGGCTGAAATGGCCTTGTCAATTCTGCAGAAGGCAAAAGTTCAACATGAACAACTCTCAAGTTTTTTCGAGTATTGTAAGGATATTGGGGTTTGCAACGCCTCCGAATGCCCTAAAATAGAACAAATTCCTGAAGAAGTTATTCTAGAACTCGAGCACATTATTAGTGGAGATTCAAGGCAATCAGAAAACAAATATTCTACAAAAGAAGAGGTGAAATCAATCAAAGTTGTGGAGGACAGCCACACATCAATCATAGGTGACAAAGTTCATAGTTCAAAGACTCTAACTACAGAGGGTTGGACGGTTTTTGAAGAACATAAGAAATCAGATCTTATAGATCTCTATTCTAGTGCAGAAGCAAACACTAGATTTGGCCCTTTGCCAGATCTGATTAGTTTCTGAGCACGATAACTCGATAAGGAAACGTGGAAGAAGAAACAGTGACTTCTTTTATATGCATGTAAGATTTGTCATGATTTGTAGTGTTTACATTCATGCTTGGATGATACAATTGCAGGGATTGCTCTTCATAAAAAGATGTATGTTAGTATCTACTGTTTTTTGTTGTGGAAATAACATTTACAAAGGTCATTCAGCTACACTCAAAACATCACCAAGTGTCTAGTGACAAGGAGTCTTGTTTCCTTACAAGGGGTCGTACATTTGAATCCTACCCTAGACATTATCTTGAAGGTGGCAAGAGAAATGCCTGGAACCTTTCATGGGCAAAATCCAATGAGCCAAAATGGCTCCCATCCCAACTCCCAAGATAACCCTTAACAAGGGATAACCTTTTAGTAAAAGAATTCAACTGAACTCAACCAAGACTATCTGAAATAGGTACAGAGATGGGTTTATCAGGTTGAGCAATTAGAAACCTACCCCATGTTGAATACGAAGTATAGCTGGATCAACTTGACCATTTTTCAAAAGCTAGTTCAATTACTTTGCCCAAAATTAACCAACTCACGGTTCACACGAGCTGGACAAGCTTAGTGGAATAGCTCTTATATTCTTAATATGATACAATCGACCTCCAGCTCAAATTAAGCTATCTTTAGAAATAAACTCAACTAACCAGTTTTAAGCACGAGCTCAAGCGGTAATGTGAATATTAAACACAATTATATAAAAGTTACCAAGCTCAAGATGAAAATTGTTAACCAAACCAAAATCGACTGCCTTAAGTAGCTCTGTACTTACTCTATTGGTTAAAGTGTAACATAAATCTACAATACTAAGCGTACCACTTTATAGATGCAAACATCTCAAAAAACTATGGCCCAGATGCCCAGTGCCTAATCTCCTAATCAGATCCTCAACTTCTTTTTCATAAATTTTTTACTTCACTAAAAAATAAAATCATTGTTGGCAGAAATAACTAATCAGATATGGTAGAAAAATTAATTGAGCAGAGAACCATATTGAACCACATGAATATTAGGTTTTGTTTGGTTCAAAAATCTTCATCTTCAATCCCCTATAATAACCAAATTCAAGGACATGTCATAGCTAACAGTATGAACAGAGACAATACCTCTTAGGCCAACAGTCACAAAACACCAAATTTGCCAATTTGGAGTTCTTTGTGTAAACATTCACTATAAACATAGCTAGAGAATAAATATGGAATACTAATCAATAATAATCAAAAGAATAAAAATTTTGATCTAACCCTATTGACTTTCCATCATACTAAAAAGAGATCACCTATAAAACTCAGGTCTTCCCAAGTCCTAACATCAATGGGTTAAGCACTAAATTAGTCAGCATTTACATTCAAAGAGCAGAATGGAAGCACAAAAGATCAAAATGTGATGAAACAGACAAAAAGGTATTTTATTAAGAAAATATAACAAATAGTCTTGAAATCATCATTAGGGAAGAAAGATTAATAATAACCTTGATGACCATCAAATGACATCATCAGAAATTGCAGCAGCAGAATTTTGTTCTTGAACAATCTTCATTTGGCGTTCAGCATGTTCTCTCTCGCAGGCACTTATTCCCAATATTATATCAACCATTGTACCAGTAGTCCCGAAAAATACAAGTGGTGCAAGTGATTTCCTCTTTATTCCTACAGGTATAGCAATTAAAGCACCAGCTACAGAGAAGACCCACGTGCCCAATGCACTGCAAACATTCACATTCAATAAGATTAGTCCAAAAACATGCTCTTTACTGATAAAGAAACACAACAATCCTTGTATTCCACTACACCTAGATTCTAATATTTTTATATGCAAAATTGATGCACCTGATACACACATATTCACATTCCTTGTGGTCTCTAACAAAATAGTTGTCTTCGGAGAGGAAGGGAAAAACGCCATACATAGAAGTTCATATTTTCGTTCATTACTATACTGAAAAAGTTAAAAGAACTCACTTGGAAACAGAGCAGTCCTCAATATGCTTTGCATTCTGTTGAGTCGCCATTCCTTAGAAGATCAACTTTGGATAAGAAACTTCTAGTTAACCTCAAAGACTGATGATCCCTTGCAAACCTGCTTTTCCATTTCATTGTAATGGTTTTCCATAAACTAACATAGGTATATAGTTGCATAAAATATATAAAGGCTAAGGCTAAATATGCAAGAATGAATGAAGCAACAGTGTATCAAATCATAGTTCATGGTTTTTGTTTCTTACCTTAACTGCATTTGGGTTCATAACAAGAAAGGGAAAATCAGGATTTTTAATGTACTTATCAAGTTATCAGTCATTCTTGTTATTCTCCAAACAGATACAAACTTATACTTTTGTAATGTTTCAAACTTTCTTCTGGGAATGGTGTAATAATATATGGTAACATCACCTAGTCATCTGACCGGAACGGGATAAAGTTAAAAGTGGGATCAAGGAGACAAGGACACATGTATCATTCACGTGAAGCTCATTTTTATCATATAGCTTACTAACAACCTACCCTTCAAAAACATCTTTATTTGTTCATCCCATTCAACAAACACATCCACTTGCAGGGCAAACGGCTTATACTACATACTAGTCACAAACAAGACAAATAGTAGATCATAATAAACAGGACTTGACTTTATTTCATCAACTGCATAGTGCATACACAAGGAATATCTAACATACTGGTATACACATACACATAAGCGAGACATGATAAAACTGCAAGCATAGATAGCATAAATAATTCTCTTATAGGCATATATAGATTTATATCCTACTAGGATAAGTAAACTTATTCGGACATACCAAAAAAAACACTGTACTTTAAATTACTCTATCATTATCATCTTTTAGGCATTATCCAGCCCTCCCTTCCACACACACAAAATTGGTGAAAAGAGCACAGAGATCACAAGTAACCTTAATAGCTTTAAAGAAAACTTGATCGTAGGAACCTCCGCTCTATGTTTGCAGGTCCAATACATAAACAACTCTTTATTTACAGTCAGGAATCACCACTAATGGTAGTAATATTTGTCACTGAAACAAGGGTCTCCTGGGAATCAAGAGAGACTGAGCTCAAAGAAGGTGAAGATTGGAAAAGAAATGAGCAGAGGAGACCGGGAACAAGGAAAACGAAGAGGGGTTCCTACTCAGGCTACGTGGGGAAAGCAGAGCCTTTGGCATTGATGTACATGGCCTATTCCGCGGTCGTTTCCTACACTTTTTCCCTAACCATCCTAATTAGTTTACCCGGTGAGATTCGAACCTGGGTCTCTTCTGAGACCTTCAAGACACCTTAACCACAGGAAACAAGAAATCTGGTACATTAAGAGCCAGCAGAAATTAACTAATACACATCTGAACTGGGCTAATCTATGAATATGTAGGGCTAAAAATATGAACTCAAATATCATGTTGTCAAAACACTACCTAAGGCTCTCACAATGTCCCAAAGTATATATGATGGTCTTTTGGAAAAGAAAAAAAACAAATAATTAAGAATAGTGGTCATAGTTATCAGCCCAAAGCCAGAATTAACTTTGGAGAGAAATAAAGGAGAGAATAAGAGAGGCGAATGGAGAGCATTTTCAGGTAATTTATATATTATGTAAGTAAAGTAATATGTAACATGTCGTGTTGTCAGAAAATAGAACAGAAGTCGATTCGGTTCTACTGTTTGGTTTGTAGCCTGAGAAAGGAAATGGAAGGGAACTCTGATTAAAGACTAAAATACACCCGTTAATAACATACTTGTATCGTTTCGTAACTGATTCCTTCCTAGTTTGATATATACTACCTGGAAACTAGCAAATATAAAACTCTTCAACTTATTCAAAACACGAGTAGATGTTACCAATAAAAAAGACTACAAATAATCGAAGCAAACATTATCCCCTTTTTGTTTTCTTCAAGTGATGACGAATCAAACCAAACAAGGTTCTTTTAACACCAACAATCATATTATATCATATCATAATAAAAGCACAATAAATATGGAAAAACAAAAATAAAAACCACTACTTGTTCATCATCAAAGCATTAAAACAATAAATAAAATAAATGAAAATTGTATACCAGCAATTATAAGAAGAAACAAACATCTGAAACTTACTACTGTTCTGGGTATATAATATAGACCCTTTCTCCTTTCTTTTCGTTTCTTTTTATTTGCGGCGTTGTAGCACCAAATTTACTATTTTATTACTAGATGTCCCATTTTAATTGTCCTATTTTGATTGGTCAAGTCTTTTTTTTTCGAATTTGACCGTAAATATTTTGTTTGTGTTATATATTAGTTGAAGAAAGTTATATCAATGAAAAATACATTTAAAACTCAATCAATTCATATATGTTATATCAAGTGTTATATAACACAAACAAAAATATTTACGGTCAAAGTTGAAAGAAAAAGACTCAAAAAGTCAAATTAAGACATTTAATATGGGACGGAGGGAGTATAATTTAAACGTAATAAAAATAGTGAACAACAGATTTAGCTAAGATTTTATGTAGTCTAATTAATCCAAGTTGCTCAATCTGAACATTTTCTTTGTTAATCATGTATAATTTAAATTTTATAAACGTAGCACTCAATTAATGTGAAAAACATTAGCAATGTAAATCAAGATGAAAGGGAAAAAAAAATCTATCTACCGTTAATTAAAAGAGAATTAAATTTGTGTGGAAAGAAAGATTATAAATTAATCAGTAATCTAACATATACGTGCATTTATGTAAATTATTATAGGAACAACGAAATGCATTTTTGTTCCCTGTGTTATCACCTCATTTGCAAGATTCGTCCAAACTTATGCAAAGTGGCGTTTTAGGGGCTTGTGATATCCACTTAGTGGTAATCTCAGTCCAAATAGACTGATCCGTCTATTTTTTACCGTTAAGAACATCATGTGCCCCATAGCCCGGCTTATGTCGTGATTGTGTACCTTGTTGTTGTTGTTGAAGAACATCATGTGCCCCTCACGTGAGGGGCAATACTGTCTTTTCATATAAATGAGGACTATTTCTGCAACTAACCAAAATATACATCATCATCATCATCAAATCACTTATATATATATATATATATATGTCAATATCTGATTATATAGATATATATCATCAAATCAATTTATAAGTCTTCTTCCTCAATATATCATCATCAATATCACCCATATACAATTCCAATACATCCCACATGAAAATACAAACAATATAAAAACAACAACAAAATCGTTCATCATATAATAAATCAAAACTATATACTATATATACTTTTAGATCTGTTTAATTACACTTAATAGAGTAAATCACGAACAAAGGTTTTGATGTAATAAACAAATCGAAAACGATTATTAGCACCACCTACTTCATTTGATTTAATTCCTAGCCTATCACACTCTCACACGCACGAACCCATTTTTTACAACAAACCTTGTTTGGTGGGATTTTATGTAGTTGATGGTGGATTGGTGGTGATTGATGATGGTAGATTTTGATGAAGATATCCAGATCTGATGAAGATGATTTTTTTGAATTGAAGAATCGCCTTTAAACACCACTTTATGTTCACCACTTCCGTCGTAGCCTTTCGGAGTCACCGCCGTCGTAGCCCTTCGGATTCACCACTGCCGTCTCCTCCAGATCTTCCACCACCCGTTCTTGATATTGGGTTTGTGCCCAGATCTTGTTATTTGGTTTCTGACCAGTCTTCTTGCCTTTCAGATCTTGTTATAGATATGGGTGTTGATGATGATATATTGAATAAGGAAACTTATATATTTATGTAATTTGATGACATATATAATTAGATACAGACATATATAAGTGATTTGATGATGATGATGATAATATATGTATTTGCAAGAATAGTCATCGTTTATATGAAAAGACAATATTGCCCCTCACGTGAGGGGCACATGATGTCCTTAATGGTAGAAAATAGACGGATCCGTCTGTTTGGACTGAGATCGCCACTACGTTGATATCACAGTGACCAAAAACGCCACTTTGCATAAGTTTGGACGATTCTTGCAAATGAGGTGATAACACAGGGACCAGAAATGCATTACGTTCTATTATAGAGTAATAGACATTGTCAAACTCTTTTTTTTTATCTACGTTGTATCATATTAGGAAACCTCTTTTACATTAACAAAAATAATATTAAAAAGAATATAGATTTTATTATTATATTTATATTTATATTAAATAAAATCTTAAGAAGATATACTATAAAGTTTTAGATTTTATTAATTTAAGTCAAATATGCCACTCGTTATTAAAAACTTGTGCCACATGTAGACTTAAAGAGATATTCAATCTCACTTCTTACATTTGTAGGAGTGGATTATTAGAGGGGTTTTTCAAGGGTTATGAGTTTTCATCCAGACATGCGTGGTTCGAGCTCCACATACGGCCTAATTGGATGTAACTGTGGTGTCTCGAATGCTAACTACTAACTAATAACTCGAGCTCTATATACTATCTAATTGGATGTCAATGTGATGTCTCGAATGCTAATTACTAATTAATACCTAGTTAAAAAAATATATATCGTGTTGTATAAAAGAAATAAATAAACAAAATAGACTTAATTGTATAAGTAAATGGACAAAATGAAATTTAAATATTAGTTAAACGAATGACTCAAATAAAAAAAAAGGTAAAACTAAGAAGACAAAAAAAAAAGTAAAAAAAAAAAAATTCAACACACAATCTTGTAATAATAAATAGAGTTAGTTTTACAAAATAATAAAGAAATGAGAAGTAAAAAATGACCAACAAATGTTAAAAAAAGAAGAAGAAAAAAGACCAACGATCTAAAACAAGAAAAATTAAATAGACGGTCTTACAAGTACCTACATAGCATCCTACCAGTCAGAACATTTCACAATTCAACGAACAATAAAAACTCACTCGAGACAAACATAAGCAAAGTTTTGAATTGTATATTTGTATATGGGGGAATGTAATGTGACAAAACAATGTGAAATTACCATGTGGCGTCCGCACTAAATAAAAACTAAAAATAACATCATAATAACAGTTAAAGTTTCAGTATAGGTGGGGGGAGTGCCTCACCACCCCTCCCCGCTTTTTCTCCTCCTCCCCGCCCGCTCCTTAATTGCAAGGAGTGCTTCCCCGCCCCTCCCCTCCCCACCCTTTTCTATTTAATTTATTTTCTATTTATTTTTATTCAAATAATAATAATAAAATAATAATGTAACAATAATTTATTAAAAAAATTAATAATTTATACAAAACAAAAAGAAAAACTTTTAGCTAATTTAATAAATAGTTTAAAACTTCAGTGTGTAAAATGTAAATATATATAAAATTTTATCCTATTGAAATCTTGGATGCGTCTTCTCCTTTACACCACCTGCAACATATATATATATAATTATATGTATATATAATGGCAGCCTAGTTAAAAAAAAAAAAAAAGGAAAAACATAAGAAACGGTCAAATACAAACGGTCATCAATCGGCAGTGAAACCGGCACCACGGTCTCCAATCTCCTCCCCACCCTACCGGTACCGGTACCACGGGGCGGTGTTCCCTTAGGTACCGGTCCGGTACCTATTCCCTCCCCGGGGCACTCCGTGCACCCTTATAGATAGAATAATTTGGTTGTTTATCTAGAATATTGTAATTATGTGTTTTTTGTGACTTTTAACATCATGCTGAATTCTTTTTAATGTAACATTGTTGCGTTCTGAAAAAAACATAATAAAATTGTTATGAAATCATTATTATGTGGCTATCCACATTCTCAAGCTCCTCATATTCTATCATTATTATTGTACTTATTGTATAAACTCTTATAACTCTATATATACTCATCTCATTGTAACCAAGAGAATTGATCAATGAAAATCATATTACTTTTCTCTCTATTGCTATTGTTATTGTATATGATACTTGCTATTAGGTTGTTGTTTCACAACACGTTATCAGCACGAATGCTTTATAAAAGCTATTTATTTTAACGATTGATTTTTATGAAACATCAGATTTTCGTTTTCTACTTACGTATTCATATTATTGTGAAAGAATGAAAGAGAGATTGAAACATATTACGGCCAAACAAAACTTTTGAGGTATACTTATATTTGAAACATCATGTCAACCTTCTCATGGTTACATTCCCTAGTTTTTTTTCTTAAAAAAGTTTTTTTATATACTATTAAGGTTCTATTCTTGATGTTGATTTTTAATTTATTTGGGCAGGCAGTTATTTTAAAATTAATTTTTACTTATTAGCCAAACTTGTATAATATTAACAAACTGGTTGCAGCCCTCAATCTCTTCAAAAACAATTTTTTTTTATTGTTTATTGACCCAAATAATGAAAGCGGGATCCATGGCTACCAAGGATAAATCTTGATTGATTTATGACTCAATTATTAAAAGAAGCTCAATTTGGGATTTCTATCACGAGATGTACAAGTCTCTACGATTGGATAACGATTGAACATCGATCGGTTTTTCAATACATGATTGAAGACGCCATCTTAAATTAATGGACGGTACATTTTCTTTAACCATATTAATTATTACTCATACACTAAAAATAATAAGATTTAATTGCTTAGGTTGTTTATCTAGAATATTGTAATTATGTGTTTTTTGTGACTTTTAACATCATGCTGAATTCTTTTTAATGTAACATTGTTGCGTTCTGAAAAAAACATAATAAAATTGTTATGAAATCATTATTATGTGGCTATCCACATTCTCAAGCTCCTCATATTCTATCATTATTATTGTACTTATTGTATAAACTCTTATAACTCTATATATACTCATCTCATTGTAACCAAGAGAATTGATCAATGAAAATCATATTACTTTTCTCTCTATTGCTATTGTTATTGTATATGATACTTGCTATTAGGTTGTTGTTTCACAACACGTTATCAGCACGAATGCTTTATAAAAGCTATTTATTTTAACGATTGATTTTTATGAAACATCAGATTTTCGTTTTCTACTTACGTATTCATATTATTGTGAAAGAATGAAAGAGAGATTGAAACATATTACGGCCAAACAAAACTTTTGAGGTATACTTATATTTGAAACATCATGTCAACCTTCTCATGGTTACATTCCCTAGTTTTTTTTCTTAAAAAAGTTTTTTTATATACTATTAAGGTTCTATTCTTGATGTTGATTTTTAATTTATTTGGGCAGGCAGTTATTTTAAAATTAATTTTTACTTATTAGCCAAACTTGTATAATATTAACAAACTGGTTGCAGCCCTCAATCTCTTCAAAAACAATTTTTTTTTATTGTTTATTGACCCAAATAATGAAAGCGGGATCCATGGCTACCAAGGATAAATCTTGATTGATTTATGACTCAATTATTAAAAGAAGCTCAATTTGGGATTTCTATCACGAGATGTACAAGTCTCTACGATTGGATAACGATTGAACATCGATCGGTTTTTCAATACATGATTGAAGACGCCATCTTAAATTAATGGACGGTACATTTTCTTTAACCATATTAATTCTATTACTCATACTGTAAAAATAATAAGCAATCTTAACTTGCTTATTTTGTTTATCTACTGTTAGGACCAGTTTACTGGTAAACTGGCCAGTCTCCAGTTGCACCTGGAGACCCAGTGAAACTAGAGACCCAGATGATTTGTTCAGAAATATATTGAAGTCCAGTTGCATCGTACAGTTAACGCAACTGAAGACTTCCTCCAGTTGAGAACTGACCAGTTGAAGAATCCTTCCAGTTGAAGTCGAAGACAACAAGTGGAAGATAGAGAATGACAATGGCAGCGAAGCCCAGTTGACATTCTAGTCAGTTACAAACTGGAGACCCAGTGAAACTAGAGACCCAGATGATTTGTTCAGAAATATATTGAAGTCCAGTTGCATCGTACAGTTAACGCAACTGAAGACTTCCTCCAGTTGAGAACTGACCAGTTGAAGAATCCTTCCAGTTGAAGTCGAAGACAACAAGTGGAAGATAGAGAATGACAATGGCAGCGAAGCCCAGTTGACATTCTAGTCAGTTACAAACTGGAGACCGTTAGTGGAAAGCTCTTACAAAGCTTTACACTGATTACGAAGAATTGACTTTTGTGCTTTATGTGCTTTTACCCGGATAATAAGATTTATCTTATTATTTAAATACAAAAAGGTACATAAAGCTGGTTGAATAAAGTTGCTTTATCCTGCAACTTTACACTGCATTTTAAGGAATTAAATGATATTCCTTAAATGCTCTCAACCACATTTGTACGGCCAAAGTTAACATCCCAATGTTAACTTTGCCTATAAATACAAGTCATTGCATAACCAAGAATATTACTTCTTCGAATACACTTCGATAGAATTCACACTTTGCATACCTGCAATATTCTTGGTGAACTTGTGCAATATTCTCTCAATCGTTAAAAGGAACATTTCACAACTTTAAGTGTTTCGATTGTTTAGAGAAATTCCAAGTGTAGATCAATTGTAGTTCATAGGTTGTTAGGATATTTACATACTTTGTATTATCTTGGTTCCGCAACAACCTTGTAATTTATTTAAAGTTAATAAATAAATTACACTTGAAAATTACATATTGTCTCACCAATTTACTTTAAGTATTTTGCTTTATTGCATTGTTCTTTACTTATTGTCACTTAATAAGTAATCTATCTAGAACTTGGTATATACTCTCTGTAACTGGTCGTCTCCAGTTCAGAGCTTATATTGCAAAGTAACTCCACCATCGACATTGAGGTGTCTTCAGGTAGTACCATCTATTGAGTTGGGACTTACAAGTGGTATCAGAGCAGAAGGCTAATAAACTTTCCTAGATCTGCTTAGATGACTACTACTGAAGGTGGAGATGGTTCTGGTTCAGGTGAAAACCCCTTGAATACTAATGACCCACCTGTTCAAAATGTAAATACTAACCCTCCTCCTCCTACTGCCCCAAATCATGTCCATGTACATTACTCTAATACTCCTGTTCCAAAATTTGATGGAAACAGCGAGACCTTTGGTACATGGAAGGCTAGAATGCTTTTGCATTTTGGTGGGATAGAGAGGTATATGTTGAAAATCCTTAAGGATGGACCATATATACCCATGTCTCTTGGGGTAAGTCCTCTTCTAGATCCAACTGGAAGAAGAGGTTCAAGAGAAAAGCTCGAAGACCATTGGTCTAATGAGGATCGTAGACTTGTTGATCTGGACACCAGACTCAAGAACATGATCCTTGGAGCTGTCCCTGAAGATCTAATTCTAACACTTGTGTTGTTCCCCAGTGCAAAGTCAATGTGGGATGAATTAGTTATTCAGTTTGAAGGAGGTGATGACACTATTGTCACCAGGAAATTTGCCTTGAACAAGAAGTATGAATCCTTCTTTGCCTTGCCCAATGAAAGTCTAACTGGTACATACACCGGATTTTCTAGCCTCATTAATCAGCTGAGAGGCTTGGGTGTAGAGAAGGATAAGGATATTCTTCTTGAGAAGTTTTGTGATATTCTTCCTTCCAAATGTGAAAACATGGTTCTTGTCTTAAGACAAGGTAAAACCTTGCACAGCCATACTCTTGCATCGCTCTATGGAGCCTTCAGATTCACTGAAGAAAATAATGTTGCAAGACTGGTGGCTGAGCAGGATGCCATGAACCATGCCCAGAGTTCCAAGGTTGCTAGTGTACCTGAGCGACCTTGTGCTGCTTTAATGTCTGCAGAGAGTGTCCAGGCACACTCAATGAAGGAGATGTTAAACAGTTTCTTGAACTCTGGTCTGACCACTGAAATCAGTGATGGTTGTGATGAAACTGACGATGATGATCTGGTAGCCATGATTGCTAAAACCTTTAACAGGTTTAAGCATAAATCTAAAAGATTTAATGGCCCAAACAATGCTTCCAGCTCCAGCTCTCTGGATAAAACCAATCTTACCTGCTATAAATGCGGTAAGAAAGGTCACTTTATGAAGGAATGCAGATCTAGTCAGTTGAACAACCAAATTGGCCCCCCTGTCCCTAATTTCAATCGGCCTGATGATAGCTACAAAGCTAAATATAAGAAGCTTAAGGCCCAGATTGCCCTCATGTCCATGGAAAAAGAAAAGGATCAGTGCTTAATGGCACAAACTAAGGGAAAATGGGAGTACTCTGATGACTCATCAGCTGATGAAGAAGAGGAAAGGAACATGTGTTTCATGGCCTTGAAAGATCAACAGCAGCACGTGGTAAAAGAAGATGTCATCACTGGAAGATGGGTGGACATCATTTTGAAGAAGGTATGTGATTATGACAATCAGGTTGACCCTGAACTGAAACTGGACCTGGCTGAATCATTAAGTGGTGATTTAGCTTTTGTGGAAACTGTAAGGGCAGATAGTGAAAGATATCTGGACACTATCTTAATTGAACTAAACAATGTCAAGCCACAACTTAATGATTTACAAAGTGTCCAGTTGGCTCTCAAGGAGTCAGTTTTAAAAATTGAGGCTTTGGAACTTGATAATCAAAAATTATTTTCTGATCTTGAAAAAGAACAAAAGATTATCAAGTCATGGGTAAAAGCATCTGGTAAGAACTATGATGCATTTTCTAGAACTATCGATTCCCAGAAGAATGCATGGAAATCTGGAGATCTGGAGATGGCAGCTCTCATACCATATCTTCATGCATTGCCTCCAGCTCTTAGGGTTGAAACACCTTATGATCAACCTGAAGCTGTTGAAACTGAACCCATTGAGACCACCCCCATTGAGGTTAAACCTGGAGCCAAACAGGCTAGTGCTCCAGTTAAAAAGGCCACTGGTAACAAGCCTTTACCTCAAAAGTCTAAGGTGCCCAAGACCCAAAAGACTAAAACTCCAGCTGAACCAAGGTCCAAGGTTCAGTTGCCTGATGAAAATAATATTTTGGTTAAACTGGAAAGTCAACTCCAACTTTTGTCTCGACAGGTTCAGAGTTGTACTGCCCGGATTAAAAATCTGGAAGGAGGTTCATCACCTCCAGTTTTTAAACAAAATATTAAACCCCCTTCAAAACCAAAACATAAGAACGTTCCATCTGGAACTAAATCTGGTAAAAATAAGGGGAGCAAGTATCAAGCACCAATCGTTTTTACTCCTACACCTGGATCTGGTAAAGATCCAGATGTAGTCTTCAGTTTGCCCTCACAACAATCAACTGTGACTTCTGTAGAGAAGTCCAGTGAACCCATTAAGAAAAGATGGGTTCACAAAAATAACTGATGATTTTTGTAGGTGTGCAGGGAGATCGAAAGAAGAATATCTGGTATCTGGACAGCGCTGCTGGCCGGACTATGACCGGATGTAAGCCCCTGCTTGAAGAGTTCACTGTCCAAGATGGACCGACAGTGACGTTTGGTAATGATCAATCTGGAAAGACTGAAGGATATGGTGTGCTCAATAATGGACAAGTCGAATTCAAGAGAGTTGCATTTGTGAATGGTTTGAAATACAACCTGATCAGTGTTAGCCAACTTTGTGATGATGGCTACAGAGTTTTGTTCGATATTGCTCAAGGCACCATATTTAACAAGGATTGGAAAGTGGTGATGGTTGCACCAAGAAAAGGAAATGTGTACATCATGGATTTGGAACCAGCTCCAAAAGAGCAGTGTTTCTATACCAAAGCTGATGAGGACACCAACTGGCTGTGGCATAAAAGATTATCCCATCTTAATTTTAAAAATATTAACAAGTTGTCTCGCAAACAACTGGTTGATGGGATACCTCAGATTTCTTTTAATAAAGAAAAGCCATGTCCAGGGTGTAAGATGGGCAAGCAGAAAAGGGCCAGTTTCAAAACTAGGCAAAACTTCAGCATCACTGAACCTCTTCACATGCTACATATGGATCTCTTTGGTCCAGTGAATGTTCAAACTAGAGCTGGGAAGAAATACACTCTAGTTGTGGTTGATGAATTCACCAGATACTGTTGGGTGGTATTCCTCAGATCCAAAAGTGATGCACCTGCTGAAATCATCTCTCTCATCAAAAGAATTGAACTCAAGTATACTCGAAAAGTCTGTCAGTTGCGAAGTGATAATGGTACTGAATTTCGAAATAAGGTACTTGAAACATTTTGCAATGACACTGGCATCTCTCAAAACTTCTCATCAGCACACTCTCCAGAGCAGAATGGAGTTGTGGAAAGAAAGAATTGCACACTGATAGAAACAACCAGAAGTATGCTATCTGAATCTGGTCTTCCCACCAGTTTTTGGGCTGAAGCAGTTGCAACTGCTTGTCACACCCAAAACAGGTCAGTCTACATCAAGAGACATAAGAAGACTGCCTATGATGTACTCAGGAATCGTAAACCAAACATTGGATATTTTCATGTATTTGGTTGTCCAGTTTATATCTTAAACGATTCCAGTCAGCTTGGAAAGTTTGATGCAAAAGCTGATGAAGGTGTATTTTTAGGTTATTCAGATATTCGAAAGGCCTTTAGAGTTTATAATTATAGACTCCAAAAGGTTCATGAGACAATTCATGTCACATTCGACGAATCAACTGAAGCAATCAACAAGAGACCAACCCTTGATATTACTCCAGTCGTTCCAATCAACTTTGGCGAAACTGACCAAGTTCATCAGTCAGTTGTTTCACCAAAAGATGTTTCCAGTTACAACAAATTGGAACTAGTTAAGAAGAAGAACACCACCAGTGACACATCATTCTATCCCTCCATCAATTTCAACTTACCACAAGAATTGGTGATTGGATCTGATGTACGTGCCACTACAATATCAGCACCAGTTCAAACTCCAACTTCTCCAGTTCTTCAAGAAATGCCTTTGAATGAAGAATTTCATGATGCAAATCGTGACCTCATTGACTCTGATAAGGATGTAGAAGTAGTTTGGACTGATCCTCCTCCAGAAGCTACTGCAACTGAAGAAGATCGCCAGGTGACTTGCACTGATATTATTTTACACCAGCCTAGTCAATACACTAGATGGACTCGAGCACATCCAATTGAACAGATTGTGGGAGATCTAAATAGTGGGGTTCAGACTAGAAGAGCCACCCGTGAGCAATGCTTAAACGTCACCTTCTTATCACTAATTGAACCGAAGAAGATTGACGAGGCTATGGCAGACCCAAGCTGGGTGGAAGATATGCAAGAAGAGCTCGTCCAGTTTGAAAGGAACAATGTTTGGGAGCTTGTTCCTTGTCCACCAGGGTTAAAGAAAGAACGCTTTGGTACAAGATGGGTCTACCGAAACAAGATGGATGAAGATGGCCATGTTGTAAGAAACAAGGCCAGATTAGTTGCCCAAGGTTATTGTCAAGCAGAAGGCGTTGACTTTGATGAAACTTTTGCTCCAGTTGCAAGACTTGAAGCCATCAGAATATTTCTGGCTTATGCAGCCCACCTGCAGTTTAAAGTCTTCCAGATGGATGTCAAAAGTGCGTTCCTTAATGGAACATTGGAAGAAGAAGTATATGTTAAGCAGACTCCAGGCTTCATCGATGAGAAGCATCCTCATTGGGTTTATAGACTGAACAAAGCATTGTATGGTCTAAGACAAGCCCCAAGAGCCTGGTATGATACTTTAACTAAACATCTTCTTAAAAATGGCTTTCAAAGAAGTGCAATAGATAATACCTTATTCATCTTGAAAGAAAGAGGTAATATCTTATTGGTATAAATTTATGTTGATGACATTATATTTGGTTCAACTGATGATGCAATGTGTAAAACGTTTTCTAAAATCATGTCATCTGAGTATGAGATGAGTTTAATGGGTGAATTAACATTTTTCTTAGGTCTTCAGATTAAACAAACTGAAAATGAAATTTTCATAAACCAAGGAAAATATGTCAGAGATTTGTTAAGAAAATACAAATATGATTCAATCCCATAAAAAACACACCTATTGCAGCACCATTAAATTTGGACTCTGACCCAACTGGCAAACCAGTGAACATAACTGACTATCGTGGTATGGTTGGTTCACTGATGTATTTAACTGCCAGTCGACCAGATATAATGTTTGCAACATGTCTATGTGCCAGGTTTCAGGCTAACCCTAAAGAATCACATTTGCACGTTGTTAAGCGTATCTTTAGATACCTGAAAGGGTGTCCTAATCTTGGTCTTTGGTACCCCAAAGGCTCAGGATTATATCTAATGGGTTATTCAGATTCAGATCATGCAGGTTGTAAGATAGATAGAAAATCAACAACTGGTGGTTGTCATTTCCTTGGAGGAAAACTGGTAAGTTGGACCAGCAAGAAGCAGACTTCAGTCTCTATGTCCACTTCTGAGGCAGAGTACATTTCTGCGGCCAGTTGCTGTGCCCAAATTCTCTGGATCAAGAACCAATTACTAGATTATGGTCAAAAGTATACAAGGCCCCCATTCTTTTGTGACAACGCCAGTGCAATTGCTATATCTCACAACCCAGTGATGCACACCAAAACAAAGCATATTGACATCAGGTATCATTTCATTCGTGATCATGTCATGAAAGGAGACATTGAATTACATTTCATCCCCACTGACAAACAGTTAGCTGATGTTTTTACAAAACCTCTCGATGAGAAAACCTTTAAACATCTCATCAGCGAACTGGGAATGTTAAATCCTTAAAACTGGAGATTTCTTTGTTATTGAACGCGTCAGTGACACTGATGAAGTTCTCCAGTTGAGGAGGTCCAGATAACCTTTGCTCGCCAGGCTATCGAACGCCTTTGTGATACTATCCTGGCACTAATCGATTTCTGGATCATCATTTTAGGGGGAAAGATTCAAAATAATTTTCTGACTAAAATTCATTTTTGTTTGAAAATGGCAACTGGAGAACTCTCCAGTTGGAAACTGGCACTGGACTAATCCTCCAGTGACCAGATTCAGTCTTGTCTTAACTTTTTATAACGTTAGAAATACTTGGTCAATATTTGTGACACGTGATGGTATTCGAGTGTTTTAAACCACTTGATATCGTCATCTGACGTGTTTAAAGTCATTTTGGTAAATGAACACTGTTTGTATTGGAAAAATAAAAAGTGAGTGGGCGCGTGAGTAAGATAAGCCGTCGTAGCATTTAATGCTGACACAATTAATTATGTTTTTATTTCAAAATTCAAACTTATTTTGTAAAAATATTTACAAAATTGATTTTGTTAATAAAATATAATTTTTGGTATTACATTGGGATCTTGAATTCCTTATAAATACCCTTATTTACTCCGAACACATTTACTTCTCTTCACATTCTTTCATTTACTTCCCAATCATCTAAAATTGCTTCATTTCTCTCTTTGCTTCATAAATCAAGAACCCTAATTCCTAAATTTCAATTTCATTTTCCAATGGCTCCTAAATCATCCCGTTCAAGAGATGTAAATCTCTTGACTGTTCCATATGCTCCTTCACCAGATGTCAAACCGGCATCTGGTGCTCCTAGTAACGCTTCGGTCATCAAACTCAATCCAAATAATCCGATGGCAAGCTTACAAGGATCTCAAGGGTCCAATACCCTTATTGGTAGAATCCAAATTTTTTTGAAGGATTCTCCAATAGGACCCTCATTCTTTCTAAACCCACGCAAGATGTTTCACGACTACTTGTGTGAGTTTTGGTACACTGCTACTCTTTCTTCAGATTGTTCTTCCATCACTTTCACACTAAAAGGTGGAACAATCCAGTGTACCTTATCCGCTGACGTGTTGAGGGATGCCTTACACCTCAACTACTGGAGAGAGGGTGAATCTCCAGGCGTCTTACCCCCAAACGTTAATTTTCGCCAAGTCCTCTTTGAAATGGGACATAAGGAGTGCTTGGACAAAGGGGTTTTGAAGACGAAGGGTGCGATGACCATGAAGGGTCTTACACCTTCATGGAGGTATTTTTTCATCCACCTGGTGGAGAGTATGGGTGGGAGTTCTGGTGGTCTTGACCAGATTAACTCCTCACAAGCAGAGATGGCATACTGCTTGTGGAATGGATTGAGAGTAGACTTTGCCGATATCCTGTTCAGAAGCCTAGTACAAAAACTGAAGGGCACCAGGGGAGTTTGTATCCCCTTCTCAAGGTTTCTCTCTCTCTCTGCTTTTTACAAATTTTGGGCAGTAAAGCATACTTAAGTACAGATTCACCATACACTGTGCCAGATTTGTTGAGGAATTTAGACTCTCTAGTATCTGAAGCTGGAGAGGTCGAGATTCCAGATCGAATGCAGCTGGCATTCGCTAAAACTGATGCACCAATCGAAGGTGAGTCAGAAAGACAATTGGGCGGGCCTCAAAATAATGAGGGACCCTCCAGTTCGTCTAATGTTATGGTTGAGGATAGAGCAACCATAACTGAAGCAACCCCAATAACCTCTATTCCTGGTGAAGATACCTCAGTATCTGATCCTCCAACAGATGCACCCAACCAGGAAACTGGGGAAGGTCATCTGGAGACTGACCCTTCTGGTCAGCCCTCAGTTACATTCATGGATCTGGACATGAATGTTAATGACGAGGAAATCCTTATAGAATCTTCGGATTCTGAAGGTACTGAAACAGACTTGGAGATTTTTGATTCTGCTGTACAAGATCAAAACCCTTCATCTCCAGTCTCGCTTCCAGATGCATCAATTTCACTTTCACCCTCCCAACAAAATGAGCCTACAGATATACCATTCCCAACTTATAACTATATGTCTGGAAACAGACGTATGGCACTTTCACCATCTGGGCAATTCTCACTCCTTCGAGAAATGCCACCCCCACCGCCGCTGTTGTTCACACCTGAGCATTCTCAGCATGAACAACACATTGATATTCCAGTCCTTTCTTCTGCCACCACTCCTACTATTTCTTCAACTGCTGGACTGACAACTGGGGAGACTTCTCTAAGTTTGCCTCCTCCAGTTGCTCCAGTAGAAACTGCTGCTGGTCTAGTGACACCTTCTCCTCCGTCACTGGACAGTCAAGTTGTCTCTGTACAAGCCGATCTCCAAAACCTTCTCACCAGGGTGGAGGAGATTCAAAAGACACTTGACAAAAACACCAAGTCTTTCTCTAGATACCATAAGGATCACTTGACCAATATTAAGGTGGTTGATCTGGGGATTAACAAGTTTTCATCTAATGAAGACTTGGTGTTGAAGAAGCTGAATGAGTTGGTCACTGGCTGCAACAATCTGGCAGGTACTTTAAAAGAAGCCTTTGACATCACTCAGTCCAAGGTCACAACCTCAATCTCCAACTTGCTGGGCAACACTGTTAGAACATCAGAAGTTGATTTAAGAGAGATTGAAAAACAGGTAAAGGAATTGGTTGACAAGCCTGGGTTGAATGTGACTAAACTTGGACAGCAGTTAATGACTTCAGTTGGTCAGAAGATAGATGATACGCTGGGTGCTAGGGAAGCACAATTGATTGAAAGGGTGATGTCTGAGATCACCAAGCTGGCCACTCCTCAGGTTGATCTGGCCCCACTCACTAGTGAGATCAACCAGTTGAGGGGCAGCATTGATAACTTGAACACCCAGGTATCACTTCATGCTCAATCTTTGGATAAACTGACAACTGAAGTAGAAAATTTGAAGAAGAAGGATGAAGAGGTGAAGGATAAGGTGGCTTCTGGTTTGGATGAAGATTCCAAGCTTTTAAATGATTTGAAAACTGGTCAGGAACAAGTTGCATCAAATGTTCTGACCCAGTCTAAAGAAACCAACCACCTTTGGAGATCTTTCAGGATGATGTGCACAATCTTCAAAGAATGCAAGAACATGCAATCATGGCAGCCTCTTGACCGGTTGCCAGCTCACCATTCTGAATGGGAAGTGATTAGGGCAGGTCTAGATGCTGCCAAGGGGGAAAGAAGTGCAGTTCTTGCACAAACTCAAACTCAAACTGAAAGAAATCCATCTGGAAGTCAAGAAGGTAGGGAAATGGTTGTAGCTACCAGTACTGAAGCTGGTGAGCAAAGAACTGGTGATATAAGTGTTAGGGGGAATGTTTTGGATAAAGGAAAAGGTTTAGCAGTTGATGTATCTGCCCAGCCGGCCACTGATATACCTATGTTAGAAACTGGCAATGCTGATGTACTTCCTCCAGTTTCTGATAGTGTAAGCAAACAACTGGCTAGACTTGGTAATCAAATTAAAGAAAGAAAGAAAATGAAACAAGCCAACTAAGTTGAAGCCAGAGCACATCTTGCACAGATCAAACTGCTTGATATTAGTGATGCTCATATTTTGGGAATCACTAAGGAGGAGTATGCCAGAGTAAAGAATGATCCCAGGATAGTTGACCAGTTGAAAGAAATGCTTGATGTTGAACTGGACAGACACTATCCTGATGATGAAGCTGAATTTGATGCCAAAAGTTTGAACATATTAGTGGAGAAGGCTAAAGAGAATAGGGCCAGTGGGATTCTAAAAAGAATTGAACATGTTAAGAAGGTTGTGAAAAGGGTATTGAATCCACCAAGGAGAATCCCTCAACCAAGAAGACGACTGACCAGAGATGCTGACCTTAGCACATTTGTTGAACCAACTGGCGAGGTATCAAATGAAGACATCAAGTTCGCTGTACTGGCTGCTGGTGCTGGGAGTACTAAAATATCAAATGAATCTGAAGCAAGAAGCTATTACTCCCAGATCATGACAACCAGAAGACATAGTGGGACTATCAATGGTGTTAATGTAACAATAAAGCCAGGCACCAAGTACTTTCATGTTGAAGTTAGTTATACCAGAGGGCCGCTGGTTAAAACTGACAATCTTGGTGCTATGCAGTATGGGTTCAGTGAATGGGTTGAAATGGTGAATGTGTTGGATGCAAAGGCACAAAAGAATAGGTTTGAGAAAGTATGGGTGAACTTCTTAAAGGGCAAGATTCAACATAAAGAAAATCTGGAGCTAAAGTTGAATATTGATCCTGAAGACTCTCAGCCTATCTCTTCAGTGACCAAGAGAAGAAGAACTGGCGAAGGGCCATCTCATTAAGTTCTCTTTTCAATGTATCTACTTGTATTTTATTTACATTCTGTAACTTGTATAAATTTCATTTCCTTGTATAAATGAAGTTACCAGTTTGTAACCACAAGGTAGATAATAGATTAAATCTAACAAACTTAAAAAGAAAAACCCAAGGCATTTATTGATCTATAAAAATGCCTTGGAAAACTTAGATAGATTTAATCGAACAAGTCTCTACAGTTCACACTTGTACAGATACAAGAACTGAAAAATATTTACAATTTTTGTTCGTCTTTTTCATCTACTGTTTCATCAAAATTCACCTCTCAAATCACATAAAATCACAGTTATTTGTTCATCAATAGATTCGTGGTAGTTAAAAACATAATCCTGTCAAGTTTCAAGTTCCAATTCGATCTAAATCTCGAGTTTGAATTTTTGCATTTTAGCGTGAAATTTGGGATTCGAATCTGTTGTGTTTTGTGTTGAATTTTGTTAATCGGTGTGTTGCTAAGGTGAAAACAAACAGTTTGCAAGTGATTTCATGTTCTAACTCCTAGTAATTCGAAAGATATTGAAGCTTTATGAAGTCGTTAATGGAGTTTTTTTTTTGTATAAAACTGTATTGCTGATGAAGAAGATGATATCAGGACGATTTTGGCCAGGACGATCTCAACAAGATCGTCTTAGTCTTTGAACTTCAAAAATTTTCATTCTAAGTGCTTTGTGGCTTGTTGGACGATCCTCACAAGATCGTTCTGAAAAGTGGTGTGTGGTGAAGTGTTTGTTTGTGGCTAATTAATCCGTAAGGATTGGTTTGGTCAATTCAAATACTTGGAAAGTATTTTATACTTGAAAGTTTTGAGAAAGAAAGCTAGGACGATCCTCACCAAGATCGTCCCAACCTACTGAACTTAGGACGATCCTCACCAAGATCGTTCCAGCCTTGTGAACATAGGACGATCCTGTCAAGATCGTCCCAGTTCCTTTGAATACTGTCACCTAAAACGATTTTCACCAAGATCGTTTCACCAAGATCGTTTCACCAAGATCGTTTCACTTTCCAAACAAAAACAATCTTCTTTCATTCATTTCATTTTCTTTAATTCAATCCAAAAACAAACTTCAATTTCAGTTTCATTTCATACTTAGCCAAATTTCACCAAATTTCAGTTTCATTTCTTACTTAGCCAAATTTCACCAAATTTCAGTTTCACTTCCTGTTCTCTTCAACTCTTAATTCAATTCAATTTTTCAAAATCAAATCAATTTCAAATGGGTTCTCGTGAAGCATTGGCATTAGGTTCAGATACAAGACCTCCAGTTCTCTACCGTGGTTCTTATGGACTATGGAAGAAAAGATTTATGGACTATGTGGAAAGTCAAACAAATGGTCATATGATGTAAGATTCCATCCTTAATGGACTTGCCGTTCATCGCCATCCCACTACTGATGCAATTCTAACTCATGATCTTTTGATTGCTGAACAAAAAGATCGAACAGCTGCAGATAACAGAGCTAGATCATGCTTATACAAAGCTCTACCGGATGAAATCTATGGCTCTGTTGATTCTTATGATACAGCCAAGGAAATATGGGATGAGGTGGCTAGACAGATGGAAGGAGCTGACGTGACTTCAACGATAAGATTGACCAATGTTTTGACTGAGTTTGACAACTTCACAAAATTGCCAAATGAAACTCTTGAGGCTGTCTACTACAGATTCTGCAATGTCATAAATGAACTGAGGAAGAACAATGTCAAGAAAACAGAGATTGAGTTAAACATCAAATTCATCAAAGCTCTTGGTCCAGAATGGGAAGATTTTGGAACACATATCAAGCAACATCAAAATCTGACCAAGTTCACCATTCATACTCTTTATGAATCTTTCAAACTCAATGAAAACCAAGTCCTAAACAAAGCTTCATCAAGCAAAATGCCAGAAGTTGTATCTACTGATCCTTTGGCATTGATAGTTGAGAAGAAGATTTCTGAAGCTCTTAAGAGGCAAATGGTAGTTTGTTTCTTCATCTGATGAGGAGGGAGATGATCTGATGGCTACAAGAGATGGTGTTTCAGATGAACTATATCAAGCTCTTGCCGCGGTAACAAAGCATTTCAAGAGAAAATTTTACAAAGCGAGGCCAACAAACAACAATCTCCGCACTGCTTCTACAAGTGCATTTCCCAAGAAGGAACATTATCATCCTAAGATTAATGAGCAAGGTGAAGCTAGTGGATCAAAACATGGTGAAAAGAAGGAAGCTTATGAGAAACAAGTTGTTGAGAAGGGTAAGGCATCAGACAAAAAGTGCTACAATAGTGGTATTCCTGGACATTTTGCTGTTGATTGCAAACAACCTCGAAAGCAGAATTATGAGTATTACAAGCAGAAGATGCTGTTAGCCAAACAAGTTGAAGCAGGACATGCATTGCTCGCTGAAGATGACAAATGGCTATTACTCTCAGATGATGAAGATCAAGATCTCTCTGCTAATGTTTGCTTTATGGCAAGGTTGGCAAAGGACAAAGTTTTTAAAGCAGAAAGCACTGATGATGAATACCCAGATGATGAGGTAACTCTCGACTCTACCTTTTCTTTGATTAAGGATAAAGAGTCATGTAGATTAGCTTTGTCAAATTTGACAACTCATATCAAATCTTTAGCCAACAAAAACAAAAAGTTAAAAAATAGTATTTCATTTTCTAAAAGTGAATTTTCAAAACTTCTTGAAGAACATTCAAAATTACTTTTTGAACATGATGCTATTAAACAAGATTTTCAAGCATACAAAGATGAAATGTTGGTTAAAGAATGTGAGTTGAATGTCTCTCCTGATTCTAAGTTATTACAAAAATGTCACAATCTTGAAAAGACCATTCATGATCTTGAAAAGGCCAATCAAGATCTTGAAATTCAAAAGACCAATGAATGGCTTCGGGCAAATGCTAGACAAATGGATGTTGATATTCTAAATAAAAAGCTCCAAGAAGCTAAACCAAACAATGTTGAACTCGAAAGGAAGATTTCTGATTTAAATCATAATTGTTTTCTAAAAAGCATTGAGATTGAGAATCTTGAAAAACAAGTTGAGGAATTTAAAAAGAATATACTTTTCTATCAAGAAAAGTTCTATAAAGTTGAACAAAATCCTCTCTTGAATTTCACTGCCTATTTCAACAAGTCAAAAATTGACAAAACGGATCTTCTTCTCGGGTTGGGATTTAAGAATATCACACCATTACAAAAAGCCAAAGAGAAATTGAACCCTTGTATGATGAAAAATTTCTACGACTTGGTATGATACAACAATTTATTCGTCCATTGGATGACGAATTTGAGACTGATGAAGTTGAGAGAATACCAAAACATGAATTTTTGGTTAATTATGATGCAATAAATGATTCATACAACACTAAAGAATCTTCAATTTTCAAATTGGAAGAAATTGAATCAAATTTTCAAAACCAAGAATCTGTCGGTACTCCACCTAAACCAACTAAAATGTATTTTCCAACCACAATTTTGGAAAAACAAGTAGAAGGTTTACAACAAAAGGTGGAATCTCAACAAAAAGTTATTAATCACCTCAAGTCTCAAAGTCGGAATTCAGAGGATAAATGTATTGTTGTTGATACTAAGAAAGTTTGTGAGAATGTTTCTACTCAAACTGACCAAAGTGCTTTAGTAGACAATTCTACTCAAACTACTTGTGATTCATCTACCAATACCTCTACTCAGACCTTGACTGATTCTCTTGAATGTACTTGTCAAAATACTGCTACATTTATAGCTGATAATTATGTGCAATCTGATTTATCTGATGAAGAACTTGCACACAATTTAGTTTTGATATGGTACTTCTATAGGTTTTTCACATGCAACACTGTTAATGAGTTAGTTGTTCACCCTAAGCCTAGTGCTAGTATAGGTGTTGATACTTCTACTCAATTTTCTTGTGAGACCAAAGATGTGTCAGTTCAAGTTGAACTAATTTCTGAGACTATCCATGATGTAAGTTGGACACCAAGATTCCTGATTTTTCAAAACTTTCAAATGAATTTGAAACCAATCAATCTCCATTGAACTTTTCTTTTTCAAAAGATGTCACACAAGATGATTTTGATAAATTCATGGAGGGAGAATATGTTTTTAATTCAGAAACTGAGAAAAAGATTGAATCTACCAAAATCAAAGTGGAAACAAAAGTGGAATCTCAAAAACCATTGTCCAAAGCTCCAACTTCATATTACTCAAAGAAACGAGTTAAGAACCAAACTCGTCAAGACTGAACCAAAGACCATTAAGTTAGAAACCTTTGTCTACCCCAGTGAAACATGTCAAAAAGGAACAAGCTGAAACCCCACTCAGGACAGAGTACACCAAAGTGAAACTTCCGAAAGACTATCCTAATGCTTCTCAATCTAGCTCTCAATCTAGCTCTATACCTAAGGTGTCTAAGTCTAGCTCAGTTTCGCTAACTAAGGATACATCAAATGGTACAACTAGATTTAGGGATAGATATGGATGGTTTTCTCATGATAAACCAAAGAAGCAAGAAGTTTCCTCACCTCCAAAAGATTCCAAAAAGATGAAAGTGTTTAAAACACCTCGTTCTAATCTTCTTAGTTTCAATTCAACAGGTGGAAAGAGCATAAATAGTGGTGCTAAATGGGTTGCTAATACATTAGTACCTAAGATCACTAATAAACAAAAGAATGTTGAGAAAAAGAAGAAAAGAAGGAGGAGGAAGGGTGTTCCTGTTAATCAAAACAATTATTCTTTGTTAAATAATGTTGAATATGCCAAGGCTAGACCTTGTGAGCTTGTAAACA
>CM067175.1:17516565-17631565 GCA_034093135.1 Erigeron breviscapus | reverse complement strand
AACTACAAGAAAGTCTTCTAATCTTTATTACAATTTATCACTATTTTTGGATTTCTAACATTCTCCCCCTTAGTGATTTATTGTAATGAATGAAGTACGTGTTATCTTGTCTTGAAGGTATGAAATTGATGAGCCCGGTGGTGTAGACAATTGAGGTGTTGAAACAAGTCTTCAAAGCTTTCTCTTTTGTCTTTGGAGAACTTGATTCAGTCTTGGTCTTGGTCTTGGACTTCTTGAAGTTAAATCATATGAAGATTCTCAATGTTCTTTTTGAACAGAGAATGATGAATGCATGTTTGGCTTGAATCTTTGAGAATTGATGAATCTTGAATCAGAGTTGTCTTTTGAAGTGCGGAAGAGATGAATCTTGATTTTGATTCTTCAATCTTCGATTCATGAGTAACATTCAACTTTTTGATTCTTCAGTTTTAATTCTTGAACGAATCTCATCTTTCTTGAAATGAAGTTTCATGAATATGAACTCTCCCCCTTGATTTATGCATTGGAGTTTCTTGATAAAATGTTGTTGTATGACTTGAAGATCTTGAAGGAAGTATGTTTGATGAATTCTCGTTTGAAGCTTTACTTCTTTGACTTGAATCTTCTAATCAACTCTTTCAATCTCTTTGAAGCTTTGATCTTTGTCATATCAACTCTAACACTTTGGAGAGTAAGCCTTTGAATAAACTTTGAATGAAATTCTTATGAAGTAATCATGCTCCCCCTCAATCCATGAGTATAACCATTTTGGAGCATCTTTGAACTTTTTGAAGCGTCTTGAGTGAAAGTCTTTTCATCTTTGATTTCATTCAAATCTCTAAGGTCAATGCAGACACATCATGAACAATTTTCTCCCTCTATACATAAGCTTTGATAAGCCTAAACCCATTTGAAACAACCAATTTACAAAAATTTCTCAACATAGACTCTTATTCCATTTCTATCATCAACTATGCCTTTGAAAGAGATAGAAATATTGATGGAACACAAACTCTCATTCCATTCTTGTCATTTGAAGACAATACCAAATTCATTTCCGAAACAAAAGCTCAGTTTGACAAAGACTATGAATCAATCATAATATTTTCTCCCCCTCATAATGACAAAATTGGGTATCAATGTCATTATGCACAAATGTGATTGATTAAGTGTTACAAGGAATAAGAAGACATGGAGAAATGTCAACCATCAAAACATCAACCTAAACTAGTAGCCCAACCCAAGAGATCCTATGGGTGACTAAAATGTAAGATTGAAGTTGTTGGGACAAACATTATATCATGGTGTTGGTGGTTTCTGTGTTTGTGTTAAGAGAAATGAAACCGGATAAGAATGATCCGTTTACATGTTCAAAAATCAAAAGGATTAATGAAATGACCGAAAGAAATGTATAACATTTTTCGGATTTCCTATGTATCATTGAGATATGCACAAAACAAGTCTCTAACATAGTTCGGTCTGCGGCTTTTCAACCACTAGATTGCTTCAAAGAATATAAATCATGATTAACACTACCGAAGCATTTGATAACCACAACTTTATCCTTAAAGACTTTTAGGGAAAACCGAGGTCACTTAGACTTCTCGTTAGCTCAATAATCACATAAATGTAATTATGAGACCTACGTTCAACGTTGGAAAAGATGTTAGCATTGGTAGGATTTCCATTCGATCATCGTGGAATATCAATAAAGATATCACTACGAATGTTCCGGCTATATCACAGAGATAAGCAATTATATCACAAAGATATGACGCTAGTGTGTCCTAAAAGAATGAAAGATGATCAATTTAATGATCAATTAAATTTGCTCTAGACACAATGTGATCAAATGAAGTCGGGGACTGGAGCAGAATGTCGCCCTTTTTCAATATCAACATCTTCCAAAAGAAGAGTCAATAGAAGTGTGAAAATCTCCGTGAGAATAAAACAAGTATTTGAAAAGAAATACTCGAGTGGTTAGGTAAAGATGTGCTTTGCTTCACTGGGTCCATGAAGACTTCTTCAATATCAAGATATCAACAAATGATATCTGATAGAAACGTGTTTTACCCGGCTTTTGAGAATTTTGGGAAGGGTATCATTTCTTTTATCCCTTTTCTCACAACAAATCACCTTAACCTCTCACTTTTCGACTTTACTCCCTCCATTCTAGTTGCACGAAATCAACATCACTCAAAATACCCTCACTATCTAATGAAAGAAGTGAATACTCCGGGGTTAGAACTCATCGGCGATGATGAAATTCATGGAGTAAATTTTGAGAAATACCTATCGCTCGTTGTGCAAACTAATCACCGAACTCCATTTGATTAAAAATCATTGGAAAAACATCAAATGTGTGTATAAAACGTTTGAAACACATTTGAAGTTTGAGAATTTTTGAAATCACAAACTCCCCCTTAATCTATGCAAGAATATAAAAAATGGTTTTCATAGAAAGGTGGAGCAAAAATTGTTTTTGCGAAATCAAAAAGAAACACAAAGTTTTGCTTCAACAACAATGTTGGTAGTAAGATAACTAAGGAGTACACAAAGGCGTTCGATCCTTCGTTTCCCATATCACTAATTGAAAGTTTGAAAAATTTGTTTGGGAAAAAATTTTGATTGTTATTACACATACATATTCATATAAGAATACTTGGAAGTACACAAAGGCGTTCGATCCTTCGTTTCCCATATCACTAATTGAAAGTTTGAAAAATTTGTTTGGGAAAAAATTTTGATTGTTATTACACATACATATTCATATAAGAATACTTGGAAGTACACAAAGGCGTTCGATTCCTTGTTTTCTTATATCAATTTATATGTATAATAACAATGTGTTTTATCAATAAATATATCATTTAAGAACGGGTTACATACATAGTATATGCAAGCCATTACACTTTAATTAAATAAAGCATTGAAGAACGGGTTGCATACAGAGTATATGCAAGCCTCAAAAATCTTTTTGTTTATGTTTGAAATTTTTCAATTTTGTATTTTGTTTTCTGAAAATGTTTCAAGAATTCCTTCAATTGAAAAAGAATTAAGGTTTAAGATTTAACATACCAAGCTTGGAGATCAGAAAATTAAACCTCTTTTCGTCCAACGGTTTTGTGAACAAATCTGCAAGTTGAAATTCAGTTCCCACAAAGTAGAGTTCGATGTCACCTTTCTCAATATGATCTTTGAGAAAATGATATCTAACATCAATATGCTTTGATCGAGAGTGGTTTACTGAGTTGACTGCAATTGCAATGGCACTCTGAGAATCACAATAGATAGGAATATGATCATATGTCAGACCATAATCAGTCAGTTGTGTCTTCATCCATAAAACTTGAGCACAACAACTAGCTGCAGCCACGTATTCTGCTTCAGCCGTTGAAAGTGAAACACAATTCTGTTTCTTGGAAGACCAACTCACAATTTTGTCTCCTAAAAATTGTAAAGTACCGGAAGTGCTCTTGCGATCAAGTTTACAACCTGCATGATCTGCATCTGAATAGGCAGTTAGATTGAATCCAGTATCCCTTGGATACCAGAGACCTAAATCGGGTGTACCCTTCAGATAACGAAAGATTCGTTTCACAGCTTGATAATGTAAATCAGTTGGAGCAGCTTGATATCTAGCACACATACATGTTGCAAACATTATATCTGGGCGAGATGCTGTAAGGTACAACAATGAACCAATCATACTTCTATATCTCTTTTGGTCAAATGGTTTCCCATTTGTATCAGTATTAATGGTTGTTCGAGCAGCCATTGGGGTAGAAATTGAAGAACATGAAGTCATATCAAACTTTTTCAACATGTCATTTATGTATTTACCTTGTGATATAAAAATACCAGTTGGTAATTGTTTGATTTGAAGACCCAAAAAGTAATTCATTTCCCCAATCATGCTCATTTCAAAATGATTGACCATTAGAGATGAAAAGTTTCGGCAAAATGTTTGACTGGTCGACCCAAATATAATGTCATCAACATATATTTGAACTAGTAGAACATGCTTACCTTGTTTGCGAATGAACAGGGTAGGGTCAATTATACCTTTGGTAAATCCACCTTTAAGTAAGAAAGTAGTTAAGGAATCATACCATGCTCGGGGTGCTTGCTTAAGACCATAGAGAGCCTTGTCTAACCTGTAGACATGGTTTGGTCTTTGAGGATCAACAAAACCTTCAGGTTGATCAACGTAGACTTCTTCTTTGAGGTCACCATTCAGAAAAGCAGTTTTCACATCCATTTGAAACACAGTGAAGTTTCGGAATGCGGCATAAGCTAAGAAAATTCGAATGGCCTCCATTCTTGCTACTGGAGCAAAAGTTTCGTCGAAATCAACACCAGGTTGTTGGCAATAACCCTTTGCAACAAGTCGAGCTTTATTCCTTACTACCACTCCATTCTCATCCTTTTTGTTTTTGAATATCCACTTCGTTCCGATTGGATCAGCTTTTCTAGGATTTGGAACTAACCTCCATACCTTCAGTCTTTCAAATTGAGCGAGTTCATCTTGCATTGCCTTAACCCACTCTGGATCTTTAAGAGCTTCAGATACCGTTTTGGGTTCAATATTGCTAAGAGAAAGTGCAACAAGACACTCATTCACTGAAGTACGAGTAGTTACTCCTGCTTGTGGATCTCCAATTATCTGATCAGTAGGATGGTCTTTCTGCATACGTGTCCACTTGTGAGCATGAGGAAGTGGATCTTGTTCTTGAAGATCAACATCATCATCATTGAAACTTGAGTTTTGTTGAGAGATAGAGTCATAACTTGGTATAACTCTTTCCTCATATGCTGGATGATCAAAGTCAAGTGGCACATACACATTTGGAGTGTTCAGGGGATTGGTTGTCTGAGTGAATTGAGAAGGTTGTTCTTGAACATTCACTTGAGAAGGATTCTCAGGAGAGGATGATGGAATAGAATTATTTGAAGATGATCTTTGCTCAGAAGAACTTGATGCTGATTCATGAGTGTTGTTAGGAACTGGATCGTGGTTATGAATAGGTTCATTGTTTGGATTTGAAGATCCAAAAAGTAATTCATTTCCCCAATCATGCTCATTTCAAAATGATTGACCATTAGAGATGAAAAGTTTCGGCAAAATGTTTGACTGGTCGACCCAAATATAATGTCATCAACATATATTTGAACTAGTAGAACATGCTTACCTTGTTTGCGAATGAACAGGGTAGGGTCAATTATACCTTTGGTAAATCCACCTTTAAGTAAGAAAGTAGTTAAGGAATCATACCATGCTCGGGGTGCTTGCTTAAGACCATAGAGAGCCTTGTCTAACCTGTAGACATGGTTTGGTCTTTGAGGATCAACAAAACCTTCAGGTTGATCAACGTAGACTTCTTCTTTGAGGTCACCATTCAGAAAAGCAGTTTTCACATCCATTTGAAACACAGTGAAGTTTCGGAATGCGGCATAAGCTAAGAAAATTCGAATGGCCTCCATTCTTGCTACTGGAGCAAAAGTTTCGTCGAAATCAACACCAGGTTGTTGGCAATAACCCTTTGCAACAAGTCGAGCTTTATTCCTTACTACCACTCCATTCTCATCCTTTTTGTTTTTGAATATCCACTTCGTTCCGATTGGATCAGCTTTTCTAGGATTTGGAACTAACCTCCATACCTTCAGTCTTTCAAATTGAGCGAGTTCATCTTGCATTGCCTTAACCCACTCTGGATCTTTAAGAGCTTCAGATACCGTTTTGGGTTCAATATTGCTAAGAGAAAGTGCAACAAGACACTCATTCACTGAAGTACGAGTAGTTACTCCTGCTTGTGGATCTCCAATTATCTGATCAGTAGGATGGTCTTTCTGCATACGTGTCCACTTGTGAGCATGAGGAAGTGGATCTTGTTCTTGAAGATCAACATCATCATCATTGAAACTTGAGTTTTGTTGAGAGATAGAGTCATAACTTGGTATAACTCTTTCCTCATATGCTGGATGATCAAAGTCAAGTGGCACATACACATTTGGAGTGTTCAGGGGATTGGTTGTCTGAGTGAATTGAGAAGGTTGTTCTTGAACATTCACTTGAGAAGGATTCTCAGGAGAGGATGATGGAATAGAATTATTTGAAGATGATCTTTGCTCAGAAGAACTTGATGCTGATTCATGAGTGTTGTTAGGAACTGGATCGTTGTTATGAATAGGTTCATTGTTTGGAATTGGATCAACGATGATCTGAGGTTCTTGATCATGAACCGGTTTTGAATTATAGAATTCTTCAAAAAGAATATCTAATTCATCACTGGTTGGAGTTGGAAATTTCTTGAATTTAGAAGCTAAGGTAGAATTCCTTGTAGAAGGATTTGAAGCACTTGAATCCATACTTGTTGGTAGCAAGCTTTCTTGCTCAAAAATCATGCCTGACATCTCATCAAACCACACATTCATTGTTTCTTGAATTGTGTTTGTTCGGCGATTGTAGATTCGGTAGGCAATTGATGTTTTGGAATAACCAACAAAGTATCCTTCATCACCTTTCTTCTCGAACTTTCCAAGATTCTCCCGATCATTCAACGTGTAACAAACACACCCAAATATATGAAAGTAGTTGATGTTGGGTTTCCGTTTGTTAACAACCTCATAAGGAGTCTTTTCGAACCGCTGATTGATAATGGACCGATTCTGAGTGTGACAAGCAGTGTCAACAGCTTCAGCCCACATATTTGATGGCAATTTGGAATAAGCAAGCATTGTCCTTGCTGCTTCCACCAGCGATCGATTTCTCCTTTCAACAACACCGTTTTGTTGTGGGGTTCGAACTGCTGAGAATTGATGAGTAATCCCTTTGGATTTGCAGAATTCATCAAAAACAGCATTCTTGAATTCAGTACCGTTATCCGAACGGATGTAACGAACTGGATCGTTGTTATGAATAGGTTCATTGTTTGGAATTGGATCAACGATGATCTGAGGTTCTTGATCATGAACCGGTTTTGAATTATAGAATTCTTCAAAAAGAATATCTAATTCATCACTGGTTGGAGTTGGAAATTTCTTGAATTTAGAAGCTAAGGTAGAATTCCTTGTAGAAGGATTTGAAGCACTTGAATCCATACTTGTTGGTAGCAAGCTTTCTTGCTCAAAAATCATGCCTGACATCTCATCAAACCACACATTCATTGTTTCTTGAATTGTGTTTGTTCGGCGATTGTAGATTCGGTAGGCAATTGATGTTTTGGAATAACCAACAAAGTATCCTTCATCACCTTTCTTCTCGAACTTTCCAAGATTCTCCCGATCATTCAACGTGTAACAAACACACCCAAATATATGAAAGTAGTTGATGTTGGGTTTCCGTTTGTTAACAACCTCATAAGGAGTCTTTTCGAACCGCTGATTGATAATGGACCGATTCTGAGTGTGACAAGCAGTGTCAACAGCTTCAGCCCACATATTTGATGGCAATTTGGAATAAGCAAGCATTGTCCTTGCTGCTTCCACCAGCGATCGATTTCTCCTTTCAACAACACCGTTTTGTTGTGGGGTTCGAACTGCTGAGAATTGATGAGTAATCCCTTTGGATTTGCAGAATTCATCAAAAACAGCATTCTTGAATTCAGTACCGTTATCCGAACGGATGTAACGAACTGGAAGTTGAAGATTTACTTGAGTAATGGTGATGAAATCTATCAACATCTGAGTTGTTTCATCTTTGGATGCTAGGAACTTAACCCAAGTATATCTTGAATAATCATCAACAATAACCAGGATGTATTTCTTCCCATTTCGGCTTTGTACTTTCATCGGCCCACAAAGATCCATGTGAAGCAAATGAAGAGGTGCCAAAGTATTTGGAGATTTCTTCGGTTTATGAGAAACTCTCTTAATTTTCCCAACAGCACAAGAAGGACAGACATGCTCACTTTCATACTTGTAGTCAGGTAAGCCTTCAACAAGATGCTTATTGACTAAAGTATTGATTGTCTGGAAATTCAGATGAGAGAGCCTTCTATGCCATAACCAAGAATTCTTCGAAGTAGCCTTTGAAATGAGACAAATATTATCGGTTGGTTGGTTATCATCGAGATTGACGGTAAAAAGGTTATCGTCACGATCGCCACAAAGGATATCAACTCCATCTAGGGTTTGGACTTTGCAAAGGGATTTTCGAAAAAGTACTTGAAGATTGTTATCACAGAATTGTCCAACACTGAACAAGTTGTGACTTAAACCTTCAACATAGTGAACTTTCTTGATTGTAATCCCATTTCGTTCAATGTCCCCATAACCTAGGATAGGAGCGAAATTGTTGTTTCCAAAGCGAACAGTTCCCATGAATCTTTCAACAAAATTCTTCAGCAAAGATTTATTTCCAGTCATGTGCTTCGAACACCCGGAATCGAGTATCCAAACACAGATGGTTATTTCCTGCAATCAAAGAAATTTAACCATTTTTAGGTACCCACTTGAAAACGGGTCCTTTTTGGTTAGATAAAACAGGCAGGGTATATAACTTAGGATGTGCATTCAAACATGTTATTGAATCAACATAAGCATCAACACGCATATTATCAACAAACATATTTGAATAAAATGTACGAACATTCACACAAGAATTAAATGTAACATGTCTACAAGCATTAAAATCAACCACACAAGAATTAACATTGTTTACAAGCATTAAAATCAACCACACAAGAATTAAATGTAACATGTCTACAAGCATTAAAATCAACCACACAAGAATTAAATGTAACATGTCTACAAGCATTAAAATCAACCACACAAGAATTAAATGTAACATGTCTACAAGCATTAAAATCAACCACACAAGAATTAACATTGTTTACACATGTCTACAAGCATTAAAATCAACCACACAAGAATTAAATGTAACATGTCTACAAGCATTAAAATCAACCACACAAGAATTAAATGTAACATGTCTACAAGCATTAAAATCAACCACACAAGAATTAAATGTAACATGTCTACAAGCATTAAAATCAACCACACAAGAATTAACATTGTTTACACATGTCTACAAGCATTAAAATCAACCACACAAGAATTAAATGTAACATGTCTACAAGCATTAAAATCAACCACACAAGAATTAAATGTAACATGTCTACAAGCATTAAAATCAACCACACAAGAATTAAATGTAACATGTCTACAAGCATTAAAATCAACCACACAAGAATTAACATTGTTTACACATGTCTACAAGCATTAAAATCAACCACACAAGAATTAAATGTAACATGTCTACAAGCATTAAAATCAACCACACAAGAATTAAATGTAACATGTCTACAAGCATTAAAATCAACCACACAAGAATTAAATGTAACATGTCTACAAGCATTAAAATCAACCACACAAGAATTAACATTGTTTACACATGTCTACAAGCATTAAAATCAACCACACAAGAATTAAATGTAACATGTCTACAAGCATTAAAATCAACCACACAAGAATTAAATGTAACATGTCTACAAGCATTAAAATCAACCACACAAGAATTAAATGTAACATGTCTACAAGCATTAAAATCAACCACACAAGAATTAACATTGTTTACACATGTCTACAAGCATTAAAATCAACCACACAAGAATTAAATGTAACATGTCTACAAGCATTAAAATCAACCACACAAGAATTAAATGTAACATGTCTACAAGCATTAAAATCAACCACACAAGAATTAAATGTAACATGTCTACAAGCATTAAAATCAACCACACAAGAATTAACATTGTTTACACATGTCTACAAGCATTAAAATCAACCACACAAGAATTAAATGTAACATGTCTACAAGCATTAAAATCAACCACACAAGAATTAAATGTAACATGTCTACAAGCATTAAAATCAACCACACAAGAATTAAATGTAACATGTCTACAAGCATTAAAATCAACCACACAAGAATTAACATTGTTTACACATGTCTACAAGCATTAAAATCAACCACACAAGAATTAAATGTAACATGTCTACAAGCATTAAAATCAACCACACAAGAATTAAATGTAACATGTCTACAAGCATTAAAATCAACCACACAAGAATTAAATGTCAGTGTTTTGACAAGTACATTCAAGAGAATCAGTCAAGGTCTGGGTATTGGTAGATGAATCACAAGTAGTTTGGGTAGAATTTTCTACAGATGGTCTTTGGTCAGTTTGAGTAGAAACATTCTCACAAACTTTCTTAGTATTAACAACAATACATTTATCCTCTAGATTCGGACTTTGAGACTTTAGATGATTGATCACTGTTTGTTGAGATTTCACCTTCTGTTGTAAATCTTCTATTTGCTTTTCCAAAATTGTGGTTGGAAAATACATTTTAGTTGATTTAGGTGAAGTACCAACAGATTCTTGGTTTTGAAAATTTGATTCAATTTCTTCCAATTTGAAAATTGAAGATTTCTTTGTTTTGTATGAATCATTGATTGCATCATAATTAACCAAAAAATCTGGATTAGGTATTCTCTCAACTTCATCAGTCTCAAATTCGTCATCCAATGGACGAATAAATTGTTGTATCATACCAAGTCGAAGAAATTTTTCATCATACAGGGGTTCGATTTGGTCTTTGGCTTTTTGCAATGGTGTGATATTCTCAAATCCCAACCCGTGAAGAAGTTCTGTTTTGTCGATTTTTGACTTGTTGAAATAGGCAGTGAAATTCAAGAAAGGATTTTGTTCAACTTTATATAACTTTTCTTGATAGAAAAGTATATTCTTTTTAAATTCCTCAACTTGTTTTTCAAGATTTTCAATCTCAATGCCTTTAAGAAAACAATTATGATTTAAGTCAGAAATCTTCCTTTCGAGTTCAGCATTGTTCGGTTTAGCTTCTTGAAGCTTCTTATTGAGAATATCAACGTCCATTTGTCTCGCATTTGCCCGAAGCCATTCATTGGTCTTTTGAATTTCAAGATCTTGATTGGCTTTTTCAAGATCATGAATGGTCTTTTCAAGATTTTCAATCTCAATGCCTTTAAGAAAACAATTATGATTTAAGTCAGAAATCTTCCTTTCGAGTTCAGCATTGTTCGGTTTAGCTTCTTGAAGCTTCTTATTGAGAATATCAACGTCCATTTGTCTCGCATTTGCCCGAAGCCATTCATTGGTCTTTTGAATTTCAAGATCTTGATTGGCTTTTTCAAGATCATGAATGGTCTTTTCAAGATTTTGACATCTTAGTAATAACTTAGAATCAGGAGTGACATTCATTTCACATTCTTTAACCAACATTTTGTCTTTGTATGCTTGAAAGTCTTGTTTTATAGTATCATGTTCAAAAAGTAATTTTGAGTGTTCTTCAAGAAGATTTGAAAATTCACTTTTTGAAAATGCAATACTATTTTTCAACTTTTTGTTGTTGTTGGCTAAAGAACTGATATGATTTGTTAATTTAGATAAAGCTAATCTACAAGACTCTTTGTCCTTAATTGAAGAAAAAGTAGAGTCGAGATTTACCTCATCATCAGGGTATTCATCATCAGTGCTTTCTGCTTCAAGGGTTTTGTTCTTGGCCAATCTCGCCATGTAGCAAACATTAGCGGAGAGATCTTGATCTTCATCATCAGTGAGCAATAGCCATTTGTCATCTTCGGCAAGCAATGCATGTCCTGCTTCGACCTGTTTGGCTAATAGCATCTTTTGCTTGTAGTACTCGTAGTTCCGCTTCTTGGGTTGTTTGCAGTCAACAGCAAAATGTCCAGGAACTCCACAATTGTAGCACCTTTTATCTGATGTTTTCCCCTTTTCACCAGCTTGTTTCTCATATGCTTCCTTCTTATCACCATATCTTGAACCAGTAGCTTCACTTTGATCATTGCTCCTTGGATGATAGTGTTCCTTCTTTGGAAATGCACTTGTTGAAGAAGTGCGGAGATTGTTGTTGTTGGCCTCGCTTTGAAATATCTCTTCTTGAAATGCTTGGTTACTGCGGCAAGAGCTTGATATAATTCGTCTGATACACCATCTCTTGTAGCCATCACATCATCTCCCTCCTCATCTGACGAAGAAACAACCACCATTTGCCTTTTGAGAGCTTCAGAGATCTTCTTTTCAACGATCAATGCCAAAGGATCAGAAGATACAACTTCCGGCATTTTGTTCGATGAAGCTTTGTTCAGAACTTGGTTTTCATTGAGCTTGAAGGATTCATATAGAGTGTGAATAGTGAACTTGGTCAGGTTTTGATGTTGCTTGATTTGGGTTCCAAATTCTTCCCATTCTTGACCAAGTGCTTTGATGAACTTGATGTTTAACTCAATCTCAGTCTTCTTGACATTGTTCTTCCTCAGTTCATTAATCACATTGCAGAATCTGTAATACACTGCCTCAAGAGATTCATTTGGCATTTTGGAGAAGTTATCAAACTCAGTCAAAATGTTGGTCAATCTGATTGTTGAAGTCACATCAGCTCCTTCCATTTGTCTTGCCACCTCATCCCATATCTCTTTTGCTGTATCATAGGAATCAACAGACCCATAGATTTCATCAGGTAGAGCTCTGTATAAACATGATCTTGCTCTGTTATCTGCAGCTGTTCGATCCTTTTGTTCAGCATTCAAAAGTTCATGAGTTGTAATAACTGCACCAGTAGTGGGATGAAGATGAACAGCAAGTCCTTTCAGAATGGATTCTTTCATCATATGACCATTTGTTTGACTCTCCACATAATCCATGAATCGTTTCTTCCATAGTCCGTATGAACCACGGTAGAGAACTGGAGGTCTTGTATCAGAACCTAATGCCAAAGCTTCACGAGAAGCCATTAGAGATTGATTTGATTTGGAAACTTTGAATTGAATTTAAAAGTGGAAAATGAAACGGTCTTGGTAAGGTTATGATCTGAAACGATCTTAGTCCTTTCAGAATGGATTCTTTCATCATATGACCATTTGTTTGACTCTCCACATAATCCATGAATCGTTTCTTCCATAGTCCGTATGAACCACGGTAGAGAACTGGAGGTCTTGTATCAGAACCTAATGCCAAAGCTTCACGAGAAGCCATTAGAGATTGATTTGATTTGGAAACTTTGAATTGAATTTAAAAGTGGAAAATGAAACGGTCTTGGTAAGGTTATGATATGAAACGATCTTGATTAAATAAGGAATGAAACGATCTTGATTGAAATAGGTAATGAAACGATCTTGATTAAGTTCGTCTGGGAAAAAATGAGACGGTCTTGAAAACTGGAACGATTTTGAATGAAGATCGTCTTGAAACTTTTTGGTGAAATTTTGGCTAAGTATCAAAATGAAACGGTTTTGAAGACTGGGACGATCTTGAATGAAGATCGTCTTGAAACTTTTTGGTGAAATTTTGGCTAAGTATCAAAATGAAACGGTTTTGAAGACTGGGACGATCTTGAATGAAGATCGTCTTGAAACTTTTTGGTGAAATTTTGGCTAAGTATCAAAATGAAACGGTTTTGATGAGGATCGTCTTAGGTAAAACGATCTTGATTTAAGTTCGTTCTGGGTAAAAAATGAGACGATCTTGATTTCTTTCACAAGACTTTCAAGTGATTGAAATGACCAAACCAATCCTTTTGGATTAGTTAGCCAGAATCAACACTTCCACACCACACTTTTTGCTAATACGATCTTATTAGGATCGTCTTAACAAACCACTAAGCACTGAATTAAAACGGTCTTGGTCTTCTTCTTCAACTGAAAACAATTCCAGAAAACTCCATTGATGAGTTTTTTTAAAACTTCGATTTCTTAAGAATTACAAGGAGTTAGATCACGAAATCACTTCCAAGCTGTTTCAATTTCTGTCCGCAACACGATTATGAACAAAATTCAACCAAAAACACAACAGATTCAAATCCCAGATTTTACGCGCCAAAACTCAAAATTCAATCTAGAGATTTAGATCGAATTGGAACTTGAAACTTGACAGGATTATGTTATCAATAGCCACGAATCTATTGATGAACAAACAATTGTGATTTTATGAGATTTGATGTGTGAATTTTGAAGAACCAGTAAGTGTGAAATTTCGAACAGAATTTGAGATTTAGCTCGATTTTGATGAAATTGTGATTGAATTCAGTTATGGATCGTCATCAGATTGATGTTTCTCTCTGATACCACTTGTTATAACACGATTTAAGCTCTGAATTCGAATCAACAATGGCGGTTGGTTAGTGTGTGTTCTTGGTGTGTGTGTGTGTGTTTTGAGAGAGAAAGATCGTATGAACTGAAAGATTGGAATTAACTGTGTGTGAAAATCTACAGGTTATGTGCTTGTTGTTATGATTTCTAAGGTGTGAGGGCTATTTATAGTCTAACAATACAACTTTGCTAATTATCACAATTAGCCCCTCAACCTTAGAAATCATCTATCTATGACTTAACTACAAGAAAGTCTTCTAATTTTTATTACAATTTATCACTATTTTTGGATTTCTAACAAAGGTATATATTTACATTATACTAACCTATGAAAGTAGTTTAGTTTGTTTTGATAATGCAGGATGATCGATTACAAATGGATATGTATTTATAAATGTTGACATCAACTTTATCATATATTATAAGTGAATTGACAGATCAACACGAAGATAATGCAGCATGGACATTTTCAATTACAGAAGTTGTATATCAAAGGGAGTTTGTTTGTGATATTAATGACTCAAGGAGCTCATGTTATGTGATCATCAGGGGGAGAAGATACGCGTTGCACTCTTTTTCCCTTGGCCATGGGTTTGTCCCATTGGGTTTTCCTGGCAAGGTTTTTAATAAGGCAACATCCCCAAGCGTATCGAAAGAACTATGTACTCTTTTTCTGTAACACCCCAAGCCAAGGCTCGAAATATTACGAAAATCATATAGCACAAGGTGGAATTAATGTAGAACATGAACTATATGCAAGCAAAGGATTCAGTGAATCCATACATTAAAATAAACAAGTACCAAAATACATAAGGAGCAAGTCACCATCAAGGTTTACAAAAGAACATTTAAGAGATGGCTAACGGTCCTAAGTACAATGCAAAAGAAGGCAAATGGATCCTTGATCCATATAAGTCCAAGTCCGGGTTCAACAACAAGCAAACAATCAAACTTCTTGCCTTGGAATAACTTGGTTACCTGAAAAGTGTACTAAGCATAGTCAACACAAGGTTGGTGAGTTCGTAGGAATGGTTCACAAGGAACCATTGTCCTAAATCACAACAAGTATAAGTAAAGGCAAAACATAACATAAGAATAGCCTTTATGTGTCTCAATCTCAAATCACAACAAAAGACAATATAAGTAATGCGTATGATAAATAAGCACAAGTGATGTCTATATCAAGATATGTACTACACGCATAATCATGTCCGAATGCATAAAAGGTATGTCCAACAATTTGGCATCAGATAACGCATCCTAAGTGTACCATGACAACAACAAAATCACTTCAAACACAATATTCTCAAGTCTAACAACTTGGTAGTACATCGTACATTGCGCGATCTCAAGTGTATGACACTTGGAAGTACGTGGAACCATTCATCAAGTAAGTATACTTGGAAGTACATCAACCAAACATCAAGTACGAACCTAACCAATCTCAATCACAAAACCATCATATCACAAATCAATCAAACTACAATGCACATACATTTCATACGACTTTACATTTAAGGAATCATAGATGTTTATATATAGGGTCACCCGCAGCCTTCCCACCACATCTACAACTCATTAAAGGTATCATCGTCTTCCATGTATGTACAACTATCCTAATCACAATATCAAATCATTACAAGATCATAAGGGTAAATTAATTGCGTATAATAAATGAGCACGCGAAATATTAACATCAAATCATGTATCATACGTATGTAAGACCACCACGTATATCAAATGCATGTCAATAACGTCATCAATGCAACAATAAAAGTATGCTTGAGTGTGTACTGTACAAGTCAAGTATAACAAGGCGTATATGTCCATTCCAAACACATTCCCAACATCCATCAATTCCTCTAAACAATGCGTACATACACTTCGGAGGGTTTTACTCTCATCAAGTTCTAGATGCTTATGTATAGGGTCATCCGCAGCCTTCCCACCACATCTAAAACCTTTTGAAAGTAAAACCGACCTCTATGTATACACTACTATCCTAATTTATTTAACAATATCACAATCTCATACAAACCCATCAAACACTAAAGCAAAACTATCCATCATTCATCCAATGTCACCAACTAGACATTTTGTACGTGAGTAAAATCAAACAACACCAACAATCATTTACAAACACAATTAAACAAGTAATCACATAAGTTTACACTTTTCAGCCCGAATCTCAAGCGAGTAGGGAACTACGGAACTCACCTTGATTTCCAAGCAAACGACAAGTTAATATCGAGCTATAAATGTCCAACGACCGCCACGTGCCCACAACCTATCAATATATATCATAGTGTCATCAAAATCAACTCTATAACCCTACACAAGTTGGTTAAGTAAGTTTGAGTCACGCCAAAATCCCACAACGCCTTAATGACTCTCCCGAGCATGAACTATAACACTTTGACCCGACATTTTTAGAAATGGAAAAGGATTCAGATCAAAAGGACTTTACCATGAGAAAGTAGACTCTCTCACGATTCCAACGATAGGTCATATGACTCAATTGGACTTACGGATCAAAAGTTATAAGCGTTTGAAGTTGACAAAGAGTCACTGGTTCAGCAGCTTTTCACTGCGCCGCAGTGGGGTCTGGCACCTCCCACTGCGCCGCAGTCAGCCAAATCTGCTGCAGAAACTTAGCCAAAAACGATCCAAAACAACCCAAAACCCCATTTTTGACCCTATAATCGACCATGGATGATCTAGGACCCAATTTCAAGCCTAAATCCACATATTTGGACATAAACAAACATAACCCACCTCATAAACTCGAATCATAACATCAAATTCATGCCCAAATCATTTGACCCATTTCAAAACCCTAATTTAACCCTAATTCCATTTTGAGTCGATTTGAGACTTGTAAATGCTCGAAACGACTAGAAATGCATAAACAAACATAAGTAGATTCAAATGGGATGAATTTGACTTACCAAAGCTTCTTCTTGAGCTCAAACCCGAAATTAGGTCAAAATGGGTTAAAAATCTTGCACTATGAACTTCAATCTTTAGATATGATGAAGATGAGAAGGATATGATGATGATTCTTATATTAAACAAATTTCACAACACCAATTCATTCAAGAGTTCAAGAGAGAAAGAGGGAAAAGAGGTGCTCTTGTTCTTGCTAGAGAGAAAAGAAAAGAGAAAGAGATATTGTGTGGTGAAATGAAAGAGATAAGGGAGGAGGGAAATGGGTCTTAAGGCTGGTGGGTCGTGGATCACCCACGGGTCGACCCGTTTCTCTTCCCAAGCCAAATTACAAAACGTTAGGCCTTTAAACACCGATTAAAACATATTATCGACCCGACGAACATACCACATTGTCATTTAATCACAAAACGACCCAAATATTTCATTAACTTAAATTGTTAGTCAAATTGCACGTAAAGTCAAACGGTCAAAACTCACGGATGTTACATTTTCCTTCACTAGGTTTTTGTCCCACTGGGTTTTTCCTAGTAAGGTTTTAACGAGGCATATCCTTTTGACCCGTGGATAGCCAAGGGGGAGTGTTATGAAATCATTATTATGTGGCTATCCACATTCCCAAGCTCCTCATATTCTATCATTATTATTGTACTTATTGTATAAACTCTTATAACTCTATATATACTCATCTCATTGTAACCAAGAGAATTGATCAATGGAAATCATATTACTTTTCTCTCTATTGTTATTTTCTCTCTATTGCTATTGTTATTGTATATGATACTTGCTATTAGGTTGTTGTTTCACAACAAAAATATAATTCTTCTTATTTTTTAGACTATTGTATTGGTAATACGATGTTTGTTTCTAAAGGTTGGGCCAAACACGATAGCTTCTTCATTTAGACTACTTTTGTACTCAACGACTGCATTAGATCTTTGGAAGCTTAAAAATTTAAAATCCATATAGGATCTTGATCATAAGATTTTAGGATCTCGTTTCGCATGGTTTTGCTTTTGTTTGGTTTGAGATATAGATAAGAAAGAAACAATTTTACGATAAATGCTACCAATTTGACCGATAAAATAAATCTAAGGACAGACCCGGCCCAACTATATATTGGGATCAAGCATGTGCTTTGGGCCACCAAAAACAAAAGGCCCCCAATTTTAATAGCATCCGTTTGTATACATCAAAACAACCTGCGGCTGAAAAAGATTACCTCTCGCCTAAATTTTAAAAAAAATAATAAAAAAAAAGACTGAAATTAGAACGCAGCCAACAGCCTACCTCGACGTCTTCATCCTCCTTGAAAGGTGAAAATTGTACGATTTTTCTCTCTCAAAATATGATGGCAACGGAGTCTTGTGATAATGGTGAAATCAAAGGGTTATTTACTGATGTTTCCATTCTTCAAAAATTGGGTATAAAATTGGGTAAGTTTATTCAATGTTTCCATTCTCCAAAAATCATTCACTCATGTTCTTAACTCTGATTCTCAAAAATATGTTTTGGTGTAGACTACAACTGTTTCCATTCTTCAAAAATTGGGTAAGTTTATTCAATGTTTCCATTCTTCAAAAATTGGGTAAGTTTATTCAATGTTTCCATTCTTCAAAAATTGGGTAAGTTTATTCAATGTTTCCATTCTTCAAAAATTGGGTAAGTTTATTCAATGTTTCCATTCTTCAAAAATTGGGTAAGTTTATTCAATGTTTCCATTCTTCAAAAATTGGGTAAGTTTATTCAATGTTTCCATTCTTCAAAAATTGGGTAAGTTTATTCAATGTTTCCATTCTTCAAAAATTGGGTATAAAATTGGGTAAGTTTATTCAATGTTTCCATTCTCCAAAAATTAATCTCGTTTAAAGTCACCAAAAATCTTGAGCCGGCACTGTCTAAGGAAAGTTCATCAATTCATCTAATTCAGTGTTTCAATAAATCATTAACATCAAATTATAAACTTTAATTTATATTTCTTATTTCTTATATTACACTTTTGCTATAAGCCTACAATGTTTAATATTTAGGCATTTCATAAATTTGTCACACACACATAAAATAAATATGAACATGTATATAGGGTTTTCTCTGTAATCAATCTTGTCTGATTTATAATTCCGATATTGCAGATAATGGAACGAAGCTTGTAAGATTGAACATTGGTTTCACGACCACTTACAAAAATTTTACTGAACATGCATGAAAAATATTTATGTTTCAATTACTTATTTAAGAAAGTGCGTAAGTCTATTGGTAACGCGTGGAAGAGGTGTGCGTTGTGGGGGGCGGTGTGGTTTGAAAATGTGGTAAAGTATACCGCGATTGAGAGAGTGGAATATGAACATTGAGGTCGACCATTGGAGGCCCCCCACCCCACAACCTTTTTTTATAAGTACTACATTTCTCCAACCATTTTTGTTTAAGGGTAAGTTTACACTGTAAGTTAGTCAAAATATTTGATGATCTTCTCATTAACAATCCACCCTGATGACATACCCCTACAGCGGCACGCAGACCCTGACATAGTAACGTTGTGATACGAAGGTCTGTTCATTACGAAGGTTTCCGCAGATAGATAAAAAAGGATCAGAATTTCCCCTTATCATTTCCAAAACGGATAATTACGGAAATGATCCCTGGCCTAAAACTTAGGAAACCCTAGGCGGCCTACTTGTTTTCCAAGAATACTTCCCCTTATAAAAGGAGGATCGTAAAACCCTAAATGGGGCATTCAACCAAATGGACGATCACACATAGATCGCACAAAAACCTCAATTGGCGTAAAGAGATTAACTCTACCTTTTGGGAACCGCCAATATACAATCAAAAACACCCATCATTCCACATTGCTTCAATCCCGATTCGGTGCACAAACATTTGGCGCCATCCGTGGGACCCCATACTCATATCCCATAACCACTCTAAATTCTGTTTTTTGTATCGAATCAGAAAAAATGGCCGATGTTCCACCAGGATTTGGGCAAAATTCCCAGCAGACGACCGGGAACGAGCCCACCGGAAACTCTCCACCCAGATCTGGGCCAGCGACTGAAGCACCGATCAGTGGCGATCAGCAAGCGAATCGTCGAACTGATGAAGATATTGAACGCCCAGACCAGACACCAAGGGGACAAGGTGGGTTCACACGAGGGTCCCCGTCCAGGACCCCGCAGTTATTTGATCCAGACTATATTCTTCGAAATTACAGTCACATCCAGCACACTATAAGGCATCTCCGAAGTGTCGGAGCCCTTAATGGCATCACCAGGGTGTTAAACTTTAATGATGAAACGGAAGATGACTATGACGCGGATACCCCACCAAGGGGACTCCGACGATACCCTCGAATCCCAAGATCCCGAGTCAGAACCGATTACGGATTCAGTTTAGGTAGTGAGGGTCCTCGTCCTCGAACACCTTCGCATCGAACACAGCCGGAAGAGACGGAGGCCTCGAGGCCAGAAAACGCAGCCTCAGGAGCTAGCACTCAGATTAATGTTCCCCCAGGATCCGCAGGACCTGGGGGTCGACAATCCAATGTACCTCAATCTGGATCTGTCCCCGGAGGATTTAACGCAGTATACAGTACACCCTCCGGGCACAATATCCCATTCGGAGGTTACCAAGGACCTTCGGGCCAGACCTTTCAAGGACCTTCGGGCCAGACCTTTCAAGGACCTTCGGGCCAGACCTTTCAAGGACCTTCGGGCCAGACCTTTCAAGGACCTTCGGGCCAGACCTTTCAAGGACCTTCGGGCCAGACCTTTCAAGGACCTTCGGGCCAGACCTTTCAAGGACCTTCGGGCCAGACCTTTCAAGGACCTTCGGGCCAGACCTTTCAAGGACCTTCGGGCCAGACCTTTCAAGGACCTTCGGGCCAGACCTTTCAAGGACCTTCGGGCCAGACCTTTCAAGGACCTTCGGGCCAGACCTTTCAAGGACCTTCGGGCCAGACCTTTCAAGGACCTTCGGGCCAGACCTTTCAAGGACCTTCGGGCCAGACCTTTCAAGGACCTTCGGGCCAGACCTTTCAAGGACCTTCGGGCCAGACCTTTCAAGGACCTTCGGGCCAGACCTTTCAAGGACCTTCGGGCCAGACCTTTCAAGGACCTTCGGGCCAGACCTTTCAAGGACCTTCGGGCCAGACCTTTCAAGGACCTTCGGGCCAGACCTTTCAAGGACCTTCGGGCCAGACCTTTCAAGGACCTTCGGGCCAGACCTTTCAAGGACCTTCGGGCCAGACCTTTCAAGGACCTTCGGGCCAGACCTTTCAAGGACCTTCGGGCCAGACCTTTCAAGGACCTTCGGGCCAGACCTTTCAAGGACCTTCGGGCCAGACCTTTCAAGGACCTTCGGGCCAGACCTTTCAAGGACCTTCGGGCCAGACCTTTCAAGGACCTTCGGGCCAGACCTTTCAAGGACCTTCGGGCCAGACCTTTCAAGGACCTTCGGGCCAGACCTTTCAAGGACCTTCGGGCCAGACCTTTCAAGGACCTTCGGGCCAGACCTTTCAAGGACCTTCGGGCCAGACCTTTCAAGGACCTTCGGGCCAGACCTTTCAAGGACCTTCGGGCCAGACCTTTCAAGGACCTATCGGCCAAAGCTACCAAGGACCTTTTGGCCAGAGCCATCAAGGACCTACGGGACAAGGCTATCAAGCGCCTTCGAGCCAAGGCTATGGAAGCATGAACGGACCTGGAGCACAGCAATATTCCTCGCAGCAATACGGCACTCAGCCTTCGGGAGGAATTTATGGCAATCAGCCAGCAGGGCAGACGCAACCCCATCAGCACCATGCATCACAATACACCGTGCCAATCCGCGGGGCCCAGCAAGGTGTCGGAGGACAACAGTTTGCCACACAAAGCCCCGTCGCAGGATCATATGGCCCACAGAACTGGGGGGCTCCAGTGTATCAAAACGCGCTGGAATTGCAAATGGTCGGGGGAAGCATCGAGAACTCTCCGTTTGTCGCCTGGATACAAAACTACCCTCTCCCGAAAGACCTGAAATATCCTTCTCACCTGGGAACGTACAAGGGAAAAAGCGACCCAGACGATTTTTTGGAAGCATTCGAAGGAGCAGCAGAGATGAAAGTCTGGAACGTACCGGTTGCGTGCCGAATGTTCAGGTATGCACTCGAAGGAGACGCCAGAGAATGGCTGAAAAGTGTGGCAAAAGGATCCATTACTAGTTTTGACGACCTTAAAGAGAAATTCAGGGCCCGTTTCAGCCAACAAAAGAAACACAAGAAAATTCACGTGGCAGCCCACGGAATAAAACAGAAAGACACGGAGGGCTGCAGGGCATTTATTGACCGGTTCACCACCAAAACAGAGGATATCATGGATCTCCCTGAGTCACAAAGGATATCCGGACTGTTACATGGCCTCTGGAGCAGAGGGTTAGTTGAGTTCCTATACAGAGATCTTCCGAAGACATATGAAGCAGTTCAGAAGAGAGCTCATGTGTACCTAGATGCTAGGGACACCGCTTCAAAGGGAGACACCAGTCCCCCACGAGAGAAGGAGGCCCAGGTAAGTAGAAAAGGGAAATGGAGCAACGAAAAAGAAAAAACACGATATAGCCCGTATCTCAAAGATGACAGAGGGTAGCTCAAAATTAATCTCCCAGAGCTACACAAAAGCCCAAAAGAAATATTGCTCACCGAAAGTGTCGCTAAGACTTTCCCCACTCCACCCAGGTTGAGCGGTAAAAATAGGAAATACCCAGAGAAGTATTGTGAGTTCCATAGAGATCATGGCCATGATACGAATGCGTGTTGGCAACTCCGAAAAGCAATAGAAGAAGCGATTAACGAAGGGAAGCTGTCACATTTGGTGAAAAGCGTCAGACAGCAACAGAGTGCCAAAAAGGAGGATGACACGGATGAAAAGAAAAAAGGTCCCGAGAGAACTATTTATACCATCATAAAAAACAAGTCGGGGATAGGACGTTCGCCCCCGAAGACCTACAGGGGAGATATGACGAGGATTACATTTCCCTCGACCTATAAGGCCTTCAGGGACCCTTTGGTGATTTCGGCATTCTTGGAAATATCAAAAGTGAAGCAAATTGTTATAGATACTGGAAGCGAATGCAACGTCCTGTACGAAAAGGCATTCTGGATGTTACATCCTGTGTCACAAATGAACTTCAGGAAGACAGAAGCTTCGGTGCAAGGGTACTCCGGGGATACTGCTACGCCAATAGGAAAATTGTCGGTAAAAATGACAATTGGAAGAGGACGCTGGGAGCGGAAAGAGAAAATTACTTTCTTAGTGGTCAGCGGAACATCACCCTTCCAAGCAATCCTAGGGAGACATGGAATCCAGAAGTTTGAAATGATCCCGTCTGTAGTACATGGCATGATCAAGTACGAATCTAACAGAGGAGTAGGGACCTTGGTGACAAAGGCAAAGAAGATATCTGAAGAAGGCCAAGACGGCCCCCATTGGCTCTCATGGAGCGAAGGACCCTACTGCGGGCGCTTAGATGGATGATGATCCGTCCAAAAGCAAGCCCATTCATAAGATCTATTAGTCTTTTATTATTTAAAGCCTAGAGGATATGGTATGTAACCTCACTTATATTACTAAATAAAGGCTCCTTATTTCTTTCAAAAAAAAAATTTTTTACATAAAAAAAAGAGAGAAAAGAAAGACGCAAATATGCGCAAAATAAAATGCTATATGCATTAAAATAAAGACGCCCATATACTCAAACTCCGGAGGACTTATAGTCCAAACGAGACAACTAAAAAGCAGTCATAACTGCTCCAAAAGACGGCTCTTAAGCTGCAAAAGCAACTGCTGATATTGCATATCACTTACAAAGCAGCAAAAATAAGACTGCAACTACGAGACAGCTACCAAGCTGCAAAGACAGCTCTTAAGCTGCAAAATATCAAAACACAAATGCTAAATTGCATATAGTATTCACAAAGCAGCTTACTAGGCTGCAATTATAAAAAGTTATCAAACTACAGTTAGCAAACTGCAGTTCTTACCACAGACAGCTGTAAGCTGCAAACATAAAAGTAAATTGTTTAAAACACATCATAGGCTGTTACCAAAAGATGAATTGTTTAAAAGTGGCACAGACGCCATATCAGAGGCATGCAGGCCATGAGAATGTCACTAAGGATTGGCAGCATCTTCAGGTTGGATTTCATCAGGAACAATCTGGAGCAGGTCATCAACAGCAGCATTGGGATCAGCCACAACTTTGTCCAGGTAAGGAAAGACTGCTTCTCTCCACTTCTGGTCGGCAATTTCAAGGTCATGGGAGGCATTTGCAATAAAATCTGCCCGGCATTGCAAATCACACTTGCCCTCTGCAGAAAATTTCTCCAAAACAGTAGACCTTTCTTCTGCTCTTTCAGCTGTAGTTACATCCCCCAAAAGCTGCCCAACTTCATCACTGTATAGCAAGGACCTGCTCACATGAGGAACTACCTCCGTAATCAATCTTACCCGATCCTGCTTCAACACATCAACCTGCTTACGCAAACGCTTACTACCCTGACGTTCTGCGTCAAACTCCTGCTGCAACTTCAAGACAGCTTCATCATGAATAACTGCGCCCGCTTTCAACATGTTTACCTGCTGCTTCAAATCTTGGACAATATCAGATGGCTCGACGGTGGTAACAAACCTGGCCTCCCTAGCCTTAAGATCTTCAACAGTGGCTACCAAAGACTGCACCTCTAAACTCTTAGACCTAAGATCAACAGACATTCGGGGAAAACGCCTAGCAACAACAGCATCAAGATAAGTATGAAACTGGCGATCCTTCTTAAAGACCCGAAGGAATGTCTCATTATCCATGTTGTCTATCTTTTTGACATCCTCAGCATTCATATCCTCACCTTCCAACCAGGAGAGAATCTCCTGGTCATGAGCATCTGCAATAAATGGATAATACATAATATTTTGTGAAAAACATCAGGAATATATGAAAAGAGAAAGAAATTGAACCTGTCTTCGGGGCAGAAGGTTTGCGGAACTCAGCAGCTTTAGAATCATCACCAACTTTTCTTCTCTTCACAACACGGCCTGCAACAGATTGAGGGATGTTAGAACCAGGGACCTCCTTTTTTCTTCCTCTACTGGCAGCAGAGGCTTCAATAACTTCAACTTCAGATGTATCCACATTTAGCACAGGAGGATTAACAGCACTTGACACCTCTGGATTTTCGTTCTGAACACCAGAAGAACCAGCATCAGCAACAAGGCTCCCCTGCCCTTCAATACGAGGTACCTCAGTCACCTCCTTCACACCCTTCTTAACAAGTTTCCTGAAAGTCATATCTGCAAAGACAAATATTAACAACAAAGCCGACGCAAAGGCGAAAATACAACAGATAAAATATACTGCTAGTTCTTACCATCAATGTCTACACCACCAGGCAAGACACTTATCACTCTCGCTTTATACAACACAACATCAGGGTACAAGACAACCTTAATGGGATTAGACCGAATCTCCCGACACAAATCACCAATAACATATTCAGGAAAGGGATTCTCATACTTCTTATGAATACACAATAACTTCCTATTGGTTACTGACTCATAACCATCAGGGATCAGAGAAGCTTTCATAAAAACAAAGTCGCTCTTCCATTCACGGATATCCAGACCACCCCTTCTAAAGCACCCAGCTTTTGAACGATTACCCACTGTAACCCAATCACCGGAAGGACAGATTTGAACAAAATACCGAAACAGATCTAACGACGGTTCACCGCCATATGCCCTACACATAACCTCGAAAGCAACTATTCTTGATAAACCAAGTGGTGTGAAAGTGGAAATGTGGACATCAAAATAATCAAGAACGCTAAGCATAAAAGATGAAAAAGGGTATCTAACATTACCCTCAGTCATGGATTTGGTATAAAAACCAACATACCCATCCGGGGGAGTCAGAACAGTGTCACCGTCGGAAGGGATTAAAAATGACGATATTTTTCCAGGAAAATATTTATCTACAAACTTATTTAACTTCGACCAAATAATAGTCGATTCGGTAGTTTCAATGCCTCCCTTCGACATCAGAAATCACAAATCAAAAGATAAAACAGAAGAAACAAGAAAGAAATCGCGTACATAATGATCTCATCCGTCCATAAGTCGCCTAGAGATACGCGCCCATCTACCACCCTTAATCACCTTTCAAATCAATTTAATTAAAGGCGGTTTAGAGAATTTACAAGAAATACCCCCGGAGATTATAGCGAAGCCAGAAATAGTCCAACGTAATGCTTGTTTAGCAAAAATCAACACCTTGGACTGGGGGGCTTGATGACATACCCCTCCAGCGGGACACAGACCCTGACATAGTAACGTTGTGATACGAAGGTCCGTTCGTTACGAAGGTTTCCGCAGATAGATAAAAAAGGATCAGAATTTCCCCTTATCATTTCCAAAACGGATAATTATGGAAATGATCCCTGGCCTAAAACATAGGAAACCCTAGGCGGCCTACTTGTTCTCCAAGAATACTTCCCCCTATAAAAGGAGGATCGTAAAACCCTAAATGGGGCATTCAACCAAATGGACGATCACACATAGATCGCACAAAAACCTCAATTGGCGTAAAGAGATTAACTCTACCTTTTGGGAACCGCCAATATACAATCAAAAACACCCATCATTCTACATTGCTTCAATCCCGATTCGTTCACAAACACACCCTATATATAATACAATGTCATCTTGACTAATCGTTCGAGATTATTCTAGCCTAACCACCTTCCCTAAATGTATGGAAACAAGATCAATTACAATCAATACAATTAAGTCATATATATCTAATAATTAAGTCATATATCTAATACACCCTCGCAGTCGAAACGGGAGGTTCTCGGACATTGAGACTGGAGCGGAAATCATCAAATAAGATCTTTGGCAGCCTCTTCGTGAAAATATCTGCGATTTGATAACGGGAGGGGACGTGAAGTACTCGAACAAGGTCGCGAGAAACCTTTTCCCGAACAAAGTGGATGTCCATCTCGATGTGCTTCGTCCGTTGGTGTTGGACTGGATTACTCGCGAGGTAGATTGCGCTAACATTGTCAAAATAGACAACTGTTGCGTGTGTTGGTAGATGATGCAGTTCAAGTAATAGGTTTCGAAGCCAACAAACTTCTGAGACAACATTAGCAAACGCATTCATATGCGATGTCGTGGGGCTGTGCATGTGGAGGCATATTTGTTGGACGGCATATTGGATGCCGGGTCGAGTGAATGTCAAGTATTGCAACTCCCCGACTAGGCGTCGGTAGTCAGTACCATCGGCCAAAGGAGTTCCTGTTGTGGCACTCAGTTTTTGTTGAGTGTCGACTGGAGTTGCAGCAAGGTTACAAGAGAAGAGACCAGCCCGTTCGAGTATTTTGGTTGCATATTTTTCTTGAGAAAGAAATAATGACCGGCCCTTTCGTGCAACCGAGATTCCCAGAAAATATGTGAGTGGTCCGAGATCTTTCATTGCAAACTCGGCAGCTAATAAATCCATGAGCCGTTGTCGGACAGGTGCCGATGAAGTTACGAGAATTATATCATCAACATAGAGAAGCAGGAAAGCCGTGTCTGTACCTCGTTTATATATAAAGAGAGAATGATCACAACGACTATGTGTGAAGCCAACTGTGTAGACGTAATCTGCGAACCGTTGATACCACGCCCGGGGGGCTTGTTTCAAACCGTATAAGGATTTGCGGAGTCGGCAAACATGATCCGGAAAGTTTCTATCTCGAAAACCCATAGGTTGATGCATGAACACTGTTTCATTCAAGTGACCATGCAAGAAGGCATTTTTCACATCAACTTGATGTATCGACCAGTCATGAGACAAGGCAAGACTGAGAACGGTTCATATTGTAGCCGGTTTAACCACTGGACTAAATGTTTCCCCACAATCAACTCCAATTTGTTGCGAACGTCCATCAAATACCAACCGAGCCTTATATCGTTCTAAAGTACCATCTGATTTCTTTTTATGTTTAAACAGCCACATGCTGCGTACGATGTTCATATTAGCTGTTTTTGGTACCAAATCCCAAGTATGATTATCAACAAGAGCTCGAAATTCGTCTAGCATGGCGATACGCCAATCTGGGATGTTTAAGGCTTCGAGGGGTGTTTTTGGCAGAGGTGTTATTTGAGTGGTGGTGTTAAGGTTAAAATGGGATTTTGGTTTGTGAATACCGGACATGCTGCGAGTGTGGATTTTCCAGGGTGGTGGTGGGGGTGGGGGGGTCAGAATTGGTGATGACGGTACGGTTTGGGATGTGGCAGTAGGAGTGGTTGTGGGTTGGGGGCTGTGGGATGGAGATGTCGTCTGAATTGGGTTGTTGGCAGGTGTGTTGGGTGTTGGGCTGTGGGCTGGTGTGGCAGATGGGATGTTTGGACTGGGCTGGGTGTGTGCATTCGGGATGGATTCCCATAATAAAGGATGGGGATCGGAGTCTGTGTATTGTCGGGGGACAGGTTGAGGAGCCGATTTAATAGCAAAGGGAAAAGTCGTTTCGTCAAAAATGACGTGTCGTGAGATCACAACATGACCCGTGTTGAGGTTATAACAAATGTATCCACGATGGTTGGGTGGGTACCCGGGAAAAACACACGGGGCGGACCGAGACTCAAGTTTGTTAATATTGACTGGCGGATTGAGGGGGTAGCAAAGACAACCGAAGACTCGGAGATGAGAATAAGAAGGGGACTGATTATATAGACGGAATGTTGGTGTGTCATTTGTTAGAGTTTTTGTAGGAAGTATGTTTAGTAAGTAGGTGGCATGTGCGAGGGCGAAGTGCCAAAACCGAGAGGGGACCGAGGAATGGGCAAGGATTGTACGAATTATGTTGTTAATGGAGCGGATTTTGCGTTCCGCTTTTCCATTTTGTGAGGACGTGTATGGACACGAGAAACGAAATAGCATGCTGTTATCATTACAAAATTTATGGAACACTTTATTGTTGTATTCGGAGCCGTTGTCACATTGAAAACATTTGATGGACTTGTTGAATTGTGTTTTGATTAAGTTGTATAATTTAGTGAAGGTGGAAAATACATCAGATTTGTTAGCAAGTGCATACGTCCATAAAAAATTGGTTTTATCATCAAGAAACAAGATATAATATCTAAAACCATTAGTAGATAAAACAGGTGAAGTCCACAAGTCACTATGAATTAAATCAAAAGGAGATTGAGTACATGATGATGAACTAGTAAAGGGTAACTTAATGTGTTTGCCAAAAACACGCGACTGACACACTTGCTTTTGTGAAAGCTTATTGGAATTGAAAGACAGACTCGACTTTAAAGACTGTAAAATAGAAGCTCCTGGGTGCCCTAGACGGTGATGCCACATATCTTGAGAAATGGCAGTGAAGACAGACGGACTGTGACTGGACTTGTGGCTTGTAACGGGTAGAGTTCCCCTTGGCTATCACATCGGGGAATAGGTTGGCGGGTGCGAAGGTCTTTCAAAACAAAACCATTGGGATCAAATTCAATAGATATTTTGTTATCGGTGGTGAGCCGACGAACGGAAATAAGGTTTTTAACAATATTAGGTGCAAAAAGTATGTTGTTTAGTTTAAGTGGTGGGAGTGGTTTGGAAAATGTTGTGTTCCCAGTTGCATGGATTGGGATTGTAGCGCCATTCCCGACAAGTATTTTTCGAAAATAACTCTTATTAATATCGTACGAGAGATTACCTGGATCGTTGGTCATGTGGGATGTTGCTCCTGTGTCCATATACCACTGCTGATCGGGGGGTATAGAGACATGGTGTGAAAAGCTTGGTCAAATTCTGTTGGAGTATATCCGATTTCTGATGCAGCATAGGACTGTGGTGGTCGAGGCCCAAGAATACCCGGCGTATGAGACATCTGAGAGGCCCGAGAAGGAGGACGAGCCATTGTTGGGTACGGGCACGGTGGGTAGGCAGTCTAGTGGGGCTGATTAGGAGCGGCTAGATTGGGAGAAGCCTAGAACCGAATCGGCAGTGTAGGTGGACTGGCCCACTGATAGTAGTTGTTCATTGGGGGTCCACGTCCGCGGTTGCCGCGTCCTCTACCGCGACCACAACCACGTCCCCTGTTGTTGTTGGATCTGTGTTCAGAGGCCGAGGGAGCAGGCGGGGGTGGCTGGTGGCTAGTCTGCAAGGTCGTGGCTGAGTTTGATGAAGCGGCTTGAGTAGCCTTACGCGTTGCCTCCATAATGAGTTTGGAGCGGGCTGTGTAGAAATCTGGTAAGGGTGTGGTCTGCTGAATGAGAGTAGCCATGTTGTCATACGCCTCGTTCAAACCCAAGATGAGTTGTAGCACGAGACGGTGGCTGGGAACCGGGGCTCCCACATTCGCTAACTGATCGGAAATAACCTTCAGTTCTTGACAATATGCAGACATGTTGGGGAACTTGTCAAGCCTGGTATTGGAGAACTTGGCTTCAAGATGAACGGCTCTAGTATTTTTGTTATCATGGAATAAGTTTTTCAGCGCCTGCCATGCCTCTGCGGCGGTTGTTTTTGGCTGGAGAATTGTTTGAAGTAGATCCGTTGAGATGGTGCTATAGATCCATTGAAGAACTATAGCATCCAATCGGTTCCATTCTTCATCAGTGAGAGACGTTGTTTTTGGTGTTTTGTCTTTGGTGACATCAGAAGAAGATGGTGCCTCCTCCGATGGTATGTCGCGACCAGAGAGATGATCAGAAACGTTATGAGCGGTGCAGTGGAGAGTGAAGAGTGTGGCCCACGAATCGTATTGAACGGTTTCCATTTCAAGGGTGAGAGGAATGAAGTTCTTGATATTGGTGACGGTGAGTGCAGGATGCATTTTGGGATCCATATGAGTGGAAGGGATGAGAAAAGATTGAGGGAGAGGTGGTGATGTGGTGGTAGGCGGCAGTAGGGTTAAGAAGAAGAGAAAGAAGAAACCGTAGGGTAACCATGTAAGTTGTCAAAATATTTGATGATCTTCTCATTAACAATCCACCCTATATATAATACAATGTCATCTTGACTAATCGTTCGAGATTATTCTAGCCTAACCACCTTCCCTAAATGTATGGAAACAAGATCAATTACAATCAATACAATTAAGTCATATATATCTAATAATTAAGTCATATATATATAATATACACTTAAATTAATATTAATCTTGTATATAATATTTAAGTCATATATATATAATATTTAAGTCATATATATATAATATTTAAGTCATATATATATAATATTTAGCCTAACCACCTTCCCTAAATGTATGGAAACAAGATCAATTACAATCAATACAATTAAGTCATATATATATATTTTAGTCATGTTTAAGGGTAAGTTTACACTTAAATTAATAGGGGTTAATCTTGTTTAGGAAAATGATAATGAGTGGTTTATACTTGTTGGCGGTTCCTTAATGGTGTGAAGTACTTATTAGCTTCACGCCACCAAGTGTGATATTTTAGGTGTTTGTGTGTGTTTTTCATTAGGGTTTTAGGTGAATCCTTTGAGGGGTATTTATAGACCCCCTTGGGAAGGATCCAGAAGCTGGAGTGTTAACGGCAACAATAACGTCTTCAAGTAGCCGTTATCGTTGGACAGACGTGTAACAACCTCTGACCTTGAAGGTACGAGTACGGGTCGTACGTACTTGTGCACGTTCCAAATTGTACTGTTTGTCTGTGGGCTGGTCGCAGCCTTCGTGACCGATTGGCGGAACCTGCTGGTTTAACTTAATATGCGCAGCCTTCGCCTTAGTGAAGGCTCCGGCCTTACTTAATGCGCCAGCCTTTGCCTTAGTGAAGGCTCCGGCCTTACTTAATGCGCCTAAAGCGGAGGGTCAAGGATGGTACATCATCAAGCCCCCCAGCCTAGTATCATGCTCTGTCATGATGGTAGGATAAAGCTAGATGATTCTTTTGTTACGAAGTTTTTTTAACATTTTGTTCGTTGTCTGGACGGTCCGGAGGCCCAAAATCGTAGCCTCTCGTATATATTTATATACTCTTTCCCCCCTAAAACAAAAGGAAAGAAAGAAAAAACTCATTAATTACGTCGTTTCATTTTTCATTGTTGTCATTTTGGCGCCGCTAGTGGGGGACACGTGTTGCACCCGGAGCCATGGCAATAAATGCTCATTATTAAGGCGTTAGTGGAAAACACGTGTTCGGTTCTTGCGCTGCGTCGCTTCGACACGTCCCTCTTTATGAACAGTTGCCTCCTTTCAAACTTATATATACCTCGCCTTTTCATTTCATTTTCACCTTTTTCTTTTTTCTTTCAGAATCTCGCTCTCTATTTCTCTCTATTCCGTAGCCTCCGTAGCCTTCTCTTTTATTTGGATCATCTGCAGGTGTGTTTTGCTTCCGAAATTATAATTTTATTATGGGTAATAGAAAGGATTTGTGTATTAGTTTTTGCTCCGTCAAGAGGGACGAATTAGTGCAATTTTTGTCCGACTATAGGTTTCCCCCTGGCTATCACTATACTCTTCCACGCCCCTCCGATAACGCGAGGATGGTTCCGGATGGAAAAATTGTCTTGTATATGGCCATGTTTGAGGTGGCTAACGTCCGACTACCGTTTACCAAATTTTTTCTCGAAGTTTTAACACACTTAAAATGTCATATTTCCCAACTAACACCTTTCAGAGCCCTTCGGATCACTATGTTCGAGGCTTCATGTCGTGCTAGAAACGCGGAACCTATGGTAGGTACCTTCCGGAAATTCTTTCGCTTAGGCTCCGATGGTAATTGGTATACGATCGAGAAACGGGCTGGATCGAAGCTTCCGGGGTGTATTTACGGGGTAACTGTGTCGATAAAGGGGTGGAAGAAAAGGTTCTTTTATGTGGACTCTTCTGTTGTTCCTCAAAAATAGCTTTATTAAACATGAAAGGCAACGCTCGCGGCACGTTGGCTGATTCTACCGAGATTGAATTTGATAAAGAATTGTTGTCACAATTGTGTAAACCTCCGACATTGAGCCGGACGCTTCCAGAGTGCATCTTGTACTTGGCTAAGCTGAGTTCAGTCTGGTCATACCATCCGGCCGCTCCTAGGCTAATAAATAAAGAAGGGGAGGGTATGGAGCCTCCGACCCTTCTCATCCGGCCTATAAGAACTTTTAATTCCTTATTTGTTTCTCTTAGCCGTAGCTTCCTTGTATTCTTTTGTGTACTTCAAATTTTTGTTGTTTGTTTTTTTTTTTTTTGTAAGTTCTAACTTTATTTTATTTATTTTCAGTTATGGATTTCATGTCATACATGGGCAGCGATCTGGAGGATATTGATGCTGTTCCGGATGTTCCGGAGGGGCAAGTTGTTCCGGAGGTTCCCCGCATTTCTCACGAGCGAGAGGTTTCAGTGTTGAAGGATACACCGGAGACTATTTTTCGCCGGAAGGAAATTGAGGAAGATTTTGCCAGACAACTTTTGTTGAACAAGAAGAAAGGTGATCGAGAGGAAATTGGGACTAGTGAGACTTCCAGCAAGAAGGGTGATCGGAAGAGAAAAGCTGTGAAAAAAGCAGCTCCAAAATCTCGCAAGAAAAACAAACCATTGGGTGGCATTCAGTTGGAGGAGCCTGCCGGAGGAAGTTACCGAGTGGTTGAGGAGGGAGAGTTTGTTGCGGCCCCTCCGAGACATGGGGCAGGTAAAGGCTCAATGGCTGTTAGGAAAATGAAGAAGAGTTTACCAAAAGATGTTCATGAGATTGAAGATTCGGACGATGAAGCCTCCGGCACTGGCAATCACTAACCGGAGCGCTCTGTAAGTGATAATCCTTCATCCTATCGCATTCCAGAAGTTCCTCGATCGAAGAGTCCGTACACTGTTGTGTTTTCTAGGATTCCTTTCAACAGTTATCTGGACAAGGATGAGGAGAAAGAGGACTTTGTTTCTAGAGTGATGGTTTCGGCCCGCCGTCAGGAGGTGGCCTTGTTATCCATTGAGGAATTCCGCAGCTCCACCAACGAAACCACCATCCGCCACATCTCTGAGCAGGTATATTCTTCTTTACTTTAAAATTATATTATCGTTTAAGGTTCCGCCTTGCTTATTATTTTTCTTTCACATTGTTAGAATGATTTTTGGCGTCGTTGGGATGTCTTGGAAGCGGAGAAGGATGACTTGAAAGAGAATAACAGGTCACTACGCCGTAAGCTCCGTAAATTCGAACTTGAAGATCCGAAGGTTCAAACACAAAAGGTTGCGGATATGGAGGCGGATAATGTCATTCTCAAACAACAGGCGGAGATGGCTGAGCAAGAAGTATCTGTTCATCGGAAAAGGCTTGAGGAGGTTACGCAGGAGAAAAATAAATTGGGTGATGAGTTGTTTGAGGAAAAAGCCAAGGTAGAGCAGTTGACATTGGAATTAAGTGAGTTTAAAGATGTCGAGAAAGACTTGCGTGGCAAACTTCGGGAGATGGACGAGGACATTGAGAAGTTGACAGCGGACAGGGCGGAGCTAGCGAGAGGCATTCCTTCTATCTTTGATAAAAGCTCCGCTCAAGCTCTGAGTTTGCTCGAGAAATGGGTGCGGTCCAGAGCTGCGCATTGGCCGTGGGCTTTAATAAGGGTTTGGTGAAGGCAAAAGCAAAAGCTCTGGAGTTAGATATTACTCAGATTCTGGGCTATCAAGGGGGTACTTCCGCGGCTTTGAAGGAAGCAGCAAAGAAATTTGCTGAAAAGAAGTATGATTATCTGAGTGAGGGTGCTTCCGACCCTGATCTTCCAGCTGCAGACATTCTTGCCAACAAACCCGCTGGAGCTGCCGATGCCTCCGCCTCAGCTCAAGCTACTTCCTCTTCCGCCGCCCACTCTAGCTCAGTTGTCCACAATTCTTAAGACTTGTTGTATTTTGAACAATTTTATTCATCGCATGGTTGGTAAAGCCTTTGTTGGCTGGTACAATATTTCCTTCCCTCTCGTTCTTTTCTTTATAGGCTACGCGCTTTGTGACGATGAGCCGTAGCCAAGACAATTTTCTCCTATATTTAAGCATGGTTGCCTTTTCTTTTCATGCTTTGTTAGTATTTTGCATAACTTTGCATGATTTTGTTGTTATGTGCATGCTTCATTTTTATGTGCTTTTAGGTAATGCATGACATTGGTCGTGCCGGGGCCGATTTGGTGTTGTCCCCGTAGCCTCTTGTTAAGACCTTTTTAGGTATGTACGCATTTTTTGTCCTATTTTTACGAGGGAAGAAAGATAATTATTTTTGCCAAGTCTTGGGCTTACATGATTGCCAAGGTGTTTTGGGCTTGTACCTTTATCCCTTATAAACTATAGTTTGTTAAAGGCTTGCAAGACTATTGGGGTCCTGCGACGTAAGGTTGCGAGCCTACACGTCCGCTTGCGGAGGCGAAGGCCAGCCATAGCGTATTTGTATTTGCATGATGTTTTCATTACTTAGAAAAATTTTCTAAGATTTGTTTGCACAATTTTCACAAGTGTTGCGTTGCTTAGGCTCCGATTACCCGTAAGTTGCAGTCATTTTGTGATACTTCATCATTTGTGCTTAAAGACAGTTTCCCAAAAGTGTCACATTGCTTAGGCTCCGATTGGCCGTAAGCTGTGATTTAATTAATTTCATTTGGCCGTAGCCTTTTTACATGGTGGTTGGCCGTAGCCTTTTTGACAAAATAAAAATATTCACAAGTAGCATTTTTTCAACTGTGAGTCATTCCAGGTTCGTGGGAGGTCTTCTCCTTGAAGTGTGGCCAGTTTGTAGGATCCATTGCCGCAAGCTTCTGTCACTTGGTATGAACCTTGTAAGTCCCAACTCGATAGATGGTACTACTGAAGACACCTCTATGTCGATGGTGGAGTTACTTTGCAATATATGCACTGAACTGGAGACGACCAGTTGCAGTGTGTATATACCAAGTTCTAGATAGATTACTTATATAAAAGACAATAAGTAAAGAACAATGCAATAATACAAATAACTTGTAAGATAACTTGATGAGACAATATGTATTTTTCAATGTGTAATTTATTTATTGATATTAAACAAATTACAAGGTTGATGCGGAACCAAGATAATACACGAATGTAAATATCCTAACAACCTATGAAATACAATTGATCTATACTCGGAATTTCTCAAGACAATCGAAACACTTAAAGTTGTGAAATGTTCCTTTTAGCGATTGAGAGAAGATTGCACAAGTTCACCAAGAATATTGCAGGTTTGCAAAGTGTGAAGTTATTCGCCTTTGTGAAATAACTTAAATTCTTGGTTGTGCAATGACTTGTATTTATAGGCAAAGTTAACATTGGGATGTTAACTTTAGTCATACAAATGTGGTTGAGAGCATTTAAGGAATAGCATTTAATTCCTTAAAAAGCAGTGTAAAGTCGCATGATAAAGCAACTTTACACAACCACCTTTATGTACCTTTTATTACTTAAATAATAAGACAAGGCTTATTATCCGGGTAAAGGTACATAAAGTATACAAGTCAATTCCTCGTAATCAGTGTAAAGCTTTGTAAGGGCTTTCCACTGATGGTCTCCAGTTTGTAACTGACTAGAATGCCAACTGGGCTTCGCTGCCATTGCCATTCTCTATCTTCCATTTGTTGTCTTCGACTTCAACTGGAATGATTCTTCAACTGGTCAGTTCTCAACTGGAGGAACTCTTCAGTTGCGTTGACTGTACGGTGCAACTGGACTTCAATATATTTCTGGACAAATCTTCTTGGTCACCAGTTTTACTGGGTCACCAGATGCAACTGGTGACTGGTCAGTGTGAACTGGTGACTGGCCAGTTCCAGGTGAACTGGTCCTAACAAACCTTCCCATTGGGGTCCCAGCTTTCCAACTTTCTCTGCTTTGCTTGCATCATTGTTCCTGAAGACGTAGTCTCCAGGCATAAAAGTTTCTTTCTTGACCCTTTGTTCATAATACTTCTTCATTTGTTTTTTGTATGTTGCTTCTCTGATGGAGGCTACTTCCCTTCTTTCTTCAAGTAGCTCCAAATTCTGTCGGAGCTGCTCTTCGTTTTCACTTTCTGTATTGAACCTGCGGATAGTTGGTACACTTGCTTCGGCTGGGATCATGGCTTCGGAGCCGTATACGAGGCTGAATGGTGTTTCTCCATTGCTTGTTTTTGGAGTTATTCGTAAAGCCCTGATGTGTAAAATCGAGTTTAAAATTTAAAACAAGAAATACCCCAAAACTGACTACTACACACTCTCGGGCAGTGGACCCGTTCGTATATATAGTATAGCTAAAAGGTAAGTCCAGGATCGAACACAGGGACTAAAACTAAGTAATTGTTGACATTAAGTAATTCAAGTAAATAGGGGGGTTGTGACCGAATTGTCACGTTGCAAAAGTTAGTAAGTAATTAGTAATCCCAAAGGATTAATCGAAAAGAGAATTTGTTTTAAACAATAATTTAAAAGGCATCCATCTTGATTTCGCTCGACAACATGTTAAGATTGCACATAAATGAAGTTCAAATCCAAATTAGTTGATTAAATAACCGAGACTCAAACAAATCACCAACCCCGTACCCGTCAAGTTTATAACGTTAAATGAAATCAACATTGAATTAATAAAATTGTGCAATCTTTACATATTGTCTCACTCCATCAAGATGAATGATGAAGTGATTAGCCACTCATATTAAAAGAAGAATAACAATTTAAATAAGAAGAATTCATTGTTACCTAATGATAATAATCGATAGCGACAAACGAAATTGATCCAATCGTGTTTGAAATCCTTAAAGATGAAAAATAGATGAAAATATCTCTGAAAAAGTCTTCAAAATCGGCTCTCAATTCGAACGGGAGTGAAAAGTTTAGTTGATCCGCGGCTGCTGCTTTTCGAAACAAAAGGAAGAAAATCCTCTTTGACTTCTTGCGGCTGACAACTCTTCACCACGCACCCACCGTCCAGAAACTCTCCAGAATAATAATGATAGATGAACTTCACTTTTGTCTTTTATTTTTGCTTTGTTGATTTCGCCTCTCACACACATGTACCATTGCTTCTTGAATTACAAAACTAAAAGATACATATTTTAGTTTTGTTGTTCACTTAAGCATCACAAGTCCAGCCATTTTAGTTTCTTGAGTTTTATATATAATGTTTATGCGACACATAAATAATATGTATCACATTCTTTATCTTTTCAGCTCCAATCTTCATTCTCTTCATAAATGATCTTTGTCCAACACACTTTCGCCATCTTTCGTCTTATAAACCTTCCGTAAGCACACATTTCACTTTAAAATGTCGTTTTTTCCAGAATTATGTTCAAGTACATGTTAATATCCTGAAACACTAACAAATACCATAAACGAATCAAATGTATACAAAACGACTCAAAAAGCACTTAAAAACAATTAAATACGATGTGGGAAATGGGTATAAAATAAGGCATATCAAATCCCCCCACACTTAAGCTCTGCTTGTCCTCAAGCAATTCCAAACTTCAAAAACTTTAATTACCTTGGCACATACATGGAATAACATGTCAGTAATCAAAAAGAAGCTAAACCATACATGAAAATGAAAAGAGATGGTTAAGCAGTTTTAATCTTAAATGAAAACTGGAATGTTTGACAATACTTGACTGATACACAAGCCTTAATAACACGACTAAGCACAAATGAATCGAATCAGTGATATCTCGTATATCCTACTCCAACTAACTTACTTTTGGGGTTGAATATTTGAATAATCACTCAATGCCTAGTCGTGATGCATACTCTTTTACCATAGGCTTGTACTAGGTTCGTTCCTTCACCATCATGATGCAAGCACCACAACGTTAATCAGAAGAGTACTTTAAGGGTTTTAATGAACTTCTGAGGCTAAACAAGGTATTTAAAAAGGTATGGAAATTTGGGATAAAAAAGGGTGTTAAAAACAAATAACACAACATTTAACAAAGTTTACAAAATAGTCTAATCCATTAAATCCCATGTCACTAGTTGCCAACGGTCCAAAACCCGAGAAGTTGTCCAGACAATACCCCCAATAGACGATTAAAAACCGACACCATTGTGGTGTATGACACTAAACAACTCAATCAACCAATTCTAACCATGTTGGCTTAAACAAACGCGCCAAACCACAAATAACAACTTAAGATTATAGCATTCAGATCCTTTCGTTGGTGTAATTGATGTACCAACTTACAAAAATGATTTGACCAAAAGTGAGAAATACCAACTGACAGCCCAAGCTCTTTTTTTTTTTTTCTTTTCTGTTTTTCAATTCTTTTATTCTTTTTTTTTTGTGAGCTACTTTTACTCTGACTAATTGGTATTCTCTTAAATAACATTTGAAACAGTGACAAATCATATACTCATATGCTCAAATGAACGATCCAGACTTTATCCAAACAAACATGACGAAATCAATCTATTCTCAGTAACCGAGAATATCCCAACCCGACATGAAGGACAACCCCAAACCATCCACTAGCATAGGCAACCAATGACCCACCAGGACTTCGACTATCGGTATGGCTAGGAAAAGGTGTATATTAAGGGTGGATTTAATAACAAAGAACAGGCTAGTGACAACAAGTTTTCTATTGTTTCTTACACTAAAAGTGAGTGCAACATAAGGGTTTAACAGGTGGTTCACTAACCAGTGTAGTTAGCTACTAAGCACATTAACAAAACACGCACATAACAAATTTCTACGAAACAAGAGGTGAATATACAAAGAACAAAAGATTTTATCCTAAATTTGCCTCTTCTGATAAATAACACGGAACGATCAACCAGGACAAGTTCTAGAATCAACGCAATCACCGGCACACTCATAACAAATGAAAATAATCCGAAAATGGAAAAACCAACCTCAAACTTGCACATCATAGTTCAGAGTTCTAAGTAGAACCCTTACTCCTGAATAAATCCAAAAGCCTACGAGAGGGACAAATTAACAAGGCTAATAATTCCAAACCCGTAACACCTATCATAACTAGCAATGAATCAATAATCTCACAATTTGGGTGTTTTGGTGCTTTGAGCGTGCTAGCCATATTATTAATCCAGAAGGGATTGCCTAATTAATCAGTCAAAACACATTCCACAAATTAAACTTTGTACCAAGGGTGTAGTCAAATTGCTTATTAAGTTCTATAATTAAGTGACAAAAGCAATTGACTACAAGGACAAGCATGCAAAAGTTTCAAAATCCTCTAAAAATACCCGACTTTTTCCTATTTACCCCCCCCCCACACTTGAGTTGGACAATGCCCTCAATGTCCAATGAACTAAGGCAAACTATGTGAAATAGGGGAAAGTAAACAAAAACAAAATAAAGAACAAGAAAAACTTGCCGGGTATGACGGGTGTTCCATGCTTGAATGATGCCAACAAGAATATAGCGCTGAACTTACTGTCAGCATATGCATATGACAAAACTTGCTATCCCATGCGGCAACGACCGCTCCATCCTCCTATGCTCACTGCTGAATAATAACTAATTCCACCACTCTTTATTCACCAAAAACATGTTAGAAAAATAAAGTTGTTAAAAAGCATAGATAAGGTACCATGAAAACTCAGTTTCTAACATGTCATCATCATGTACTAGTATACATTTACATCCTTTCACAAATTATAGGCAGAAAATATAAAATTAAAATTAACCCAACCAAGGATGAACCTTAATTTTACATAATCATATTAAGCAAACAATCTGTCAAAACTCAACTTGGCATAATACTAGCAACATTATGATCCATCCTTACTTGAATTTCACATATATTTCCCACCGCCACTTGTTCAACAATGTGGGGTGTAAAATATCTTTCCAAAGATGACCGAGCCATAGTTCACGGGTAGATATAGGTAGCATTCAATCATACATCAACATCACAACTAAACTTAAGATATTCACACTACAGAAGCACTTTCCACCTTTTTTATTGATTTTGGTAATGTCGGCATTAAGGAAACCATGGTTGCCCACTTTTTTTTTGGAATAGCTAACTGACCCACTGGAGTATCATCATGCCACCAGTGGTAGTAGTCCTCATTCACCATTTAGGAGGAAAACCTCTAACCAAGCAGCCCAAAGGCACTACACTTAAATTAGAGTAAACCTTTGCCTTCTCCATGCCTCGAACCTGGGTCTCCCCAAATTGAGGCCTTCATTGAAGGACTTCCATACCACTGAGGTTATACCCCAGTGATTGGTTGCCCACTTAATTGATTTTCACATTATGACTCCATAGTTGACTGCCTTTACCCATAACGGGAGTTAATAACACTAACGGGAATTAACATCAACAAATCCGTCTAACGGCCATCACAAGTACCTAACGGCCGTTCCAGTGGGAAACGTTTAACGGGTATGACATCTTCTAACGGCCATTAATATCTGTTTTCTCACAAAACCCACCTAACGGCCATGATCTCCTGGTCACCCAAATTCAAAAAATTTCTCCTATTTCAACAAAAGAACTATAACATAACATCAACTAAACTAATAAAAATTAAAATCTTTTTGTGTTTTACTAGTTTTTTCAATTTATTTTTTTTGATATAAAAAAAATAATGAAATGACATTCTAACTAATCAACAATCAAAAACAAAAGAAACGTACCTTGTTACGAAGACACGTGAACCTACAAATGCCAAAAATGAAAAGAAAAATAAAGAAACATCGGGTTGCCTCCCGCAAGCGCTTAATTTATTAACGAGTCGTTAGCTAGACTCCTACCCCGAATAATTACCATGGTGGGGTCTCTGACGCCCCCACACTTAAAGTGTTGGGCGGTCTACCCTTAAATGGTGAAAAACAATTACCTTTCACCCCGGTCGAAATCCAATTGTTAACCTTACCTAGACATAAAAAATCTGGTGGCCTACACGAGTAAGGTGAAAATTTGGTGAACTTAACTTTTATCATTACCCATTCCTAAAATCCACCTTTTCAAAATCTTCATTCACATGATCTATCACATCCATTTTTAAATCCATGAAATCTACCCAGTTCATCAATTTATAATTATCAAACAATACTGGGTTACCTGAAGAGTAAACACGTCTCTTTTTAGAGACAGTTAAGCACTTATCAAGGAGGAAAGTAGCCGATGCTTCCTCTAGCTTCCTCTTTCTGCTCACCAATTTAATGCATGCTTGAACTGTCGGTAATTCATCCATTATGGTGTGCACAAGCTTAATTGTCTTTGTCAGACCAATTTCTTCCTCTTCATCCAAGGCGATTTCAAATTTATCCTCCAAGTCCTGCAAGATAATGTTAGCAACATTTGTATCATCATAAGAAACATCACATACCTTACCAAGAAAGGATGAACAAATCTCCAAATCAACAACTTCAAGCTCTGGCTCATTGTTAATGACTAATAGTTCATTTGGTTTCGAAGGAGTTAACTGATAATCATCTTCTTTCAAAGCAGCTCCCATGAAAGGTTGTGAATGGGATTTTGGTTCTTGTGCTGCTATCTTACTCACACCATCACCCAGTTCCATAAATTCTTCTTTAAGGCTTAACTCTTCCATAATCACTTCACCAAAGTCAGATTGCGAAAGAGACAAATGTGGTTCCTCCATCGCCTCGATGTTCAGGATTTGAATGGAATCATGTATCTCTGGATATTTTTGGCTTTCAGGAGGTTGGGTATGAGATTCATTCTCCAAGAGATCATAAGCTTCCGTTGTTTCATTCTCTTTTGAAGTCTCATATTCTTCTTGCCACATTGCATTATTTTTGGGCAGATACACAAATTCATTCGATTGAACAAATTCTTCCAAATAATCAAATACTCCGTCGGTATCCATCCCTAAGATTTCTTCGCTTAAAATATCATAGGATTCATCATCCAGCCCACGCAAATAAAACGTAACAAGTTCACGAACAAAAATGTTGTTCGTGTTTAACTTATCAACTATGTATCTAATTCTCATCCATGCTTCATACCAAGTCTCGTTGGGTAACTGATTAAAGTACCGAATCACGTCAGGATATTCTCCCTCCAACTCATAGTCTTCAATAGCCATAGGTGATGCTAATACTGCAAAACAAACACTAGCACACCCCGTGAAAAGCACAGATGGAAAACAAGAAACTAAATAATAAAATGGACTAAAACTAAATAAAGAAAATTAACCCTAAATTACGCTAACCTAAGAAAGCAATTCACAAGTGAATGCGAGAAAGGATCGAATCACAAAATTGAACAACTACTTAACAAAGTCCCCGGCAGCGGCGCCAAAAACTTGATGTGTAAAATCGAGTTTAATAATTTAAAACAAGAAATACCCCAAAACTGACTACTACACACTCTCGGGTGTGGACCCGTTCGTATATAGTATAGCTAAAAGGTAAGTCCAGGATCGAACACAGGGACAAAAACTAAGTAATTGTTGACATTAAGTAATTCAAGTAAATAGGGGGGTTGTGACCGAATTGTCACGTTGCAAAAGTTAGTAAGTAATTAGTAATCCCAAAGGATTAATCGAAAAGAGAATTTGTTTTAAACAATAATTTAAAAGGCATCCATCTTGATTTCGCTCGACAACATGTTAAGATTGCACATAAATGAAGTTCAAATCCAAATTAGTTGATTAAATAACCGAGACTCAAACAAATCACCAACCCCGTACCCGTCAAGTTAATGACATCATTTGACTCTCTTGCTTAAACTAGTTTCGTTACAAAGACCGGTACCCCAAGACATCTTTTATAACTTCCCTAATCAAACAATTGGTTTGGTTATTGAAATAACAATTATATCTATCGATTGTACCCAACCGTTAACACATTTCTCCCTATTATCATGAACGATTATCTACCGTACCCGTCATAGACCCAATCGTTTGTACCCAAACAATCAAAATGAAATATATGTAATCAATAACTACCATTAAAGACACATAAATCACCAATCCATTCAAGATAAATAATAAGGAAGAAATACGCTAAGATCTCGATATAAAGTTAAATGAAATCAACATTGAATTAATAAAATTGTGCAATCTTTACATATTGTCTCACTCCATCAAGATGGATGATGAAGTGATTAGCCACTCATATTAAAAAAAGAATAACAATTAAAATAAGAAGAATTCATTGTTACCTAATGATAATAATCGATAGCGAAAAACGAAATTGATCCAATCATGTTTGAAATCCTTAAAGATGAAAAATAGATGAAAATATCTCTGAAAAAGTCTTCAAAATCGGCTCTCAATTCGAACGGGAGTGAAAAGTTTAGTTGATCCGCGGCTGCTGCTTTTCGAAACAAAAGGAAGAAAATCCTCTTTGACTTCTTGCGGCTGACAACTCTTCACCACGCACCCACCGTCCAGAAAACTCTCCAGAATAATAATGATAGATGATGTATAGTGCCCACCGACTTCCCACTCTCACAATTCTCTCCCGGCCTTTTTGTTAGAAAGCCCAACTGCCAAGCCCACTTCACCAATCTAGCCGACCTTCAATTCTATTTTGAGCTTAAACCATAAGTCCAAATGTCCAATAATATTTCAACCTTGAGCTCCTTGTTGTCTTTCTCGGCCAAGCCCACAAGAATTATGAACTTCACTTTTGTCTTTTTTTTTTGCTTTGTTGATTTCGCCTCTCACACACATGTACCACTGCTTCTTGAATTGCAAAACTAAAAGATACATATTTTAGTTTTGTTGTTCACTTAAGCATCACAAGTCCAGCCATTTTAGTTTCTTGAGTTTTATATATAATGTTTATGCGACACATAAATAATATGTATCACATTCTTTATCTTTTCAGCTCCAATCTTCATTCTCTTCATAAATGATCTTTGTCCAACACACTTTCGCCATCTTTCGTCTTATAGACCTTCCGTAAGCACTCATTTCACTTTAAAATGTCGTTTTCTCCAGAATTATGCTCAAGTACATGTTAATATCCTTAAACACTAACAAATACCATAAACGCATCAAATGTATACAAAACGACTCAAAAAGCACTTAAAAACAATTAAATACGATGTGGAAAATGGGTATAAAATAAGGCATATCAAGCCCATAGTACTTGATGGAGCTCATCTAGCCATCCACTCTGGCACCTTTCGAACCTCGTCTTGATCCCTTGCACAATCTGCTTGTTCATTGCTTCAACCTGTCCGTTTGCCTGGGGATGGGCTACGGATGTAAAGCGCTGTTGTATTTCCAAGTTGTTGCAAATTTGAGGGAAAATTCCTTACTGAATTGTTTTCCATTGTCGCTGACTATGATCTGTGGGATTCTGAATCTTGTTACTACTTGTTCCCATACAAATTTTTCCATTTGCTAGCCTGAAATGGTGGCCAAAGGCTTGGCTTCCACCCACTTTGTGAAGTAATCTACAGCTACGATCAGAAACTTGACTCGTCCCGGAGCCTGTGGGAAAGGTCCGGCAATGTCAATTCCCCATTTAGAGAAAGGCCACGCTGCTGTGACTGGTATGAGCTCATTTTTGGGAGCCTTCGGCACTATTGCATGAACTTGGCATGAATCACAAGCTTGGATTTCTTTCAAAGTATCATTGTACATGGACGGCCAGTAGTACCCCATCTTGGTGATTTTAGCCACCACCATTCTGGGTCCAGCGTGGGCTCCGCAACATCCTTGATGTAATTCTTGAATAACTGCCTTTGCTTGATTTGGGCCAACACATCTTAACAATGGTCCCAACTAAGATTTTCTGTAGAGGCCTTCATCTCGGAAGGTGTATTGCGGAGCCTTAATCCTGATCTTCCTTGCCTCTTCTTTGTTTGCAGGCAACAGTCCACTTGTAAAGTATTCTATGATTGGTGTCGTCCAAGTTTGTCCTTCTTCTTCCACAGGTGCCACAACAATCTCTTCTTCAATAGAGCTTTTTTGCAATGTTTCAACAAGGACTTCTTTAGTTAGATGAGCGAAAGATGTGGAGGCCAGTTTGCTCAGAGCATCTGCTATTTTGTTTCGGCTCCGACTCACATTTTGCATCAGGAAGCTTTTAAATTTTTGCCTTATTTGTCTAACTTTTTCCAAATATTTCTTCATTGCTGGCTCCTTTGCCTCATATGTCCCATCTACTTGAAAAGCTACTATTTGAGAATCTACACAAACATGGATGTGGTCTACTTTCATTTGATTTGCGATTCGCAGGCCTGCTAGTAGTGCCTCATACTCTGCGGCATTGTTCGATGCCTTGAAATCGAATCGTAAAGCATAGGTAAATTCTTGACCTTCTGGCTTGTCAAAATAAGGCCTGCTCCGGAGCCATCCGCACTAGAGGCTCCGTCTGTAAAAAGTTTCCATGTCTCCGGAATATTATTCACTTCCGGCTCTTCCAGCTTCACACTACCTGACGCCTTTCTTTTGCTCTTTGGTTCCGCTAGTGGGACCTCTGCAAGTAAATCTGCTAGTATTTGCCCCTTGATTGAACTTCTAGGTTTAAATTCAATTTCGTTCTCTTCGAGCTCAATTGCCCATTTTGCTAATCTTTCAGAGACCTCCGGCCTGGTTAAGACTTGCTTGATCGGCTTGTCTGTCAGGACCTGGATAGGGTGTGCCTGGAAATATCGCCGGATCCTCCTAGCTGCATGAACTAAAGCAAGAGCTTTTCAATTTCTGGGTACCTCGTTTCCGGAGCCTGCAAGATTCTGCTGACATAGTATATCGGCTGTTGCACTCCTTTTCTGCTTGCTATCAATACTGCGCTTATGGTTTCACCAGATGCTGCTAAGTACATCTGGAGGGTTTCACCTGGTACCGGAGCCGTCATTGTTGGCAGTTGGCATAAATAGTTTTTTAGCTCCGTGAAGGCTTTTTGGGCCTCTTCTGTCCATCTGAAATGTTGTTTCTCCAGATAACCTTTCAAGGTGTTGAAGAAAGGAGGGATCTGTCTGCTGACTTGGATAAAAATCGATGAAGGGCTGCGAGCTTGCCATTGAGACTTTGAACTTCTTTGAGAGCCTGCGGTGGCTTCATGCTTTGAATATCTTTGATTTTTTCTGGATCTGCTCTGAATCATTCTTTTGTAATGATATGCCCCAAAAGTTGGCCTTCCTCCACCCCAAAAGAACACTTTTTTGGGTTCAATTTCATATTAATGGTCCGGAGGGTCTTGAAAGTTTCTTCGATGTCTAGGAGCATGTCTTCTTCACTTCTGCTTTTAATCACCATATCATCCACGTAAGCTTCCAAGTTTCTTCCGATTTGTCTCCCAAAGGCTTTGTCCACTAACCTCTTATATGTTGCTCCAGCATTTTTCAAACCAAAAGGCATCTTTCTGTAATAGTAAATTCCCTCGGATGTGTAGAAGGCTGTTTTGTCTTCATCGTCCGGGTGCATCTGGATCTAGTGGTAGCCTTTGTAAGCATCTATGAAGCATTTTAGCCGGAAGCCTACGAGTGATTCAACTTTCCAATCAAGCTCCGGCAGGGGGTAACAGTCTTTAGGGCACGCCTTGTTGATATCAGTGAAGTCGACACACATTCTCCATCCTCTGTCATGCTTCTTCACCATCACCGGGTTGGCTACCCAGCTTTGGTACTTAACTTCCCTTAGGATGCCAGCTTTTACCAAGTCTTCTACTTGCTCTTTCGCAGCCTTGCTCCTGTCTGGAGCTAGGCTCCGGCGTTTTTGCTGAATAGGCTCCAGGTGGGGTCTTGTATTCAAGTAATGTTGCGTATCAAAAGTTTCACCATTTATCTTCAACTCTCTGGGGACGCTCGTCATGTCCGCAGGCGTCCAAGCAAATACATCTTTGTTTATGTCTAAAACATCTTTTAATTTTCTTTTGTACTCGGTCGGTAGTTGCTTGCCGATGAGTATGTGTTGATCCAGAAATTTGTTGTTGATAAACAATTTTTCTGTTTCTACTTCAACATTTTCATTCTTCCTTAAACACTCTCCGGTCTCCGGAGCCCTAACTTGAGCGCATTGTACCTCCGTCCGGGGTTCGGTTTTTACAAAGCCTACCCCCCTTGGAGTTGGGAACTTTACGACTACATGAACTGGGGATGGAACCATACCCATTTTTCTCATTGCCGAACAACCAAGTATGACGTTATATGGGGATTCCGCCCTTACAATCACAAACGTCAAAGCCTCAGTTCTTGTTCGCGGAGCCGTTCCTACGGTGACATTCAATACGACCTCTCCCAGTGACCAAGTTCTTTCTCCTGAAAAGCCTACTAGAGGGCTTATGTTGTCTTTCGTTGTTTTTCTTAGTGCTACCTTTAGCTTCAAGAAACAGTGTTCATACATGATCTCGCATCCGCTTCCGGTATCCAAATGAATTCGCTTCACTGGGTGATTCCCTATGATGGCTCCGATTATGATTGGTGCCTCCGATGCTTCTTCGTCTTCAACCGGAGGGAAACTTATGGCTACCTTCTTCCAGGCTTCGGCCCTTGCTGGTGGTCTTTCTGGCATTGTACCTCCGTCCGGGGTTCGGTTTTTACAAAGCCTACCCCCCTTGGAGTTGGGAACTTTACGACTACATGAACTGGGGATGGAACCATACCCATTTTTCTCATTGCCGAACAACCAAGTATGACGTTATATGGGGATTCCGCCCTTACAATCACAAACGTCAAAGCCTCAGTTCTTGTTCGCGGAGCCGTTCCTACGGTGACATTCAATACGACCTCTCCCAGTGACCAAGTTCTTTCTCCTGAAAAGCCTACTAGAGGGCTTATGTTGTCTTTCGTTGTTTTTCTTAGTGCTACCTTTAGCTTCAAGAAACAGTGTTCATACATGATCTCGCATCCGCTTCCGGTATCCAAATGAATTCGCTTCACTGGGTGATTCCCTATGATGGCTCCGATTATGATTGGTGCCTCCGATGCTTCTTCGTCTTCAACCGGAGGGAAACTTATGGCTACCTTCGTCCAGGCTTCGGCTCTTGTTGGTGGTCTTTCTGGCATTGTACGCTCCGGGATAACTGCTGCAATTATGTCTTCCAGTGGTTCCGCTTTTGCATCAGGAGCTTCGATCACTGGGTTTTTGCCATTGTTTTGCCTTGGTCCTGGCTCTTTGATGCCTTTCAGTAGCATTGAATATTTACCTGATTTCATGGATTCTTCTACCTTGTTCTTGAAAACTTTGCATTCATTTGTTTCGTGGCCATATCGATTGTGAAACTCACAGGATTTAGTCATATCTTTGTTTCGGAGGCCTCCTTTCATCGGAGCCTTCTCTGTTGCTAAAATGTCACGAGAATTCTTCGGGGCATGCTGGAGAGTAGAGTGGCTTCCGGAGGCTCCTTCTTATGATCTATTAAATGGAGTTGTTCGGAACCTTTCATGCCGAAAGTTCCTATTTCTTCTGTTTCTATCAAGGTTTTTTCCGTAGCCTGGCCCTGTGACTCCGCCTGCTGTTTCCTTGCCCACTAGAAATGTGTAAGTCTTGTCCTTTAATACTGTATACTCTTGTGGCAAATCTGTGGAAAGGAATTCCACAAGAGGCTGGAACCGTAACCCATGGACAAAACCTGATATCTTCTGATTTTCACTGAGGCCTTTTATCAACGTCGTCTCGTCCGTGTAGCGTGTTATGAATTGCCGGACACTTTCATTTTCTCTCCTCTTGATATTATGGGCTTCTAGATGCATTTTCTTGTATTTTCTCTGTTGGCTGAAATGCGAGCGGAATTTTGTTTTTAAGTCTTCAAAGTTTGCTATGCTTCCTTCCGGCTGCGCGTCCAACCACGCACGCGCCAAATCTTTCAATGTAAGAGCGAACATATAACAAGCTATCGGAACGTTCCACCTCTGCATCCGGATCATCCCATTGAAATGTTTCAAATGGTTGTCCGGATCATCCTTTCCATCGTACATTTCTATCCCCTTTGGCAAGCCTCTCTCCGGCAGTGGATAGTCTTCGATCCACCGCACAAAGGGTCCCGGCTCCGTTTGAATTATCATATCTTCCTCACTTGGGAACCATCCAGGAGCGTGCCTTATAGTGTTGGGAATGTGTGATTGATAGTAATTTGCATTTTGATGGGGAGTATTTTGTGATTGTCTTCTACCAGGTTGTGGGGTGGAAAAATGCGTATGCATGTTCCGCGACCCTCTGGTAGGCTGCGGTGTGAAATACTGATAGGGGTTTGTATTTGAATAATGATGATATTGTGGAGGTGGGTTGCCGTAGGCATGATAGTTATGGTTGTATGCTTGACCTGTAGTACGAACATACTCTTCCGCCATGGGCGGAAGGTTTGGCACTCGATGGTATTCCTCATTCTGATTGCTATAGTTTCTTCTTGGGGCTTCATCAAAATGAACTCTTTCTCCCGGTCTGCTTCCGGAGGCTCCTTCTTATGATCTATTAAATGGAGTTGTTCGGAACCTTTCATGCCGAAAGTTCCTATTTCTTCTGTTTCTATCAAGGTTTTTTCCGTAGCCTGGCCCTGTGACTCCGCCTGCTGTTTCCTTGCCCACTAGAAATGTGTAAGTCTTGTCCATTAATACTGTATACTCTTGTGGCAAATCTGTGGAAAGGAATTCCACAAGAGGCTGGAACCGTAACCCATGGACAAAACCTGATATCTTCTGATTTTCACTGAGGCCTTTTATCAACGTCGTCTCGTCCGTGTAGCGTGTTATGAATTGCCGGACACTTTCATTTTCTCTCCTCTTGATATTATGGGCTTCTAGATACATTTTCTTGTATTTTCTCTGTTGGCTTAAATGCGAGCGGAATTTTGTTTTTAAGTCTTCAAAGTTTGCTATGCTTCCTTCCGGCTGCGCGTCCAACCACGCACGCGCCAAATCTTTCAATGTAAGAGCGAACATATAACAAGCTATCGGAACGTTCCACCTCTGCATCCGGATCATCCCATTGAAATGTTTCAAATGGTTGTCCGGATCATCCTTTCCATCGTACATTTCTATCCCCTTTGGCAAGCCTCCTCTCCGGCAGTGGATAGTCTTCGATCCACCGCACAAAGGGTCCCGGCTCCGTTTGAATTATCATATCTTCCTCACTTGGGAACCATCCAGGAGCGTGCCTTATAGTGTTGGGAATGTGTGATTGATAGTAATTTGCATTTTGATGGGGAGTATTTTGTGATTGTCTTCTACCAGGTTGTGGGGTGGAAAAATGCGTATGCATGTTCCGCGACCCTCTGGTAGGCTGCGGTGTGAAATACTGATGGGGGTTTGTATTTGAATAATGATGATATTGTGGAGGTGGGTTGCCGTAGGCATGATAGTTATGGTTGTATGCTTGACCTGTAGTACGAACATACTCTTCCGCCATGGGCGGAAGGTTTGGCACTCGATGGTATTCCTCATTCTGATTGCTATAGTTTCTTCTTGGGGCTTCATCAAAATGAACTCTTTCTCCCGGTCTGCTTCCGGAGGCTCTGTGGACGGGTGTTTCTACTTCAATATCTTCTTCCGCCTCTCCCGTCTCCTCCGAGTACGTGAGCCTTGTTCGTACACTTTGCATGTCGATCTGATGGAGGTATTCTCTTAGTAGTGGTGCAAGCTCCTCTAACTGCCTGGCAGTTGGGGGAGCGAGTGGTGTTGTTCTTGAGGTTTCGAAACCCGGAGGTGACCGCGGGCCACCGTCTTCTGTCATTTTCGTTACAAGATTATAGTAGGTTTAGTGCGGATGGCGCCACTTGTTTAAGGGTAAGTTTACACTTAAATTAATAGGGGTTAATCTTGTTTAGGAAAATGATAATGAGTGGTTTATACTTGTTGGCGGTTCCTTAATGGTGTGAAGTACTTATTAGCTTCACGCCACCAAGTGTGATATTTTAGGTGTTTGTGTGTGTTTTTCATTAGGGTTTAGGTGAATCCTTTGAGGGGTATTTATAGACCCCCTTGGGAAGGATCCAGAAGCTGGAGTGTTAACGGCAACAATAACGTCTTCAAGTAGCCGTTATCGTTGGACAGACGTGTAACAACCTCTGACCTTGAAGGTACGAGTACGGGTCGTACGTACTTGTGCACGTTCCAAATTGTACTGTTTGTCTGTGGGCTGGTCGCAGCCTTCGTGACCGATTGGCGGAACCTGCTGGTTTAACTTAATATGCGCAGCCTTCGCCTTAGTGAAGGCTCCGGCCTTACTTAATGCGCCTAAAGCGGAGGGTCAAGGATGGTACATCATCAGTTTTCAAGTACAACCACATTCAACAATTTTTAATTTTTAACACCAACAAAAATACCCAACTACACAACTAAACCATTTCATTTTCATTTCCAAATCCAAATGACGTCCTTTCCAAACGATGTTAAACACATGACAATGGATGAGATCAAAGACTCTTTATTCATGTTGACATGTTAGACGATGAACATTTCCAACAAGAGCTTATAGATTACAGGCGAAAAAGGATGGGTGCGTAAAGGACATACAGACACTATGAGCGATGGGACGGCCAAAAACCTTGCTTGAACTACAATAAGTTACGTGTCTACAAGAGAGGATCGAGAAGGTGAATTTGGCATTTGGCCAAGTTTATGATGTTGGTTTCTCGTTTCGAGACAAGATGACCTGGGCCGAAATGTGGAAGCAAAATGTTGGTGAAAACAAGACGGTCGCTGAAGTGAAAAATTCCAAGGTACAACCCTAAGGGGGCGTTTGGTTCGCGGAATTCTCAGGAATTCGTTGGAATTGGAATTTGAATTCCATCCTTTACCATGTTTGGTTAGGAAAAAGTATTTTGATAATGTTGGATGTTTTAAGTAATGTTTTTAGGATATGTATATTTTAGGCACAGGGTAACACGACCAGAAAAAGGTCAACCCCACCAGAGCATTAGCGGCGACGTCGCCGCTAATGCTCCCACCGACATTCCACCGACACGCCTGCAATAATGACTGACAACGTCGGCTCCCAAGATGCCACGTCGCAAGCATTAGCGGCGACGTCGCCGCTAATGCTCCGACATAGATACTGTTAAGGTCCTTTACGTCGGATCATATAATTGGGAGTAAACGATCTATATATATTGCAATCTGCATTCTATTTACTTTCATTTTCATTCTCAATTCTCAATCGTTATATATCAATAGACTTCTCAATCGTTTATTCTTTACATAACAGGTATATATATTATGAATATAGATATTATACTTATGTGTAATTATATATATAGTTATTGTACTAACTATACATATAGTATGGATACCATCGATATGTTGACTTGTTTACTTTAATTGTTTCAGATGGATAGTTTGGAGGATATTTGGGCAGACCCAGAAAACGTACGTATCGAAGTGCCGGATGATGAGTTTGAGACACCTGATGCAGACGGTGTTTTTGACTGCGAAGCCGGAGACTTAGAAACCGAGGAGGTGTTCGCTTCCTTCGAAGAATTGACAGAGTGGGCTCAAAGAACAGCACTGGAGTTGGGTTATGTTTTAGTCAGACGGCGAACGAACACCAACTCGTTAAAGGTGGTCAATAAAGTGACACTAATATGTCAGCACGGTGAAAAACGCGATAAAAGGTTAACTGGGGCCGTTAAACGGTCCACCAAGATAGGCTGCCCCTTTACTCTGGTAGGCCGCCCCGGGTATGATGGTGGTTGGAGGGTCACTGTCAAGGACTGGAAACACAATCATGATCCAGCTACCGATCTGCAGGGGTATGCATACGCGAGACGGATGACGGAAGAAGAAAAGAATTTGTGGGAAACCAATCGGATCGCGGTTTGTACCCACGCCAGATCCTGGTAAACCTCAAAAGAGAATTTACAGGAAACCGGACTCGAAGAGGAGACATTACCAACTTTCTGAAATCGAGACGGAAGGCGGGCCAAGCAGGGCATACTCCAATGCAGGTACAAACATCATATTAGTGATTATGTACTACGTTGTTGGAAGTGACTTATTTACTATATTTTGTTCACCTGTCGCAGGTTATGTTCTCACTGCTGCAGGAGAAAAATTACATTTACCAGTTTACTACAAATAGTAAAAATGGACGGTTGGAGAACCTCTTTTTCATGCATCCAACATCAATGACCCTATGGCGCGCATTTCCCTGGGTTATTGAAATTGACGCCACGTACAAAACCAACGTGTACAACATGCCGCTTGTTGAGATTATCGGTGTGACTTCAACGGGCAGGACCTTCAGTTTAGCCTATGCTTTTATCGTAAACGAGCAAGAGGCGAATTATGAATGGGTGTTACAATCTCTCAAGTCCACCGTTGTTGAAGGCTTTGCCGTTTATGTCGTTCTAACTGACAGGGAGCAGGCCCTGATGAGAGCATTGAAGGTTGTTATGCCGGAAGCGAAACACCTGCTATGTAGGTTCCACATATGGCAAAACATAATCAAACACTGCGAACCGGTGTTGCGGCTGAAAGATATGACCATTGAAAAGCTTCGCTTCTACTGGAGAACAGTCTATGAATCTCGGACAATTGACGAGTTTAAGGACAACGAGAAATGGTTAAAGAAAAAATTGGCAGATTTTCCTGGTGTCTACAGGTACCTGAACGAGAATTGGTTGTCCCCGTACCGAGAACAGTTTGTGTCATGTTGGGTCGATGAACATCTCAACTATAATAACCACACCACAAACAGAGTCGAGGCCGAGCACCACCTGCTGAAGGAAGAGCTGATGGGGAAATGTACATTTACTAGAATCCTCCATATTGTTGATTCTGTCATGATCGGTCAAGAGACAGAAATAAGGGGGCAACTGGGGTATAGCAAGGGAACTCTGTTGGGTAGACACAACTACAACTGTATGAAGGCCCTGCTTGGAAAGGTTTCACATAAATCTTTGGACATCATGGCTGATGAAATCGTTCGCTTAGACCAAAAACTTAAAAAACAGGTGAAAAAGTGCGGGTGCAAGGTTCGGTTTAGTTGTGGGCTACCATGTGCCTGCAAGATTGCCGAGTACATGCATCGCGGTAAGTATGTTTTAATACCTTTTTTTTAACATAAAGACATAATGTCGTATACTTATTGATATCCAAAAATGCAGGGACTCGTATTCAGCCGGAAGTGATAGACCCGTTTTGGAGAAAGCTTGATTTAACACCGTCGACATGCCTACCAGGAAACGACCACTTAAAAGACGGAGACGATATAGAAGTTATCCATGAAGTCGTAGGTGACCTTAAGAGTTTCTTGGTTGAGCAACCCAAGGCCCAACGGAAACATTGGTTGTCCAAGATAAAGGACATGTTTAAGCCAGGCAACACACAAGTTAAAGATCCTCTCGTTCAAAAGAGCACACGCAGAAGACCAGTCGGGTCGAAACAAAAGGCGCCAAAGGTAGACCAAATACATCAACTTCTATATTGCTGATTAAAGATAAAATATATAACTACCTGATTTTAAGTAACTGTTTTTTATTAATGGTGTAGGTGCCCGATCTGAACAAAAACCCACCTGGGCTTCGGAAATCCAAGTCCAGTCGACCGAGGGCTGAAGAGGTCCCCATGACTCCTCCCTTCACCGACCCTTCCTCCGGAGCCTCCACATACGGAGAGGCGCAGCCCGCCAGACGCAGTGAGTACGCGCACACCAAATCACGGTTCGCGAACACACCTGACTTTTTTGATGAGCCGCAAGGTGCGCGACACAGTATGTACGACCCAACCCAGAACTTCTTCGGGGAGCCGTCCCAATCCTTTGGGGTCAACGACACACAAAACTTCTTCAGGGAGCCGTCCCAATCCTTTGGAGAAAATATATATACATTCGGGGAGCCGTCCCAATCCTATGGGGTCCAAAATTTATACGGCTTCGGGGAAACGTCCAAATCCTATGGGGTCCAGTCTGACCAGCCATATTACAACTTTGTTGATGACTTGTTCCGGGCACCACCGACACAACCTACGTATGCACCCATATATGAAACAATGGATAGGCCGGTGTCAGAGTCAGAGTCAGAGCCAGAGTCAGAGGCCAGTTGGGTTGGATATGTTGCGGAACCAATGAACGCCAGGCTGTCCTGATCTTACGTATGGGCACTACCAGAGCTACCCGAGTACATTCGACCTTACGTTGTCGGCGCACAGGATGTCTTAGGAGATGGTAGTTGTGGATTTCGAGCTACCGCTGTTGCTTTGGGGCTAGATGAGAACCACGGTTCAGAGTGGGTTCGTATGCAGATGCTCGAGGAGTTTGAATCTGACCTCGAGGGGTACATGCGAATGTATGGGGATGAGGGCCCACGCATATTGGAGTCGCTGCGAACCTCTTATTATAAAAAATGGCGAGACAAAAAACATTGGATGAGTAAAGTGTGGTTCCATATCCTCCTGGCCAATAAGCTGGGTATAGTTTCAAGAATGGATGTATGCACACTGCCCAATAATACCACCTGGGCCTCCTATTGTTATAAATGATTAAATTCATTACATGTTGTATATATTTTGGGTATAATAAACATTTTATGTTGTATTATGAATGGTGATTCATTTTATGAATGGTCAAAGATAGATTGTATTATGTTTTTTTTTGTATGTTTTTTTTAATAAATATTTGTTTTCCAATAAGATAAATATTATCTTTTTACATTACAATAATACATATTCAAAATAACATAGAAAACTTAGATAAAAAATACATATTCAAAATAATACATATTAAAATAATACATATTCAAAATAACGATATAAAACTTAGATAAATAAAAAATGGCGAGACAAAAAACATTGGATGAGTAAAGTGTGGTTCCATATCCTCCTGGCCAATAAGCTGGGTTTAGGGTTTCAAGAATGGATGTATGCACACTGCCCAATAATACCACCTGGGCCTCCTATTGTTATAAATGATTAAATTCATTACATGTTGTATATATTTTGGGTATAATAAACATTTTATGTTGTATTATGAATGGTGATTCATTTTATGAATGGTCAAAGATAGATTGTATTATGTTTTTTTTTGTATGTTTTTTTTAATAAATATTTGTTTTCCAATAAGATAAATATTATCTTTTTACATTACAATAATACATATTCAAAATAATACATATTCAAAATAATACATAGAAAACTTAGATAAAAATTATACATATTCAAAATAACGATATAAAACTTAGATAAAAAAACTAAAATATTCAAAATATTACATAATTTTTCTAACGGAAACCGTCTTCAGCTAGCTCTTTATAATATGTCGCAAAGTCGATTTTTCTTTCAACCAACTTTACCAGTTTCTCAAGTTCAGAAGTTATTTCGTCGATACTTGGTAATGTCGTTTCAAGATATTCGCTATGCTGCTCTTCACTTATAATGATTTTGCTGCCACTTTTCCTTATTTCTTTTATTTTCTTCTTATGTTCCAGCTTCCTTTGTTCCATAAGAAGCTTACAATCATTAATTTTGTGGTAAAGTTCATACCCGTCCTCTATATCCTCTTTACATTGCGCTTTCAATGCATGAAATGTTACCGTAGGAGGTGATGATGGGTTAGATGACGATGAAGAAGCCATAACCTTTGTTAAACCTCGCCTGGCCGGAAAATAGGATGATGGCCGGAATATAGAGAGAAAATGGTTGATGTGGGTTTTTGTTGTTTGAGTCGTCTGGCTTCTTTGGCTGGTATAAAAAGAAAATTAAGTTGAAGCATTAGCGGCGACGTCGCCGCTAATGCTTGGGCCGACACTGCAATGATGACTGACAATGTCGGATCCCCACGTCACAGGCATTAGCGGCGACGTCGCCGCTAATGCGCCCTGGTGGGGTTACCCCTTTTGCCCTGGTCGTTCTACGCTCCTCGATATTTTATTTTGGGCCCGACACTGCAATGATGACTGACAATGTCGGATCCCCACGTCACAGGCATTAGCGGCGACGTCGCCGCTAATGCGCCCTGGTGGGGTTACCCCTTTTGCCCTGGTCGTTCTACGCTCCTCGATATTTTATTTTGGGCCCGACACTGCAATGATGACTGACAATGTCGGATCCCCACGTCACAGGCATTAGCGGCGACGTCGCCGCTAATGCGCCCTGATGGGGTTACCCCTTTTGCCCTGGTCGTTCTACGCTCCTCGATATTTTATTTTGGGGCTTTATTTTTTCGCATATAAACTTGTTGCATACAAGAAAAATGAAATTAAGACAAGAATACCCTTAAAATATCTTCATTTCTCGGACGATTCAATATCTGCAAACTAATTAGACGCTTGTTGTAACGTTGTCGTATGTCAATCAAATTGTAATTTATTTTTCTTTCAAAACTCCAATGAACATAAGTATTTAATTCCATAATATTTAATTTCAAACTTCCAAAACTGCTCATTAAATGATATATCTCACAAATCACATTACAATATTGAATAATTTTTTTTATTATGAAATATTGTAACGTGTTTTTATTGTTTTTAATAATTTTATGTAATTTTTTAAATTTTAATGGAATTTTATTTTTAAAAAAATGAAATTATAGTGAGGTAAAGGTAAGAGATGGATTGCCTAACAAAATAATGGAATTTGGTGAGGAAAAAATAAAGATATAATGTAGTATTAAAGGATTGGTTGAAACTTGGAAGTGAGGTATTGAAAGTTGTGTGAGAGATGGGTTGCTAAATAAGTTTCTGGAGTACAACTTTCCAATTATGTTTATTATTCGCCCACCAATACTTAGATAAAAAAGAGATTAATATGCGGATCAGACAAGTTATTCGCCCACCAATACTTAGATAAAAAAGAGATTAATATGCGGATCAGACAAGTTGGAACAATCCCAGAACTAGAACATTATAGAGTGACAAGATAACTGACAGACACCTGTAATAAGCTGACATTTTTTAACATAGTAGAAGATAACAGAGCATCATCAATCTCAATTTCTGATCAAAAGGAAACACTTGTACACCACAACCAAAAGCAAGCTTCCTGGGCATGAAAGGTGCAACATAAATTCATTAACAAAAAATGTAATATGAGGGAGTACAAAACAAAAGGCCTAGAAATACAGATTTTCTACGTTTTATTGCTCCCTAAGATAAATAAATCTGAAGTTTACAATACAATAAAGATCCAATCATCTTCTGGACACCTATATGTAAATCTTTAATGAGCGCATATAATTTCATATAGTGAAAGGACTAACAGACTATGATACAACATCTGTATGAATTACAAATAAAGGTTCAAACTTTAACATATTCTCTAGCGGCGATGAGGCCGTCTACTTGCTCCATCTCTATTTAATGCTGAAAATTGATTGCCTCCACTGTGTTGAGGGCGGTGCTGGCCTCTGCCACCGCCACCACCCTGATTCCCCCGTGGGGCCCATCCTGCCTGATGATTGGCAACTGCAGTGTTGTATGCATAGCTATCACGGTCACTATAACCACCACTCTGCTGTGGTGGATAATAATGACCGCTAGCAGGCAAATGTAGACTTAGATGGGGTCCACGTGGAGGGTATCCATGTTGACTGTGCTGATATGCATGCGTCTGAGGATTGGCCCTACTGTAATGGGTACTTGAAGCATACGGTTGAGCATAATTCGGATCATAATTACGTGGAGGATAACCTGATCTAGGCTGCATCATCCGACTCGGGTCCTGATTATAGGGTCTATTACTTTGATAAGGTGGATAAGGAGTACGTGGGTGTGGGTCATATGATTGATAATGACCATTATTTCTATCTGGCCTCACTTGTAAGCTATTAGTGACAAGTCTATGTGCAGCATCTCCAAGCTGACGGCCAGAAGTGGATCCATGGGAGTTATTGGCATGATGCCTGTTGTGCCCATTCCTAAATTAACAAAGGTCAATTAGATTATATAGAAAAGACAATTATTTGATGGCTGTTTTCACATGTAATATTAAACTGATTATCTTAGGTCACTTGTTAACATAATCCAGAATATGGATATTCGATAAAAGGGCAAAATAATCAGTTGCCAACACTTAGTTTTGTACCTTCCATTCTCCCAGGGCTTCCTTCCGGTATCTTCATGCCATAAGGTAGGCTCAGGTTGCAAATCATCCACGGTTACAGTCTGCATCAGGATGGAGTGAACACAGGGTCAACAAGGGTTTAACATTCTTTTAACACAGAACTAATAGCTAAGAAGACCAATTAAATGAAAACACAATTGAACATCTACTAGAAGCATATATCTCCTTTTAAACTGAAGAATGACATAATATGCCTCATTTCTTACCTTTTTTGGAAGCTTGACTCCTGCAGGCGGCCTAGATATATGATTATGATATTCTGGAAGTCGGTATATAGCACATCTGAAATGAAAAGCAGTAAAATTTTAGTAATTAACAACAAATAAAAGCAGAAGGCATTGTTGTTTACACTTCAAAGCTTACATGACTTGATTGTCCATGATATCATCCATTCCCTCAACAGGTGAGCTAAATATTGGAGGGCATGGATCTCCAGCACAAAGGGATATATAGCCATTCATCCCACCACTGCACACACCCACGAATTAAATCAGAAGATTTCAACCATAGCATAAAAAAAGTCTAGAGGTAGAAGCAAGAAAAATTCTAGAGGTAGAGGAGGCAACATGGGGGGTCAGGTGAGTTGGGTAGTGAGCAAAAAAGAGTTTCGATTGAAATAGTCAATTTAGTGAAGGTGAGGTTGGGTTGACCCAGAAACACTATTTTGTATGCTCTTTCAAACTCTTCATAAATGATTAATGTGTTATTTACAATTATAGATTTATAGAAACAAATTACAGTTATAGAGACAATAGTACCACATAATTTAGGTATTTGTATACAATAATAGGAGGCTATATGCCATACTAACAGAGTCCAAGTGGTATAAGCAATGTGGCCCCGTTGATCCTTTTGTATTTAGACGAATTTTATTGACTTGCACACATGAAATATCAATAAATGAAAGGGCAGCCTCTACCAAGAAGTAGACATAAAACACAAACCTTGCCAGCGGATCAATTTGTTCTTTGACTTCCAATCGCTCTTTGGCCGACAACTGCTTGCAACGGTCATTCAAAGAAAATATGTATGGAGACAATGTGTGTGATAATGCCACAAAAAGAAAATCAAACATTGTGCTATTTCTTCGAGCCTCTTCCTCCTGTAGAAATCACACGAACAAAGTCAACAAGATTCAACAAGCTAGCGTTCACTGTAAAATTAAAGAAAACGAGCAAGTCTGTTGAAGCACTCCCCATACCGTTAAAGTATGTTCTACTTTTTTCACTTCTGCAAGAAGACGATCTTCGTCTATGAAAGGCAACTTTGCTATTCCCTGTAAATTGGAACAACCACGGTTATAGATAATTTTAAAATACATGACAATTAGAGGTGGCAAAATGGATGGGTCAGGCACTAGGTCCATGCGAGAAAAGGCAATCATATATGATTCAATTCAGTTCGGGTCCGGGCTGAAATGAATTGGGGCCTTGTATTATGTAAAGGATATAGATAAAATCAGGCATCTTTTAATATGAACTTTTTGATTAGCATGTTTAACACATTGAAGGGCAAATGTACCCTGTATCAACACCGTTAATAATGATGGCCAACCATAAGACATCAGACATCCAACCCAGATGGTCAAAAGTGAAGGTGAAAGAGCAAAGGAAAACACACCTGCCATGCAAAACGCTTGCCATTCATGTCAACTTCAAAATCTGAAATACAAAGTAGAAAAAAAAATAGTAATGCAAGATTTTCTAAATATATAATAGGAGTCTTTGATTTGTCAAAGCTTTACCTGTTGGATAAAAATCGATAATAGGCGAATTTGGATCCATCATCAATTTCCTATAATGCTCAGGAAGAGCATGAGAGCTGCAATAGGATCCCGATAAGAGAACTGGAATATGAAAAAGAAATGAGGAAAACGAATATGACAAGCTCAACCTTGCAGCAGGAAACACGCCCATAAGCTGATTAAATGGTTTGAATGGTGAACCTAGTTCAAACGTGATATCTAATTCTCCAAGATCCTTAAGATCAGAAGCAAATGGTGCATAATGATATGGATAAAACCTGTAAGAAAAATTTAGAGCAAAGCAAATCAGTAAAAAAGATGTACGTCAAGTTATATACTGGCCTCAAGGTATTGCGGACTAGGTAATGTATTGGGGACACATCAATGAGAAAAAAAAAATCAAGTTATATAAACCATATATAAAATGAAATTTGACACTTCTGAAAACAGCCTAAGCATAATTTGGATACGTCAAGACAAATGGAAAATTCGGCCATTTACTTATAATTGGGTCGCTTTGGGTTTTGTTTCAGTCTATTGGATCATACAAGTAATGTTATAATTATCAGTTAGCAAAGAATATAAATTAGAATGGAAACCACCTCCCGAAATGCTCTATTGCAATAAATTGCAACTGTAGTAACAGAACTTTTGTAATCATATTTGTAAGCTCAAAAAATCGAGGGGTAACGATCATCCCATTCCCCATTTTGACCCATACAAGAAAACTACCTTTGTGATAAATTACAAAACCCACCAAATTTTACCTACCTTTAAACTGCTTAATATTAATTCAAGGAACAGACTGAAATGATTCAAAAAAATTCCAAATTCTTATATATATTAACTGGTGTTTTACAACTATTTATTAATGTCATTTACATAGCAGCTAGATAACATAGAAAAAAGAAAGTTACCACTGCCATGAACAAACACCTTCATAGTAATAATGCATCACCCAACATAAGCCTTCAGTATATCTCAGAACCTGTAAAAATTTGTTAGCATATATTTCTTAACTCCTTGGTAGCAATTGCCAGACATCCTGGGTAAAGAAAATAAAATCTTACGACGTCTCTACGTATTTCCTCAAGCTCTTCGGGAGTTTTAGCACAGAACTTCTCTTCATAGTACCTCTCTTTCCACCCTGGCACTCCCAATTTTATCTGCCAGCAATGCATTAGAAATATATGAGATAAAAGTAATAGAAATTTGCCTAGATTCGAAATTGAAATATAAGTCATCTGCCACCAATGCACTTCTAGTTTTATCTGCCAACTACGTGAATATCTTGGTACTTTATTACAAGTAAGCATCTAGGACCGAAGATATGAGATATATGTACACTGACTGTCATTTGCTTATCACATGTCATATAAGTGGAAGCTAGAACTAGTGTTTTATTAATTTCTATCCTCTAACCTTATCCTCATCTGGCTCATCAGAATTAAAAGCATCAGATTTCTCACGAAGTATCCCCTTCAGTTTTGTCTTCAGTTCTTCTTTGTTGTCAAGTGCCTGAAAACAAGCAACGCTTAAAAACAGAAAAGTAACTTGACCAATAATTTATATGAAATACATACAACAAGCACTCCGTTGCAAAGTCAGTGATGCAAAAAAGTAACTCTGTGAGAAAGAGGTTATGTGTCCATCTCAAATACGAAATCCGTAAAAGATGATACAAAAATAACAAACTTAGATAGGGCGAAAGCACCAACTTCATTTTAATTTTGGTCTGTTTCAAACCAGATCCACAGAAAAAGTTAATATATTACACTTAGCATAAAAAATTGGTCGGGTTGAGCAGCGGCTGGAAAAACTTAATAATGGGTCGGGTTGAACACGTAACACTTTGTTCCAACTATCTTTTAAATTTAATACATATTTGATATATTAAATATTTAGAAGCTATAATAGTAAATAGTAAAATACGAGTAATAAATATACAAAAAAGTTATGAATGGTTTAAGCATTTAAAAGCTCATTAGATGATCTTCAACCCATTTTGATCTGTCTTCTCTATAGATAATTCAGACTAGATTTTACCCATTTGATCCATGATCAATAAAATCCAGCCCATATAGACCCATGTTGACATGAATGGGTTAAAAGTGCCACCTCTAGAACTACTACATCAGTATTGTACTATGAATTATGTAAATCATTCACATAAGGGAGACATACATTATCTCTTTCAAGATTGCTCTCAGCTTCAACGATGGCTGCACCAACAGTTGACCCAGAAGAGACACGTGCAAGTTTTTTTGGTCGACTTGAGTCACCATTGGCTCCCTTGGCTTGAAACGGTGAAGGTGTATGACCAGAAGCAAGACGCGAACCCTGAAACCGCCCAACTGCAACTAATGATTCAGGTTCCATTTGTGGCCCCGCATCATCTCCTCTTATTGTTTGAGATTTTGCTTGAGCTTTGTCACGTTTTATCCTTTCAGCTTGTCTCTGAACACACAAAAGAAGACATTAATATTACTACGATATTATATATATAGACACACATACACATATACAGGTAGACACGGATATTAACCTGATGCAAGCGAGATCTTTTCTGGAAAATTTTATCTTCATAGGTTCCCACGGCCTGAATGAACTGCTCCACTTTACTAAGGTCTGGCTGGGAGCAAATAAAAAAGAGAAGCAATAAACAGAAGTTGAGTACCAAAAGACTTAAAGACCAGGGTAGAAACGTGAAAGTGAAAAGCTGAATAAAATAAAAAATAATTACCTTGCTTCCATTAGTTAGATACCCATTTAGGGACCTAAACTCCTTTTTATACACGGCTAAAAGTAAATTTATAGCACCCTGAACGCAGACAAAAGGGAATTGCAAACATTAACTAAAAGCAACAATACTATGGTACACACAAAAAAGTTGAAATGTACCTCACGAATTTCCAAAGTGGGCATATGTGGTAAAAAGTCGTTCCCAACAAAGAAACATAAGAAGATAAGGTCATCAACTATTCGCTCGAAATCGATCTTGGAAGGAGGATTAGGAATTCTCATTTCATATTCTAAGTACTCCCTAAGTGTCCAAATATTAAGAAACAGAGTAAAAAAATGTGTTAACAAACATGACAACAAAAATTCTTTACTCAATGAACATCTTTCTGCAAAAAGTAAGATAATAATTGCATAAGTCAATTTGGGCTATACCTGGTAAGGCTTCTTAGGCACCGCATCTGCCTCTCCTTTTTCATCAAATTCACCTGCCTTCCTCTTTGCCTTTCCTTCACAAGCCGCTGCTAAATGACCTATTTGGCCACATATAAAACACTTGTCTTGTTGTCCAGGTGTAAATACCACCTGGAAAATCACAATGAAATAACATATGTTAATGCTAGATGTTTACTACAGGCTACTATACAACTACTATAACCTCTTTTTTAATCAACTACTGTCAACACCACAGTTCCACAATAACAATTTCTCACTTTCTCTTAAGACAAAATACTTAATCAGCCCTTTGCACATTTAGGTTTTATACTAGGCTTGGTTGAGCTATACCTCTCTAAGTATTGAAAAATGAACTTCATGGGTGGCCAAAGCCAACATGATCAGATCTGCATCCTGTTGTTTGAAATATTAACAAATACAAAACAGCCAATAAGTAGAACAAATTAGAGAGAGAAAAGACAGAGGAAACTGTAAAGAATAAAACCGAGTTGAAAGAAAAATAATACCAAACCATACAAGCAATGCCTGGTATTTGGATCAAAACCAGGAAGATTCCTTTGAAGACGAATGTAGGACATAATCTTATGTTCCCCTTCACCAGGTACATTAGCATCAGAGAGGATAACCTTCAGAAAAAAGAACCACCATGACAAGTTAGAGTAATTTATTGTGCTATAAACGTTCATCCACATACAGTTTTAAGGCTGCTAATGTGTCAAGTAAGTGAAATACCTTTATAGGTTTCCATCCAGGATCATTGTTTAATCTTTGATGAACATAGTATTGCAGAGCAACTGAGAGAACTGCCATAAATTCAGTCCCTGGGGTGATGACGTTAGAGTCGAAGGTTTGAGATTCTTGTTTAGGAGGAAGCTTTCTGCCTTCCCTCTCAAACTCCTCCCTCAACCTCTCCTCCTCAGCTGCCTAAAAGGTCAAATTTAATTGTAATAATGTAAAAAACGAATGAAGTATAACAACCCTACAAGTGAAAAGCAAAAATACCGCATCTGCTGCATCTTTGGCTGCTCTAAACCGCCTAGATCGCTGCTGGTTCATTTTTGCCCTTGGGGCAACACCATCTACACAACATTTTCAGATAATTAAAAAAACTGCAATGTGTGCCATAACTTACCGGTTTTACAACAAAAAAAAATAGGCTAAGTACCCACCAATTGCCATATAGAGTAGTTTTCGTGGTCGCACCATGACAAAAAGACGATCTATGTAGTCAAACATACATTGAAAGACCTCGTTAAAAGAGGTTGGAGAAGGCTGCATACATGAAAACAGTAAGATTGGGCAGATGTAAACGTTTCATAAATAATGCTACAGAGGGTGATCAAAATACATGCTTGTTCCATTCACCCAGTACATACATACATATGTATATATAGATGTTTATGCATATTCCAATTGCATTTTCTGTTATCATATTTTTTTTAGAACAGAATATAGGTAATATCTGTTATCATATTTAATTGTATGTATTCTGTTGAGCTTTTATATGATTAGTATTCATCAAGTATAAATCTTAATGTGAGCTATATTCATCAAGTTTTAATAAGAACAAGTTATAAAAAATCATCAAGACTACGTATTTATGAAAATTCCATTAACCTTACAAATATCTATTTATACATCTGTATATATACATTATAAAGAGCTTACACCCCTTTTTCAAATTACTTAAAATTACAATATGCGAATTTACTAATGTACCGGTATAACATAGATAATAGTCTAGAGTTTCCTCCCCAAACTAATGTCAAACCTTCATCATTTGTACAATTATCTATTTTAATCACAACTTAATTTGTTATAACTTACATTGCACAACGTTAAATAACAAACTTTTTCTAATAACTATAAATTACATAAAATGCAATATGTGATTCATAACTTAAGTTTTTGTTAACGAATTCATTTATTAATACAACTTTGCAGGTATCACATTAGTTTCAACCCCTTTACGAGGCTGCAACAAACCACTATAAATAATCATTGAACACTGCCTAAAAAATATTTAATCCAGCTACATTGTGCAGGTCATATGCTAGTATATATCTATCTATACATATCTATAAACACGCAGACAACTTGTTCTTAACGACATATTAACACATTTATTTTAACTACTATTTCATAATATATATATATATATAAGGTAACTCCATATTACTCCCAATTTATTAATATTTTTAATTAAAAAAAGGAGAAAAATTGTGGAATAATGAAGATAGAGAGATAGAGATACCCGGTCTTCAGGGTGAAAACAAGGATGAATGATACCATTCATATCAAGATAAAGATTATCGTATTCAATTTGATTAGGGTTTGGTTTGGATGTATCAACGGGTATTTTCACACCCTCTATTTCAACTGCCTCTTCTTCTATTACATCCACCACTACCATCGGATATTTCTCCGCCAGCCACCGGTAAAACGCCGGTACACCCATCCTTCCCTTCGCCGCCGCCGCTGCCGATTATAATTATTATTTTTATTCAAACCCCCGCCTTTGCCTCTTCTTTCGTCTTTTTTCTTTTAGCCCCCGCCCCACAGAAGATAACAAAAAAGGATTTTAATTAAAACGTTTTCTCGTTATGAAATCATTATTATGTGGCTATCCACATTCACCTCCCTAACCTTTCATATTCTATCCATTATGTATGTCTTAATTGTATTAATGTTATGTGGCCTATATATAGTGGCTAATGTATGTTGAATTGAGAGATCAATGAAAGAACTCTTCTCATCTCTATTCTCTTATGTCTATTCTCTCTATAATTGTTGTATGTTATGTTATACTTTGCTATTAGGTCGTTGTTTCACAACACGTTATCAGCACGAGCCTCTTTTGATTTTGTGTTAAGCAGTAAATGATTTTGGCGTGAAAATTCAGAAAAGGGGAAAGTTAAAGGTAACGGAGAGAAATTGATTTATACATATAACCATTGTCGAAGAACTTGATTGCAAAAGGTAAATATTTTTAATCATATACCATTGCTTCTAAAATCTGAGTTTATGGCAGTTTGGTTGAGGTAAACAAATACTTTTAATATTTTCTTTACAATAAATTGATGACCGTCTTTGTTAGTTAATTTTATTATGTCTTCGATTTGCAACAAGATATTACCATGCTTGAAAACAGAGTTTAATTGATTACCCTAAACAATGAAACGTGACCTCCTATTGTTATCTATGTTTTGGATTCCATTATACCTGCCCTATCAATATTTTTATAGCTTTCATGTGTGCATAGTTTCATGTTGGCTAATACTAAACAATTTTTGATATTGACATTGCATGTATATTTTATCTTGTTTAATTATCTATTTATTTATTTGTTTATGATATTATGCCTACTTATGATGTTATTTGCAATTCCTCAGTGTTGTTTTATTAAGAGTAACAAGATATGTTTTTATTCGGGTATGTTTTGATTCTTATATTCTCTTCATTGGTATCATATAGTATATGTTTCAGGTTACACTCGTTAATATGTTTCATGATGTTATCTATGTGATTTAATTTGATGAAGTAAAAATTTGTTTTGTCGCTAATTGAAACTAATTTCATTCATGTTTGTTAGAATAGATATATGAAACGTAATTTGCATGTATATATTGTTATTAAGAGGTAATTTTGGTGATAGGAAATTCATTATTTCCGAAGGCAGTGAAACTTTGACTTCTCTATATATATTGTAGTAGATTTCTGAAATAATTTACAATAGTGTACACGTTATTAATCATGTGTGATATACAAAATGCAATGTTAGGGTTATGAGAATGTATGCAATATATAGTCTATAAAATATCAAATAGAGAAGATTGTAATGCCGGCCTCATCAAAAATTTTCACGTTTCTATTTCGACGACATAAGATGAATTGTCTTTTACTCAAAAGGTTATTATTATTATTAGTAGTGTATAAGCAAAAACAAAAATATAATTTATATTTATGGACTCTTCATATATATGTTAAGATACAATAATTATAATAGTTATTACACTATGGATTCGATTCAAGTCCTCAACTTTAAAGTACTAAATACCGTTTTCTTTGAGAGTATATTTTGAGGATCTAATTTCCAAAAGAAAGTCCTTTTAAGTTATGTGTTCATGAAAATACTACGTCCATTTTGAAAAAATAGATTTCCCTTTGTTAAACCATGTATGAAAAGTTAATGAAGATCGAGTATGAGTTTTTACTTTTGTTGTGATTATGAAATACGGTTATTAATTATGAACCCATGTATGAGATAATTATTTCATTTTCTTTACAAATTTTACATGGACTTGAAAAATTAAGTACACTAAAAGTATAATTAAAGTGTTGACTATCGATCATGAATGATGATATTATGTGTGATTTAAAACTCCAAAATGCGTTACATGGCCTTAGACTTTTAGTTATGATATCATATGAAAAGTTTCTCAATGTCACTTAAATATGATTTGTGCTAGCTTATTGATTAACCGCAAAATATGTACAACTTAGAATTGTATGTTTATTTTATATAATTATAGGACAATGCATTATATTTGAGTATATTAAATTATTTAAGCACTTTAGAGGAGTTGATATAATTAAATTTGTCACGAGAAACAAAAGTGTTAAGACAAATTAACTTATTATGACTTATATTAAAGCATATATATATGTCCATCTTTTATATTTTATGGATCTTGGTTATTTGATCAGTGACATGATTAAAGTAATAAATTGAAATGTCACTTATGGTCATGAAAATTACATTTGTGTAAATGTAGGATCATGAATAAATGAAAAGATATGTGTATATTAAATATTATAAAGATTGCTAAGCATTGAAGGTATATGAAATATAAGAAAGATCGATATATCTTAAATGACTCGAATTATTTTGAGTTTTGCATATATCTATAAGTTATGTGGTTTTATATGCTTATGAGAAACTTCATTTAATGGTTAATGGCATATGCATGTTTAGCAAAATTTGTCATTTTACTACGTTTTCTTGTTCGATATCAAGTGCAATTGAAGCACATATTGTCATAAACTAGAGGTTTATGAATCAAGATTATTTGATAAATTGGCATGACCGGATAGACCATCCCGGGTGAATGGTGATGCGAAATATGTAGAAGATTGAAGAGATTCTTCAAAGTGATTATTTAAATTGTGAGTATTTGCTCTATAAGAAAGTATATGCCAAATTAAATAAGGGTTGAATGCTTTAAAATAATGGAACATATGCAGAGGAGATGTATATAGGCCTATACATCGTCCATATAGATCATTTAGTATTTTAAATCGATGCATCGTCTAAATGGTCATCAAAGTCGCAACTTGAAGTTTGCGTAATTAATTGCTCATGTTATGAGACTGAGAACATGTTCCATTTTGTATTGGAAATAATGATTAGTTTTATAATGATCATTTGAGAGCAAAATGAGTAACTTATAGTTTGGGGCCATGTTATTTAACATGAGAATATATGAATTCGCATCATGCCAATTGTTTATTGTATTTCCTCCCCGTTGAATTTGGTTTATGGTCAGAAACCAAGTACGTCTCATATTAGAGTTTTGAATGTGCAATATATAATTAAGTTGCTCCACCATAATGCACAAAGATGAGACTTCAAAGAATGTTGGAAATAATGTTGGGAAAATAGACACACATTAAAACATGAAAGAGGTGTACGTATTCAACAAAGCCATCATTGGAAGATTTGTTTATGGCTTACGTTTCTCATTGATATGATTTAGTTTTCCCAACATTAGGGGGAGATGTTCCCAACATTAGGGAAAAAATGGAAAGCAGCTGAAATGAATAAAAATGAATTATCAAAGTTCCTCACACCGATAAATATTATATTAAAGTTTGTGGGATAATTCATTCACAAAATATAGTATTTGCCAGCATGTTAACTGACGAGAAAGAGATAGTGATTAAATCACATATAACAGCTGCTAATGCTCCAATTGATAATGAGTCTACACATATTTAAACTATGGTAGATAAGTCGATTCCAAATAAAAATCCTCAAAAGAAAGGAGCAAGAAATTGAGATGGTCAGATTCGAGGTATGAAAGACCCCATTATAATTATTGATGAGTAACTAGACATGATGGTTTTAAATAAACCTCAGGTACCTGGAACAAATGAGATCTCAATAAATTGTGACATGTCTAGAGACTTGTGGAATCGAAAATAAATAAAAACGACGTCGAGTTTGATTGAATATGATAGCGCTAAGTGTATGACTAATGGTGAGGATCTTGAAAGCATGCATGCACATAAATTGATATGATATAGATGATTGGCCAATATGAAAAGACGCTAGTAGTTTGGGACATGAAGTCCAAGCACTTGAAAGTGTAGAAATATATATATGGTGGAAGCAACTATTGATAAATTAAAAGTCTGGCAATGTGAGAAAATTTTTATTCGCGTCTAAAGAATATATGAATAGGGCTCATTTGATATCGAGATTGCATGAGGGATATAAAATGCATGACGCATATCTCGTGATATAAAAAAACATAAAACATATGTTAAAAAGATCGTAAATATTATTTGATCATATATGGTATATGGACAAGTCTTACCGTAGAGTATATCTATTGAAAAGTACCATATAAGTTATTATGTTTTCCCAATGAAACTCTATAAAGAAATCCGGATTTGAATATGATATAATCATGATCGGAATATCAATGGAACTCAGAGGGAGTGTCCAATGGTGATTGAATAGGTACAAAAATATACATGCGATACTACAGACAAAGTTTGTCTTGGTTTATAAATTAAGAAATCTCGAGGATGAAACTATTGTGCGTCATGAAAGCAAATAAAGATAATATATTTTGTATGGATAAATGACGCTCATGCTTATGAGGTCACTTAACGATGAAAATGCCCTTTTAATGTTCAAAATAATGATCACAATGTTGGTTTATAAGTGTTATAGAAGTACTATTATTTTTGCTGGTGATACATGAAATAATACATCATTCAATATAAAGTTGGTTGGGCCTAACTTGTGAAGTATCATGATATATTTAAATGAGATGTATGATGTATGTTTAATGGTTAAATGTGATATATGAACCACATGCAAAAGAATAATATTTGAACACGAGGATAAAATAAAGGTATAGTATATCAAAGCATTAATTACGATTAAATCAAAATGATGGTTTTGATATTGGTTTGTGTCAATGGCAATTGTTCAAATAATGTAATTATTAGCGGGAGTGTTATGTTTCAACATAACAATGTGCATTTGGTAAAGTCTCTTCGGTTAATATTTAGCTTCATGCTATGATGTTTATTATATTTTCCTAAGGATATCATTGAGATAAAAACTTGAATATATGTGAATATAAAAGATCTCTATGAAATTTCTATATTTGAAAGATTACGAGAAGACAATTTTCTATATGGTAGATCTTAGCAATGAGATAGTTACTAAGGGTGATATATGATGTATGAAAACATTCTTGATAAAGATGTATTTTCATGGATTATACTTAAATGGTTTGTATATATGGTCATATGATTTTGATAATGAACACTTTTCTTCTTCAAGAATGGAGATAAAGTTCTCGGTTTAAAATACCATATTTGAGTAACATTCAGATATTAGTAATATATACACTGATATATTGTAATTTGCTGAGAAGATAGAGATCTTATCTTATGAGAATACATTAAAATGGGTAAATATATGTTTTATTACCCTCAAGATATCAAAGGTATAATTTTACATTATACTAACCTATCAAAGTAGTTTTAGTTTGTTTTGATAATGCAGGATGATCGACTACAAACGGATTTGTATTATAAGTGTGACATCAACTTCATCATATATTATAAGTGAATTGACAAATCAACATAAAGATAATGCAACATGGATGTTTTCAACTACTGAAGTTGTATATCAACAGAAGCTTGTTCGTGATATTAATGACTTAAGAAGCTCAAGTGATGTGATCATCAGGGGGAGAAGATACGCGCTGCACTCTTTTTCCCTTGGCCATGGTTTTGTCCCATTGGGTTTTTAATTATGAAATAAGAATTTTCGCAAAGATTTATACTTGATTTTGATGAGACATATTCTCATGTGGTGGATGCAGTCATTGATATTTTACGAGTCTGGCAATATAAAATAGTATGAAACTGTGTCTTATGTATTATTTTGAGCTCTAAAGATACTGTTAATCCTCGGAGGATACATAATGCATAGAATATGCCTTATTCTTTAAATTGCAATATTACTTGAAAGTATATAAAATGTACGGAGCATGTTTAATGACCCAAAGATGCTACAAACATATTTGAAAGGTTCTTGAGAACAATATGTAGCAAAATATAATCTACAAGTCTATAATAGACATTTGGTAAAGTATCTTTGAATATTTAGCTTGAAGTTACGAAATTTATTTGCACAAGGATATTAAGGAAATATAAAACTTGAATAAGTTATGAGTGCAAAAGATCTATGTGGCAATTTTATGTCTGAAAGTGTGAGATGGAAAATCTCAGAAAAACAAAATCGAACATTCTAGTGATGAATAGTTACTCAAAAGGAATTTATATGATAAGGGAAAAATTCTTGTGGGTTATATCTATTTATTGAGTATACTAAATAATTAGTATATATGGTCATTTGATATTGTTAAAGATCACTTTCATTCCATAAAGGTGGAGATACATTCTTGATTCAAAATACTATATTTGAGTATGATTGGGTCATTATTAACGTATATGCCAATATATTGTTTTTCGTCCTTCTAGTAAAGATAGAAATTTTATCTCATACGAATGTATTAGAATGGGTAAAACATAAATATTATTACCATTGAGGCAATAAAGGTATAAATTTATATTATACTAACCCATCAAAGAAGTTTTTATTTGTTTTGGTAATGCAGGATGGTTGGTTACAAACACATATGTATTTATAAGTGTTGCCATCAAGTTTATGATATGAAAGATGGAATCGATTGATAAACATGAAGATAATGCATCATGGATTTATCAACTACTTAGAATGTATGTATGTCTTAATTGTATTAATGTTATGTGGCCTATATATAGTGGCTAATGTATGTTGAATTGAGAGATCAATGAAAGAACTCTTCTCATCTCTATTCTCTTATGTCTATTCTCTCTATAATTGTTGTATGTTATGTTATACTTTGCTATTAGGTCGTTGTTTCACAACACGTTCCATTTAATCAACTAAATTCTTTTTAGAGTTAAGTGCAAAAATCATCCCCGTGGTTTATCGTTTTTACATTTTTCATCCTCATCGTTAACTTTTGGCTATAATCATCCATTTGGTTTACATTTCGTCCCTATCGTTGTAACTTTTCCGTTAACCCCTCCCACGTGCCATTCACATGAGGGCATTTTTGTCTTTCACTCTACACATATTCGTTATAAATCCCCAAAAAAACTAATTTCCCCCATTTTCCACCTAATTAGTTTGTTTCCCCCTTTCAACTTTCTTTTCTTTCTCTTCCATTCAACCAATTGTTATTCACACATAGTTGTTCACTATGTTTGGGGGAGGCCATCGATTGTTCAAATATCATGCACACCAAGGAACTCAGGACGTCGATTTTATTGTTGTTCACGAAGTGTAAGTAATCGAAAACCCAAATTTTTAACATTTTGATTTTGGTATTTTTCTTGAAAGTCAAATATGTTTGTTACCAGGGGTCAAATAATTGTGGGCTTTATTGGATGGGTTGATCCACCAATGTGTACGAGATCCATTAACATTATACCTGAATTGCTGAGAGCTAAGAACACCATGGAGGCAAATTTGAAGAAAAAAAATGGTTAAATGAGTAGGTTGAATAAGTGTTTGTTTCTTAATTGGGTTTGTTTCATATGTTTTTGGATGTATAATTGTTAGTTTGGTTGCTTTATGTAGTTGGTTCTGGTTTTGGTTTTGGTTCACTGTTTTTGAAGATGAATGTTGTTTGAAATGTAATATATAAGATGAAGGGAAAATTAAGTGTTTTATGTGTATTATTATTAACATTGTTGCTTCATTGTGTAAGATGTATGGTAAGTTGTCATCTTTACATCCAAATAAGAAAGTTCAATAGAAAGCAAATTGCATACCAAATGCTTCACCGTTTTACAGAAAGAAAGTTGCATACCAAAATGCCAAATACCATTGTCTTACACAGAGTGTACCAAAAAAGTAAACATACTAGCAAAAGATAACACAATGTCTTAAACACGTAAAATTACAACCATTGACATTGAAACAAATCCAAATTGGTATTAGTTGTTACAATGGTTGACTTGCACCAACTTGACTTGGAGCAGATTGACTTGCACCAGCTTCACAATGAGTTTGACTTGGACCAAATTGACTTGTCACATCGGCTTTCCTTGTCCTTTTACCACCTGCACCAGATTGGCTTGCACCACCACTTTCATTCTTTCTCTTCAAACCTTTTTTGGATTGACTAGCTTGACCTTGAGTCTGACTTTGACTTTGACCTATTACACTGCCTTGCATTGTGTCCCTTGTTCTTACACTTTGAACAAGTGAGTCTTCCCAGCCCTTGTAAGCTTACCATTTTTAACCATCTTTCCTTCTTCAAATTCCATGGCACTCTTCTTTCTTTGTTTCTTAGGCCTGCCAACTTGAGTCTTATGAACAGGAGGGAGAAGCTTAGTTGGACAAGTACTCTTTGTCCATGAAGAAGATCCAGTCACGGGTTCCACCTTAAGAGCATAAACCTCTTTCCATGTATAGCATGGATGAACCTAACTCTCAACCATCCCCACTTTCACAGTATTATCATGAGCATTCCAAAGACCACAAACTGTCAACCGTCCACTTTCTACAACTACTTTTTCTTAACCTAATATCAACTACACACTAGTCTTTACATGAATCTTTATCCTATAAATCTAATCCATTTCATACAACAGTACAACTATTTGCAGCATTCTTAATGACTTCAAATAAAACTGAAGCTATAGATATCAAGGACTTTTCTTTGTAGCTATCACCTTTTGAACAATCACAATCCTTTTCATGATATACTCCCTAATATACTATAGGCAACTGATAATTGGTTTCTCTGCCCTCAACTAACTATTGAAACTCTCACAAATATTATTCATGTCATGCATACATAAGTCTGCCAAGTCAATGAAATAAAAAAAACAACTTTTCCATCTATGTATTGTCTTTTAGGGTTTGTGATGAGCTTACCATCATGATGAACGCCTATGGTAAGCATACATTCGTAATCTTCTGTAAACAAGAACAAAAAAATTGATAATTAAGAAAATCATAAATTTTTAAAAAAATTAAAACCCTAAAACAAACCAAAATATAGGAACCGAAATTAAACGAAACATCAATGGATTTTTTTTGTTCTCCTTAGCATTTTTCTTGTCTTTGGTGGTGGTGAAGTGAATGGATGATCTCCTTAGCTGAATATTGTGTTTGGATTTGGAATTTTTGTTTTAAGGGAAATTGGGTGAAACCGGAGGGACGATTCCGATGAAAAGAGAGGAAAATGGGGTGGGTGGGATTTTATAAGACTTGCACGTGACTTCACGACACAGGGATAGCTGGAAACGACTTAACAAACCCTTATGTGACTTGCACGTGGGGGGGTTAACGGACTAAAGAACGAAATGTAAACCACAGAGATGATTATAGCCAAAAGTTAATGGCGATGATGAAAACTGCCAAAAACGATAAACCACAAAGACGATTTTTGAACTTAACTATTCTTTTTATCTAAAATAACTGATACATGGTTGTTTTCACATAGTGTTTTACACAATTTTAAAAGTTTTGACATATATATGTTTCGTTGACAAAATTTAATAAATTTTAGTTGAGTAACACACTAAACAATACCTGAAAATCAATCTTATCTATACTACTATATAAAAATTATAACCACATGTTGAAAGTTTAGAAAATATGAGACATGTGAATTGACCAAACTACTCTTAATGAATTAGTTATCATCAACCCTATATATTAAATTATACAATTAGTAGTTACATATATTAAATTACCTACACCATTTGTCGTTGTCACCATCATCACCATCCGTCGCCGCCATCACACCACCATCATCGTCGGTTTGCCGCCGCATTGCGCGGGTACCATGCTCGTATAGTTTAACACATTGGGCTGCTAGTAGCCCATCAAGCCGCGACTAACCTCAATTGCAGAGTCGACGATCTTCCATTTAACTATCTTCGCATTTGTTTTGGGAGGAAATATAACTGAAAACATAACTCGCAAGTTGTTACTAGTACCTTTGAATACAGATCATTAAAGTAGAAAGCAACAAAACTCTTTGGGGAGATGACAATTTTTATCTTTATTTTTATCTTTACATATGATAAAAGACAACTGTCCAAATAACTTATTAACCAATCTTAAAGCTCGATTTCGTCAAATTAAAACTTGCTTATGTTATAATTCATAATTCAAAATAAAGTTTATGGACCCACACAAAAATTGATATATATTTTTATAAAAAATTTCTCATTAATTTACACCTTTTTTTCATCACTAATTTTACTTTTTAGTCTTTATAAAAGAAAAATCTTACTAAATACTTAATTTAAATATTAACTTTGTATTTTTCAACTTGTGAAAAAAAAATTAATTTTTCACCATTTAATTAATTAAAATTTTCTAACATATTATCAATAACTCTTTTTTTTATTTATTTATTGCCGTTCTAAAAAAAAAATAAAAAAAAAAACTCTTTTTATCATTTATAAAACATTAAACTATATATTAACATTCGTTTTCAATCAGCTTATAAACATCCGTGTATTTTGCACATGGATAAATCTAGTTACTTTATTAAAATCGGTGTTTGACAGTATTCAGATTTATCATTTTTTCATCTTTCTTGAACGGGTCATTGTTTTGAGAAAACTTGAAACAATGAGGAAGTTCTGTTGGGAAACTCCTCCAGATATATTAAAAAAAAGGGTAAATTACACAAATGATACTTGAGGTTTGTTCGAAACTACACTGGTCATACCTACAATTTAAAAATTACGCGAGACATACCCATCGTTGTCAAAAACTTACATTGACCATACCTATCGCTGACGGTCGTCTATTTGGCAGTTAATTCAAGTCACGTGCCGTGCATGTGAGGTATCAAAACCGTAATTTCGTGCATACTTCAGGTATTATTCTTGTAATTCACCCTAAAAATAATTATTAACAATTTAAAGTTTTATTTATACTTGAGTTATTAAGTTGGATAGATATGAAATTTATTATGAGAAAATAGTTTTCTTTTTTTCAATGAAAATTATATCAAGAAAAATGGTTGATACAAGAATGCATTTATAATAATATATATTATTATTATTTTGTTATATGTGTATAGTGAATTAAACAAGGATTAGAACCATGAAAACCACTATAATTTTTACTTTAATTATTATTTTATTATTATTTTATTTTATTTATTTAATAATTTATTCTTGTTAATAGAAACCTATTTAAAAAAATACAAAAAAAATAATTAAAAAAACAATATAATTTTTTCGTATGGTTTGATGACATCCCCCTCAGATTAGAGGGGTAAAGCAAAGTCGAAGACTCGTCACGGTTTTAGAATATAATTTCACCTCAGATTAGCAATCTGTAGCATTTTGGATTTGAAGTTACAGGGTTAGTCGTTAGTCTGAGCTTAGAATTTCTAAGCCTTAACCTGTATCATTTGATCACGTTTTTTCATAAATTTTTTATTTTTTTATTTTGAAATAGGTTTTTTTAAAAAATAAATATATATATGTGAATTTTAATATAGAATATCTACCCATTTTAATAAATGAAATATAAATATAAATATCTTAAAAAAAAATTATTAGGGTAAATTACACGGATGATACCTGAAGTTTACACGAAATTACGGTTTTGATACCTCACATGCACGGCACGTGACTTGACTTAACGGCCAAATAGACGACCGTTAGCGATAGGTATGGTCAGTGTAAGTTTTTGACAACGATGGGTATGTCTCGCGTAATTTTTAAATTATAGGTATGACCAGTGTAGTTTCGAACAAACCTCAGGTATCATTTGTGTAATTTACCCTAAAAAAAACTTTGGGTTTTGTGAAACCATGTAATTTACTCAAAGGTAATGTCCAAAATATAAAGACTTGTAAACTAAGAGTTTTACCAAACGAGTTTAGTGAAACAATACTGTATAATCTTTTGAAAGATAAAATCTTTTCTATATATAAAGTTGAAGTCCACTCCTAAAATTTTGCTAAAAAATAGCTTAGTTGGCACAACCTAACTCCTTTCATTCAATAAATTTAATTAAAAGAAATCATTGATGACGTAAACAATACTGATTACTTATTAATAATATGAATATCAAATATCAATTAATTAAATTATAAAAAACATGTACGTCCATCTCTATATATAAGAGATATTCAATTTATAATAAAAAGATGTTTCCCCAAAAATTGGTCCTTAGTCACCGTGATATCCCCAAATTTAAATATTTTTTCAGCATAATATATCCTTACTTATTATATCCTCAAATTCATGATACAACCATTTGGTCAAATAACATAAAACTGTATTCTTCTTAAACATAAATTCATTTGGACTAAAAATTCATATAAGAGGTATTTGAACTATGTTACAGCAAGCTCGGTTGTTTTAATTTTTTCTTCCCATTAGTTTATCACATAATCTAATGGTATAACTGACATGCTATAAATCGATACATCCGAATTTTAAATTCAAATGTATATTGAGAATTTTACGAAAAAAAACTTACTCTGTAATGGATATTAGTATTAATATTATTGTTTATAATATTCATTGGCTATATAAACTATACATTGCACTTAAAAACATAATCATAAATGGGAGGAGGGGCTAGAACAATTTTGTTGAATGTATCGATCGTTTATATTGTCGAAATTAGTGTAAACTGGTTATATCAATATTTTTATTTTAAGTTAGCTTAATAATTTAAAATGATTTTAATATATAGAAAAAACTTAAAGTAATTTTAAAAGGCAAACTTGAGATAATCAGGGGATTATTAAGTGGTTGAGATTCACCTGGACACTAGCCTGGCTGGGGGATTAGTGGGTACCAAATGGTACATGGGATCAGGGGTTTCCATCCAATTACCCTTTTATAGTGTTTTCAGGTTCATGTATGAGGATCGGGGATTTGTGGTTTCCCATCCCCGTCCCCATCTCCATTGGGGAAAAGAATTACATCCCCATACCCGTCTCATCCCCGGTCAAATCAGGAATTCCCCGGTCAAATCGCTTTCGGATATCGGATTCCCCATCGGGTACGGATATTTTTGCCATCCCTAGATGTATGTGTCCGATAGAATCATATGATATTTCTAGACTACTGATGTATTCGTGTTTTCACGTTTAACATTACCTCCCAACTGTTTTTATTATAATTAGTTATCATAATACTACCCGGGTCCTTAAGCTAGTACATAAATAGAATGAGAAATGTTGACAAAGTTAAAGAACTTAACCGAAAAACAATATAAATAAGATAAGGTAGAGAACTTGACTTAAACATGTCTTAATTTAGCTTAATTAACTCAAAATAAATAAAAAATTAACTTAATTAAGATAACTTCACTATTATGTAACGTATTTTTTGAAGAAGTTCATTTTATGTAATCTATATTTTCCCTCAAACAAACACATCACTGTACTTAAATATTTGTTCATATTATGTGATGTACTTCCAAACATATTTATTTTCATGGAATGCATATTTTTTTGGGCACAACTACATCATGTACTTGCATTAATAGTTTATGTTGTATAATGTATTTTTACAATAAGTTACTTTGTGAAATGTAGAATATTTCATGAAGAACCTTTCAAAAGTCTTCAAGAAATGTTTCAAGTTCGATAAATATAAATAAGGTTTGAAGGAAAAAGAACGTATGATGCGTTAAATGGTCGTGTGAGTGTGAAAACCGTTCGGTTTGGAGAAGAATATCGTTGCAAAGAGTGGTCAAAGTTAAATCTTCATATCTATACTTTCAAACCCGAGGCGCCACCACCACCACCCGTCGCCGCCTCCACCACTCCAATGTCGTTATCACCACCGTTGCCGCACCGCGCAACCATGCATCCATCTAATCTAATATATAATAATATATATATATATATATATATAAATATATATATATATAATAATAATAATAATAATAATAATAATAATAATAATAATAATAATAATAATAATAATATATTTCATTAGAGTTCTATGATTCAGAGTATCCTTTCCTATTTGATCCCTTTGAATTCCATATTCGAAGTTGCGATCGGATCTATTCATTAAAAAGAATCGATTCAATACATTTCTTATGTACCTATGGGTGCTATGTTGGATTTGAATCAGATTTCGGATAACAATTTTGTGAATAAAATCGTAAATCAATTTTGGTCCCAGCAAACAAAATAATTCAGAAATCCAAATCATTTCGAAAATTAACTTTAATTTAATTTGATATCGGTGTTTTGACTTAAATTGATATATTCAGCAATCATCATTTGGACAATCACCATAGTTTAAAATCATCACAATAAACACAACATTATTGTTATTATTTATCTAAATTTATATGACAAAAACAACTGAAAGCACATGCTTCAAACAACCCTTCAAAAATCAAAACCAAACAAAAACAAGCAGCTAAAACACCTTTCACAAAAAGCCCAAAAGGTTAGATAAGCCTGTTATTCACAAACCTAACACACCTTCAAATATTTACATGCTTTTCCTTGCTCTAATCCACCTCCAACTCACATGTTATCACATACATTACCTCCTGGTGTGAAAAATATATACGTTACAGTCAAATATCTAAAACACCTTAGAGACAAAAAAAATAAAATAAAATAAATTAAAATCGCATATGAATGCATAAAATTTGACATACCGTTTTGAATATTTAACCCAGAGGAGACTCTGGCTCCGAGCTATATATAGAAGAGAATGATATTGTATCCTCTTTTGGTATGGAAACGAAGTTAAGTGGTCCAGTAGACAGCTTTCTTAAGTCCTTAAAATACCCATTGTGTCATCCTGAATAAGATCGTGGCGTCATAAGATCAGGAGTTGCATTGCCGATCAAACTCCTACGAGGGGTTGGAGTCAAAGTCCCATTTGTTGACTTTCTAAAACTACCTGCTCTCCTTGGATTAGACTTGGACCCATAAATGGATTCTTTTTCTTTAAGTAGCAAATCTCTGAGCTTCTTTTGCTGATATAATGTAATTTGTAAGATTGTAACAATATTAACAAATAACAAAAGTGCCATTAAGTAGTAATCCTAGAGGACAAAGGTGTGGTTAGAATGAAAGTTTGTAGTTGTTCTTGGAAACTGTTAAGCTATTGAATGTCTATAAATTTCCAAAATGTCAATATCATTATTCTGGTAACTACAGCTATGGTCAAACAAATAACTTTGTTTGACCATACAATATGAAACATCCAAAACTATACAATAAGAAATCCTACAAAATTACCCTTGATCGCTTCTTTTCCTCTTCTTTTTGTAGTCTTGAAAGTTTATATTCCTCCAAAATCGTCACCAATCGTGCCTACAGATAATATATATATCAAACAATGTAAAGAAAACTAGAAGTGAAATGGAAAGTACGAAACAGAAAATGGAATGTGTCAGCATATAATGCAATAAACCTCACCCCATCATATAGGAACAACTTCTTTTTGTCGTCTTCCCATGTGAGCGTTTTACATATCAAGTTATCAACAATAGCTGTAACCGAGTGACCATCAATTACTCGAACTCAATAAAGCAAGTATTTTGAAAAAAGACAATGCATACCTGGAATCTTCTTAACAGTAATTCGAGCTCGTTCAGCACGTTTTAAACTTATATGAACACTCCTTCCACCACTGTAGCGCTTTGGATCCTAAACGACAAGATGGGGAACTTAGAAGAAGCCTAAACATAAAAGCCATCAAATAGGACACTCTCTTACATGTGAGACGGAGATTTAGAAAAAGAGGGAATAAACTATATGTGCCAAGATGCAAAGGTCGCGGAGGGCTGGGTAAACAGTCAAAACAGGTAATTTTCTGGACGAGTCAGAATGGGTCGGGTTTACCTGTTAACACCTTGATTCATCCTTTCTTAAGTTTTATAAATGATTAATATCTTAAGTATGAATATAAGATTACCACACTATATTCTTCAAGCCAACTTTCTTCTTCACACGCAGAAAGCCACCGGTCGATCCTGTCCAGGATTTATTTTCGGGTAAATGCTTCACTTGATACTCTACTTATTTCCACTTCAATGTTCGCTAACAGTTCACCAGGGTCTACCAAACCTAAAATACAAAACGTTTGAAACACATAACTTCTTAAAACATACTCTCTTTGCTTCATAAGAACATAAACATTTGACTTGACACATTTTTCAAGGAAATACTTTCACCATCGTTAGACATCTAAAAATTTCCGTTTAGTAGACATGCTAACATGTCAATGTTTTTGACCCAGAATATTACCATCAAGTTATTTGCATAGCATGGCAACAAAGTAAAATGAACATGACTTTTTTCAAATAATGATGCAAACTTCATAAGACGAATCAGAGATGACAATTTCAATCCATTTACCTAAGAATGAGTCAATTTGGGGCTATGTTTATCTCTAATGGGTCATATTATGTAGAATAGTAATAAAGAAAAAATAGCCATAAGGAAGAAGGTCGAAAGCCTCAAGAGTGTATTTACAAGAATGATCCCTCTTGACTCGTTATATTCAGATAACTGAATTAATAATGACCGAAGAAAAAATTGTGAACATACTTAATCGTTTTATCCATATGAAATTTCGGACAAAAAGAGTTACGAGTCGACCCGTTATCGAACTTAGCCATTTCCATTTCTAGACAGATGGAGTGAGTCAAACGACTACCAAGTTACTCAATGGGAGACTAGCTATTATCTGGAAACAAGATTGCTTACCAGAATCCATCATTGCATTAGATTTGTCAACAGCCGTGCTTGGGTCAGGTTTGATGTGTGTCTTGAAACATATTTCTTCCAATTCGGCCCTCCTCTTCATAACCAGTTCTTTCATCCTGCTTCCTTTCAGTTTATTGAGCCTCTCAACCTCTTCTGACACCTGCCCATAACGTTGTTATTCAACAATATAACTGCTTAGAAAACTAAAAACAAAGTTATAATTTCAGACATGGGTATAAACCTATTGAATAATTTCGGTTGAAAGAGCCCCCGGTTCGACAATTTCAGATTCCGGCAATCGTATAGTCGATGTAATTCTTGAGAAGTAGCTTTTTTCTTCTCTTGTTGTGTCCATTATATTCCAAAGCTCGAATAGCGACGTGACAATGTCCTTTAACTACATTGTAGCATGAAGAAGAATACTGTTTGCAATAAAACAAAACTGCTAAAAGTGGCAAAATGGGTGCGTAGAGCAGGTGGAGTAACAGAATGACATTTGTTTGGGTCAAATAGATATTTTTAGATCAGGTCTACTTAAAGACACTTGTTAATCATTTTCGTTGATATTTTGTAATTATGTTAAGTGATAAATATGATTGATGAAAACTATAATATCAGAATAATATTATGCATGATTTTCTTAAAACAACTAAGATGTTGTGCATTAAGTATACTTGGCCTATCTTCGAGTCTTTGAGTAGTGTCACCATCCAACCCTTTTCATTTGTTTAAGAGGTTAATCACTAGAATGATTTGGGTACACAACATACCTTCAGAAACCGGACTTTCTTCTCAGTTTCCAACTTCAAAATGGCATTCTCAAGACCTTCCAATGTGCTATCACTTATGTTTGTGGCTCGTTCCATGCTTACGTCATGTAAGCTTGGATGCACCGCATTCACAGTTTTGCCAAAATCTGACCCAAGAATGCTACAGAATGAATGCACCTCATTCACATACGCCAAAACTTTATGGACACGTTCAGACTGCAAATACAGATGATGCTTAACAAGAGTAGGTCCAATTTGATTTCATAATTTATTTACAATTTTGTGAGTCCTTTTCATATAGGGTAATGATATACGTACCACATATTTTGATAAATGTACCACACAGTACAACTTTCTGAACACACTGTACAAGTTACTAAAACACATGTGTGGTAGATTTATCACAAAATATCACTTCCCTTTCATATATAGTAAGAAGAGCAAACAATATAACAATGGGTCCATTTACTTGCTATCATAGGTGGCAAAAGGGGCGGGTTGGGGAATGGGTCAAAATGGGTTTGAGACAACAAAAGTAAAGTTTGGAAGATCTGAAAAAGGCAGGGTTGAATTTATAATCTATATATGTCAGATATGATTAAGAAAAATTACTATTACAACTGTGATCTAGTCATTTGTGTAGAGAGAGTGAGGTTGAAATGCACTAATAATGCACTTTTGGGGACTTTTAACCTGTTTAACCCATCTGACCAATTTCACTTCTAGCTTACTTTTAATTTACTCATACGTTAGAAATTAAAAATAACCAGAATTGACTATTTCCTAAGTAATTGGGTTGAATAGTAGGAAACAGGCATAAAGGCTGATTACCTTTTCCTTCTGAAGAGAACGGAGACAAGACTGATATTCACCAAGTTTTCTGGTAGATAAGTCAGGTTCTTCAATATTTAAAGAACTAATGGCATTTGCATTTTTACTGTATCCCAAGATTTCACGATTAATTCTTTCAATTTGTCTCGTTATGTCTGCAAATTGTTTAACTCTTTCCTCTTTCTTTAATTTCAGGTCTTCTACCAATGGTGTGAGTATCATGAGTTGACCTTTCAATGATGAAGCTTTCTTATCCACATTTATCTAAAAAATTAAGAACACGCACGTTAAGCTCAGTATATCAAGAAAATGCTTCCAAACAAATGATATTTGCATGACAAACGACCAACCCGACAGCAGAGCATAGCATTTTTGAACACAAAGCTTACTTATATTATCCGTCACATGAATAATGAAAATGCCGATTCAAGGTGGCAAAATATAATGAGTTTGTGCCAGAATGGATGATTTTTTATAGGTCATAACAGGCCTGGTCATGTTGGGTTGACCCACCAATATATATATACAATATATATATATATATATATATATATAGGGTAGGGTTAACGTGAGAACCACAAATATGGAGAGAACCGTGAGAACCACTAATTTTCCTCCCTTTTTCTTCTTTTTTGTGTGGTTTTTTATTTTTTTAATTTTTCTTTTTCATTTTTTGAAACTTTTTTTCATTTTTTATTTTCTTTTAACAAAAACCCATTCCAAAAAAAAAAAAAAAAAAAAATTTTTTGTAAAAAATCATATGGGTTACGCGTTAAGAAAACGTATGTATACGGTACGGGCCAGAGGCCCTTATCCATTCTAAACTGACCGTCAAGGGACGCATATGGGAATCGTATGGATTTGATGGGCGGCGATCCAAGAGATGGTGACGGTTGTATACGGTACGGGCAAAGCCCTTAGAGATGGTTTTTTAGTGGTTCTCACGGTTCTCACCATATATGTTGGTTCTCACTTGATCCCTTCACTATATATATATATATATATATATATTTGTTCCTCACATTTGAAATAAAGTTACAAGTATATTAACATAAAAACGTACCCTCTTTATAAATTTTACACAATTGTCACCAATTGGAGATAAATTATGATCCCAAATAAACTCCTTCAGAATAAATATTAACGTTCCATCAATTAGCAAAACGTTTCAATCCGAAATAACATAGGCAATTGAGTTGGTCCACAAGATTCCACTATTAAGGAGGGGTATTTCAGTCATTAGGTCTCCAAGTCCTTAGTTCAGACTACAGGCTGCAACTCGCCTGCATGAAGCCGGAATCACTAGTAATCACCGGACTGCCATACGGCGTTGAATCCGTTAAAGTAAAACAGAAAAGCCAAGGAACTCATAGTCAAACCAGATAGGCCAATGATTAAAGACTATGCGACTGATATCATTTAATTGATGAGTCATATATTTTCGTTTAATGAACGTTTTAAAGTTCAGGGAAACGGCATAAGTCATGATTCAACTTGTGAAATGTTTTGGAGTGGAGTACCAGGATTAGAAATATGTTCAGTATGATTGCTCTATAATTAACCACATTATTGCTTAATGATTACTCTAGAAACAAAAGTCAGCTAAAATAATTCTATACCAACCAAAATAATTAGACATTTATTTGGATTAAGATATTATAAACTTAAGCCAACTATAATCCACACCCTTCAAATAATTATTCACAAAAAAGCTAATGAATAACATCAAACAAAACCCCACATGACAATTAAAGTCATGTAGCAAACCCCACAAAGATTATTGAATACAGAAGCAAAAAATTGAAGGAGAACTTGTCGGTGTAGTTCTATTAAGCATAACTGCAAACTTGAGTAGCAAACGAAAAATGCTACAAAAAGGTAAAAGAAAGGCTCAAGGTTAAAATGGAATAGATTTTTTTTTATATTTTTTTACTGAATTGGCATATTTAACCCCTTTAGCAGATCATCCAGCCTTTCATATGAAAAAAAAAAAGTTACCGTAGCACGCCAATTCGGTAACTAAAAGAGAAACGGGTCAAATAGGTTTAAAATTCTGTAAATTGTAGTTTTAATGCTTATGGGCAGCTTTTTCTTATTCACTGTAATAACTATATAAAAGGAATGGACAAAAACTGGATTGGGTATTGCTGAAAGAAAACGAACCATTCTGACTTGTTACCTAGCTCAACCAGCCAACCCACCCATTTTGCCACAGCTGCTTTATTGTAAGAAAAACTTACCGGCGAATAAACGTTCAAATCACCAAGGGAAGCCACCAGGGTGGCGAGTTCAGCCTCTTTGGCAGCCACAGATTGATGAAGGCGAGCTTTTGCATTTGCAGCTTCATCAAGTTTTCTTCTGTACACTTGTAAGCATTCTATCTCCAATTTTATCAACATTCGGTCCTTTTCTGCTTCTGTCTCACCTATGTCTATCCATGTTTGCTGATGATATCCACACAAAAATGACGTTTAAATATTAAAGCCTAACAACGATGACAATTCTTTTAAACTGCAAATGTATAATGATTTTAGTAACTATTTTAAATCAAGCAAGAGAAAGATTTTGTATTAACCCATTTAGACTCTTGAAGCAGTATATATATATATATATATTATATATCTTATACTTTGATTTTGACAAGAATCAACATTTTGTAAGAAAAGAGAGATTAATTTGAAGAATTGGTGCAAAAAGTAGTCACCTGAAGTTGTTGAAGCAACGCATTACAGGATTTAGCAATAGCAACACCCAACATTTTTTGAACTCTAAAAATATATATCTCCACTATATTATTCAGTAAAAAAGAAACAGCTTCTTTCGTAAAGAAACAAACAAACGAAGCCTTTGGCAAGGAAACAAAATATGTGTGTAACTTGTACTAGTAGCATTTGTAAAGTCAACAAAAGGGAAGTTATTATTATTATTTTTTTTATTTTTTTTAAGGGAGAAGTTTGTGGGTCTTTTTCCATCATCAGTTACACATCAAACAACCACCGTAATTATTTTGTTGTTTATTGGTTATACAGTAATTAATTTGCTTGATTAAATAGATTAATATGTGTACATGTTAATGCTTGTTACCTATGGATAAAAGAGTCGTTTCCACAGTTTAGTTTAAAACAACCGAAATGTTGTACAAGCACTTAATTACGTTCAATGCTGTATGTGATCGGTTAATCCCGATCATCACATTCATATTTAGCGTCGGTATTGAATTAACGTATATATGCTTGATTTGTTATAACTACCAGTACTATGCTGCTTTATTTATTCCACAGCCTCTAGATCAGTAAAGAATACAAAATGGTTTCACTGTTGAGAACTTGAGATATTTTGCTTTTCTCATTTTTCTTTTGGGTCTTTTGCTTTACAGCAATGTAGCACACTTTTTAGATGGTAAAAGCCTCTCAAGTCTCATCATCAACAAGGTTGCAACACATGTTCCAATATGTATCTAACAACTTCTATGATCTCTTCCTCTTTGCATGCCATCCCATATTTCACTGCAATAATATTTACTTCAGCAATTATATATCCATGTTTGAAATACACACTTTCATAAACTGATCATAACAAAAAAATATGTCACGCCATATACGTTAATTAATTAAGTAAACGAAAACTTGAGTCAAAATCAGCTATTAATAGTCATTATAACAAATTTGTGCATTATTTAGTGCAAATTCAGATTGAACTGAATGGACACATGCCAAGTCAGTTGTAGATATATACAAATTCACGTGAGCGGGTTAGAGAGTTTGTCAATTTGCATCTTAGTTTGCGAGTAAGCGTAACTCTCATGTACTCGCTTTTCCTATCATCTATTGAAATCTAATTGTGTCAAAAACAATGATAATTAGGCATCTCAACCTACACCTAGGCTAGGCATAGGGTGAAGTGAGTGACTGGGGTGGTTAAGACGTTAGGGACGTGTGTATTTTGGTTTTTAAGTCGTTGGGTCGATTTGTTTTTAAATGCAAGCATAGCTTAACGAGTATGGTTAACTATTCCAGTAACAGTAACATCTGCACAAAAGAGTTTTTTAAAAATGAAGAACTGAAATCTTACTTACGATCCACAACGGGTCAAGAAAGACTTAGCAGATTGGCGAATGATGGCAATCGAGAACAAAATCTTAGATAATATAGACCATCAAAAGTTATCAAACTAATTTGTTATGAAAAATGTTAGGAGAACTTCATGGATTGTCCGTTAGTTTTTACGATATATTATTTTAACAGTGTAATGTTACCAAATTTTTTTAAAATCTTTTTAAGATTAACTCTTGCTATATTTATCGATATAACATTTATCGTTAATTTTTATAAATTTTGTTTTATATAATTTTATTCACTACGCCTACCCCATAAATCCTTATAACCCTCTTTGTCGATCTATCAACTACAAAAGAAAGTGAGTGTTGTGAGTGGATTCAAGCCCAATAGATGTATGAAGGTTTATTGCCAGTTTGCCAGTTGCCACTGATTGTGGATGGCTTTGGACCACACTAAAAGTTAAATTCTATAGACCACGTTAAATGGAGAAACACAACATACCTGATAGTTTGAATTTTATAAGACAAAAAAATATCTTTTATTGAGCACAAAGATTCACTAGCGATGACTCGGGGCACTTGTATAACGGGTGATTATCCTCGGATTAGTCAGCTGGCAAAAACAATGAGTAAAATAAAAAGAAAAAAAACCATACCAAATTACTAACTTGTTAGTTAACACAAGTGTATAATTGTCTAAGCATTGTAGTCACATATATTTCTGTCTTAATAAAATTGTAAACTTTTTTTTTTAACAATTGAATAAGATTATATTTTATTTGAATGGATAAATACACAACAGAAAAAGGTGAAATATCACATAAAGTGTTTGATTAAAAGAATACATGATGTTTTTTTCGAATTAAAAACTGGGTTTTTTTTTAAATATACTGTCTTTTAAAACTAAGTTAATTTCTTAATTATACGTGTATAGTTGTATGGTCTTATATGAATTACAAGCGCACGTTTTATGTCTGTCAAACCCGATATTAGTTATAAAAAAAAAAATTGCCTTTATATATTTATAATAATTCTGTATCTTAGTTTTTATTGCAAAGGCGAAAACAATAATTATCGTTGACCACTGCTTACCTAAAAAAATATAAACTGGGAGACCTACATATCTATTTAATATCTAAAAACTAATAGAAGAAACACATGGGGTGGTGGCGCAGTTGGCTAGCGCGTAGGTCTCATAGCTAAGCGAGTGATCCTGAGGTCGAGAGTTCGAGCCTCTCTCACCCCAGTCTTTTTTTTCCTCTCTTTTTTTCCTCAACTTACTGTGGCTACTATCAAAGATAGCTTAAACACAATTGAATCTATAATTTAAGATATAATTTCCTTGGAGATTATTAATTTATGAGAGGCATCTTAAATATACTAATCGAGGGATAGAAGGAAGCAAGATAGTTTGATCCGATGATTAAGAAGGTTAACCTATTTCCAAATGACTAATCACATGTGGAGGAGGTCATCCTAGTAAGGAGACTAATCATATCCACCGTTCGTATGGCTAGGGTAGATTGTTTAGACGCATCCGAACGGTGGATGTGCACTTAAAAAGCATAATAAAATAAAAAGAGAGTCGAATGGCACAATTACTAAAAGCAAGCGAAAAGTGACCTAGTAAGGGGGTCTACACTGAAACTACCTAGGCGCACATAGTTCTTTATGGTTAAATAGTTGATGCGTGCATATAGTTTGGTTCACTGTTACCTAAATCCTATTCCTTTTGATAATTAAAAAAAAAAGAAATTTGAAATAATATCAGTCTAGTCAACATCTTGTAGCAACAGACTTGGGTTCATTGACAGATATGGTTCAATCAATATTTGAAGGGGAGACCAGAGAAGTGCTGGAGCCCGGAGCATTAAACTCGAGCAATAGACACAAGTGACCTCTAATCTGTAATATTGTTAAACCTAAGTCAAGTCAGGCGTGTTGTTAAATGGACATTTACTGCATACCAGCATAGTTAAACATTCATACACTGATCACACATATTCAAGATCTCAATTTTAAGCCAAAGCATATCCTGTGAATATATGTGATATTAACCCAAAACTAACAAGAAAGTTTTCGGTGGTTGCTTACACTATTTAATAATAACTGAAAGAGTTTTAAATTTGTTTAACCCTAAGTTAGGGATATCATTATCAGAGTTGAAGAGCATTCTGAAGACCCCATAACAATATAAAATGCAAGACAAATGATATCGTAGGGGCAACAATTGATGCTTTAGAAAATAACTAGCTACTAGATTTAGTTATCTGAATTTTGAATTCACAATGAGCAAGCTATGTTTGGAAACTTTATCTCCTACTTCTTGACCTAGATGTCATTAGGGTCTGCATAAGGATCTGTATCTATGACTTATATAACTCTTAATTTCTTCGAGATGATGTACTTGTACAACAAATTTCGCCAAAAATCTGAAAGAAGGTGTGATGTGCCGTTAAACCAAAATGTGACCTTAAATTCGGTCATGATTTTAGCTTGGCAGTAAAGATAAATACCTCAAAGTTCATATGGTGTTGGATGTTTAATGTAAAGATAACATTTTAACAAGGAGTTGATGAGAATGAAAACTACGATTCTAACACCAAATGCTACTTCTGTAGAAGAATATGCATTTTTACAGGCTTTCTAACCAAAATAGATTACCAATTGTATCTAATGGATGTTTTTAGATGTAGATGCACTTGTTATTAACTGATTTAGCAATAAAAGTGGTAAAAAATTTCTTTTGCATGCCCATTGATGTATCACTAATAATTTTATTGACACATAAGTTAGTTTGGAGCTCAAGACCTCTAGATTCTCCTAAGCAAGTCCAAAACCTGATTGGAAGCCACATTATAATTATAATTTTATATATACGCTCAGTGGCGTCTGGCAATACATGAGCTTTTGGGATTGAATTCATAATTTCAACACTAACTTTTTTATGAAAAAGGATCGTGAAAACACTGCATAAAGTCAACCCTACTTAAATTACTCATATTGACCAGTTACCCAACTAATCAGACCAACCCATTATGCCACCTCTAACTAGATACCTATAGAAATATGTTTGGAAAATAGCTTACCCCAAGGAAGAACAGGAAACTCCCATCTTTGTTTAGGAACTGTAATGACATATGAGGCAACCTGCAGGATTTGATAACACTTGCTCAGAAGAATTATCAAAGGACATGGTAGAGATAAAGCATGCTTGTTTATATTGCAAAATAGTCAACAGCTGAGAAACATGCCAGGATTGATGCAGCCAAAGAATGGGGAGAATTATAAAGAATCGAAGTTTCCTCCTTTTCATAAAGAAGATCCATGATGTCTATGCACACCTCAAAATTCAAATGGTCCCCAACTGTGGCAACTTCCCTGAACTCACACAAGCAAAGATATGTTGGTGTTAGTGAGCAACTAACGAAAAGTTATTACAATATGAAGATATTAAGCATGAAAACTAAATATACTGACTGTCACCTTAACTGGAGTAGCAGGTCTTCAAGGAACCTGTAGACAATATTTGATGTACCAATCTCAAAATGCAATACCTTCATGGTTTTAATATTGATATCAAAAAGTGAATATGTGGTGCATTCACACTTATTGAGGCTTTATGTAACATATATACTCTGAAATCCACCTGCATGAAGATCACCTCCTGGAAAGTTTATTCATAAATCGCTATGAGAATCACAAAATAAGAACTGTTTCCTTCAACAAAGATCAATGTTAAGAAACAAAAGTTTGCTTACTGCTTCTGAGAAATCTCTTGTTGTATAATGCTGCTCCTGTATTATCTTGTTTGCCAAAATTTTTAACTTTTTGACGGATAAAGGACGAGAATCATGTATCTGCCAGTAATGTATATCATAAGGTCCTTGGAAAATGCAAATAGCAAAATAAATATATGAAGAGTCAATGATGTTAATTATACATACTTTGCTGGATATCCATATGGAGATAAGAGCAAACAGCTGAAGATTGCTTTCTCTTACTGGTTGTAAAAGCCAGTGTTCTATACTGCCCTGCTTAGATCTTTGAAAGGCAAACAATAATGATCAACAACCTGACAATTTGATATAAAAATTTCCAAAAGAGCTATCATGATAAGTTATAAGCATTTACTTTCAATGTTTAACCTTGTTATGAAATTAAAATATGCAGCATGGTATATCTTCTGTCATATAACACATCTTATGACAATTCTAGTCCTCTAAATTTACGCTGTAAGAGGTTCATGAAGTTTTAGGTATTTATTTGAATTAACGGGCCTACATATTTGTGAATATCAAAATCTGGTAAAAGGAAAGACACCTCCAATTAACTAGAATTCGAAAGAGAATAAGCAAAACTCTGAGTTCAACAGGGCTTCAATGTACCAAGCCACGATAACATGAAGTGAAACACTCTCTCCATCTCACAACATGCCAAGGCTGACTTAGTACAAAGTTCAATATGCATATATCGACTAATAGTCAGATGCCTAAAATACAAATTTGTGGATCAAGATCAAACTAATATCTCGTAACCTTTTAATACTTCAACGAACAAATTGACAAACGTTTAAATTTAAATTTCGATCTTAAAGAGAAAAAAAAACATTGCAGTTTTTTACTAGGACCATGGAACTACGAATGAGTTTCCTCAGATATTAAGATTAGATAGAGCCTACAACTGGCAATCAGACAATACTACATACAAGCGGATCTGTCTCATGGGATCAACAAAAACTTCAGTTTCTCATATCATCAAAACCATTACACGTCTATATCCAGTGTTGTTCCATATGGTATCTACCAGTATCTAGTGTTCATCAATCCACACAATTACTAAGAATGTAGAGTCCTTTATCCCAGCCACCATAAACAATGCACACTCTGAATTTGTAAAGTGGCCCATTATGATCCTAACCTGTGTTTCTGAAATGTCAAACAACCAGAATGGACACGCCAGTTTTGAGGACATCGAAATTTAAATTTCAACTAGCCTAATAATTAGCACACGGCTTATCATATCAAGGGCGGAACTACCCTATAGCAAGGAGTATCCCAGATTCCCAGGTTATGGGGACCCATTTGGTTCACGGAGTGCAATTGTTTATCAAAAAAGTTAAAATACTCATTTTCTAGAAGTTAAGCCATTTTTCCCATTTGAAAACTTTTTTTTTTTTCAATAAACAAGAAAACTTACTGGCAAATATTATATCATGTGATAAGCATTAGAATTACAACGCCGTGGAAAACCACATAAAGACTTAGCCAACAAAAACTAAGTGAATACACATGTCAGACCATTTAAAAGTAATTGTATTATTATCTTTTTTAATTAATTAGATATCTATATTATAGTAGAAAAGTTGTGGTAACTTTGAGTCCTGGTTCCGCTATTGTTATTTGCAACATCACCTAATAACATGACGTACTAGTAAAAGATATCGTAATACATATAACTATATTTCGTTATACCTATAACAAAAAAAAAAAACATTCAAATTATTCCAAGGATCATATCAATAGCAATATAAATATAGACGAAGGAACAAAATCCACAAATTGAGCTCCAAATAATGATAATTATTATAAATAATAATAATAATAATCATAATAATGATAACAATTATAATAACAATAACTATGATAAATGAGGATACCTGGAGATGAAGATCGGGTAAAATCGTTGAGCGAAGAGGGATAATGCGGTGTACTTAACAATGGGAGAGACTTGTAGATCCTGTTTCATTCACTCGGTATATGAATATAGGTATATAGATAGATATATAGATATAGATATAGATTTATGAATGAATGTGCGGTTACTTGAGTTGATTGAAAGAGGAATTCAAGTAGTTGAATCCTTCGCACGGAAGAACCTGAGCACAATTCCTTCCTTTTCCTCGTCATTTCGCTTCTTCGCTTCAGAGGAAGGGAGGGAAGGAAGGAAACTCAAATTTCTAACACATATTTATACACCCAATTGTTTTCTATATATTATAGGGTGAGTTATTTTGAGAACTCATAAAAAAAAAAAAGAACTCAAGAACCATTCTGGACCACACATTCTTTCTCTCTTTCTCTCTCTTCAATTAAATAATAAAATTCACCAAAATCATTCAAAATGCTTTATCTCACAAACCGTAAATCGTTAGACGAAACAAAAAGCATGGGTAGTCTTAAAATTTCGTCCTCTTTCATTAGAGATCCAATTCGATATACTTTTGACGACTTTTTAATTTTCGTTTTCTTTTTGGTACTTACACATGTGTAGGTTGAACAAAAATTATGATTCAGAACGGGCTTCGCCCTTAAGGATATTCATAAACCAAAGCAGGTGGGGGTGATAGGTCATTGAGGGTGATAGGTCATAATGTGATAGGTCATAAAGGGTGATAGGTCATAGGGGGTGACCGGTGATGGGTGATCTACCTAACGGGCTCCGCCCTTAGCCGCTATGGCTCCGCCATGGACTGATGGCCTCCGCCCTTGGCCACCATGGCTCCGCCCTGGATTGACAGGCTTCGCCTTTAACCTTCATTGTTGTGTACATATGTTCATTTACTAAGTTACATGTGAAAACAATGATCCTACACATGTCTAGGTACACAAGTACAAGAGGAAAAAAAAACGAAAATTAAAAAGTCGTCAAAAGTATATCGAATTGGATCTCTAATGAAAGAGGACGAAATTTTAAGACTACCCATGCTTTTTGTTTCGTCTAACGATTTACGGTTTGTGAGATAAAACATTTTGAATGATTTGGGTGAATTTTATTATTTAATTGAAGAGAGAGAAAGAGAGAAAGAATGTGTGGTCCAGAATGGTTCTTGAGTTCTTTTTTATTTGTGGGTTCTTAAATAACCCTCTCTTCTCTATATATATATATATATTATATTACACTTATATATATATATATATATATGGGATAACTTAGATGATGTTAACAACATCTTTGTTAGATGATGTTGCTCACAAACCATAAAAATCATGGGGGGCTTTTTGACATGTGTAAAATTGATGTTAGTGATTATGTGAGAGCAACATCATCTAACAAAGATGATGTTAACATCATAAATCATTTTCCATATATATATGAGTTGTATTCATTCAAAAACAAGATTTTTTGTGAAAACCAGGAAACAGATCTGGACCATTGGATCAGATCTAATATGCACGCACTATATAAAACGAAAAAAACACACGTCCTCCTCCTTCATTCGCGTTTCCTCCGGCGACAAAAACCCTAGATCGCCACAAACCACCGCCGGCCGTCCTCTTTGTTACACGAATACTGTTAACCGACGTCGGTAATCAGCGTCAAACAATCTCCCCGCCGTCATCTTCATCCTCCTTCGTTCTATTTGTCCGATTTGGTATTGTTAATCGTCGCCGGAATTCAACGTCAATTAACCTCGCCGCCGTGAATTAAAACAGTAACTGATTTCGTATTGTTAATCAATGGAGAAAGAAGATGTGATAAGCGATGAAGAAATCGTACAAATAATAAAAGGTATGTTAATCTGAAATTACAACAAACAATTCATCTGAAACACAAGGTGTTTAAGGTTACAATCACATAATTGTTGATTAATCTGAATCAGTAGGTGTTTCTATTGCTTAATGACAGTAAGATTTTTTGGAATCAGGTTATTATTGTTAGGTTTGAATCAAACTGGTTGATAATCAACATGCTTAGAATGTGAAACACAAGGTGTTTGTGTAGCTTAACGTATTCGATGAAAGTAGGATTGTATGGAATCACATTATTATTGCTTAAAAATCGTATTTAATTGCTTAATCCGTGTTTGCTCATGAACTGTTTGATCAAATGCCTGAGAGAAATTAAATTGTAGGTTTGTAATTGATCGGATTGGATCAAGTTGATCCAGATTCATTTATGAATAATGAATATATTTCTTGATATTATAGAAACTAGGTTATTACAATAGCGATTTGTGGATAAAAGGACATAGGAGATTGTATGCATTGATATACACTAAGGGGACTTTTGACCAGTTTTGTTTTTTTGGCTATTGATTTGCTCCTTCTGAGGTGTGCTTGGAATTTCATTTCTTTCTAGTAGAAGAAATACAAAAACTTTTGTTTGTGTATCCCTATTCTCACATCATATTAAATTTGTGGTCAATAACATAGTTGTATACTTTCAAAGCTGTATGCGTTGTGCAGCAGTCGGTACAGTGAATCCGCAAGGGATAGTAATATCCATGCTACTTAGCTACTAATTTATCTCCTACCATGCTTCACGGATTTAATCACTTCTATGCCATTTTAATACTTTATGATTTGGCTGATGTTGGGAAGGGTTTTAATATTAATGATGTAAGGTGACAAGACAAGATTCTGCAAAGCATCACAATTATCTAACATGATCTACGCTGTTTCCATAAATTTTTGAATTTGCATTTTAGTGTGTTCATTTTTGCTAGGCTCCAAGGACCATCAGGTACCTTTTAGTCTACATTATCTACGTGCATAGTGCTTCTTCGGTTCTTCCAACTTCTGCTGTCAATATCTGCTACTCTTCAGTCTTTATTGCAGATTTCTTTAGTTATGCAAACTGATAGTTAAATTCTCAAGAGATTAGTACTTACATGTTTTTGTCTGATGATTTGCTTTAAGCTGTTTTTAGTTGAGTTTTAAATTCTTATGAATATGTCATCATAGACTGTCTGTTCTGCTTCAGTTGTATATGAACAATATTTATTTATGGACGTTGCAGGAGCTTGGATCTGACATGAATCTCTATGCATTGGTTTTTGGTGAATCAGTTTTAAATGATGCAGTAAGTGTGATTCTAATTTCAGTTATCATACTCTTATATGATGCTGAGATACGTATACTTACTATGAATTATTTGCGTTGGTGTATTGTTAACATATGTTCCTACAACCACACAGATGGCAATTTCCCTGTACAGGTGTAACACCCCAACATGGCGGAATCATGGAGTATCACTTAGAAAAGCACAACATGACATGGGAATTATGTAGAGTCAAACTATATGCATTCAATAGATTGAAACAATCCACAAGCTCATTACAATAATCAACATTCATCAAAATACACACTCAATCCATACTTAAAAGAAAAATATTCAAACGATAGTAGTTGATCCTAAGCATAACCCGTTAAAGGGAAATAAGGATCACGGATCCAGAAAGTCCAAAGATAGTCCAAACCCTAGCAATGCAAGCATCTATTCATCCATTCTGTCTCTGATTAACTTGATTACCTGAAAAGTGTACTAAAGAGCGTCAACATAAAGTTGGTGAGTTCGTAGGGACAAGTAACAAGGAATAACCGTGTCGGATAACAACCGTTAACAATAAGTGAGGATTAGAATATCTAATCAAGTCCAAAGAAAACCTATAAGGTTTCACATTATCATAATTCAATACAAGTCAACGTTCAACAACAACGATTCCATATAACGTTCAACAACGTTCCATAACAATCAATAACATTCAACAACGGTGCGGCTTACATAGTTAATAATTAACAATGCGCTAACGGTGCGACTTATATAATAAGTAATGCGCTAACGGTGCGACTTATATAATAAGTAATGCGCTAACGGTGCGACTTATATAATAAGTAATGCGCTAACGGTGCGACTTATATAATAAGTAATGCGCTAACGGTGCGACTTATATAATAAGTAATGCGCTAACGGTGCGACTTATATAATAAGTAATGCGCTAACGGTGCGACTTATATAATAAGTAATGCGCTAACGGTGCGACTTATATAATAAGTAATGCGCTAACGGTGCGACTTATATAATAAGTAATGCGCTAACGGTGCGACTTATATAATAAGTAATGCGCTAACGGTGCGACTTATATAATAAGTAATGCGCTAACGGTGCGACTTATATAATAAGTAATGCGCTAACGGTGCGACTTATATAATAAGTAATGCGCTAACGGTGCGACTTATATAATAAGTAATGCGCTAACGGTGCGACTTATATAATAAGTAATGCGCTAACGGTGCGACTTATATAATAAGTAATGCGCTAACGGTGCGACTTATATAATAAGTAATGCGCTAACGGTGCGACTTATATAATAAGTAATGCGCTAACGGTGCGACTTATATAATAAGTAATGCGCTAACGGTGCGACTTATATAATAAGTAATGCGCTAACGGTGCGACTTATATAATAAGTAATGCGCTAACGGTGCGACTTATATAATAAGTAATGCGCTAACGGTGCGACTTATATAATAAGTAATGCGCTAACGGTGCGACTTATATAATAAGTAATGCGCTAACGGTGCGACTTATATAATAAGTAATGCGCTAACGGTGCGACTTATATAATAAGTAATGCGCTAACGGTGCGACTTATATAATAAGTAATGCGCTAACGGTGCGACTTATATAATAAGTAATGCGCTAACGGTGCGACTTATATAATAAGTAATGCGCTAACGGTGCGACTTATATAATAAGTAATGCGCTAACGGTGCGACTTATATAATAAGTAATGCGCTAACGGTGCGACTTATATAATAAGTAATGCGCTAACGGTGCGACTTATATAATAAGTAATGCGCTAACGGTGCGACTTATATAATAAGTAATGCGCTAACGGTGCGACTTATATAATAAGTAATGCGCTAACGGTGCGACTTATATAATAAGTAATGCGCTAACGGTGCGACTTATATAATAAGTAATGCGCTAACGGTGCGACTTATATAATAAGTAATGCGCTAACGGTGCGACTTATATAATAAGTAATGCGCTAACGGTGCGACTTATATAATAAGTAATGCGCTAACGGTGCGACTTATATAATAAGTAATGCGCTAACGGTGCGACTTATATAATAAGTAATGCGCTAACGGTGCGACTTATATAATAAGTAATGCGCTAACGGTGCGACTTATATAATAAGTAATGCGCTAACGGTGCGACTTATATAATAAGTAATGCGCTAACGGTGCGACTTATATAATAAGTAATGCGCTAACGGTGCGACTTATATAATAAGTAATGCGCTAACGGTGCGACTTATATAATAAGTAATGCGCTAACGGTGCGACTTATATAATAAGTAATGCGCTAACGGTGCGACTTATATAATAAGTAATGCGCTAACGGTGCGACTTATATAATAAGTAATTAAAATGATTTAATAAAAGTTTTACGATTTCTCGTACTTTCGCTAATAATTCATTTTTCGCAATAGTAACAATATTTCAATATTCATATATAAAAGCGATAGTTACCGTATTTAAATGCAATTATGTATCAATTGAGTATAAAATTAAGTTGACAAGCATTTCAATACATAACATATATTTCTAAAATCATAGAGCAAAGTATAGTAAGGTTTTATAAAAATACTTACAAGAAAGGAGAGTTTATGAACTCTAAGATCAAACTTTCGACGTACGAAGAACACGACTTCTGATTCAAATGAAATTCTTTCAAGACTTGGACTTGTTTACTTAATAATTGAAGATTATTCCCAACCCAAATTGAGTATTATAACTAGAACTTTTGAAGATCTTAGAGAGATTTGTTGATAACAACTTCTCTTGACGATTTTCGGCGAACTTTGAGATCAAAGCGACTTTGCTTATACTAGAACAATCAAGTGTTCTTTGAAACTTATAACAAGAAGGGGGAAGATGATTTTAGACTTATAGAATGCTAAATAGAGAGAGAATGAAGTTTAAGGTGTGAGTTTTTAATGAGAACTTAAGGCTAGTATTTATAGTAAATGAAATGGAATTAAATATGATAAAATTTATGCATATTCATCAAACTTCCAATATAAGTCCGGTTTTGGTGTGCTATGAATCATCAAATTAGCTGTAATTCATGCAATTTGTGATGTGTTGGATGTTACAAGTGGTAGCTAGAAGTTGTGGTGTCATTTGGAAGTTAAAACTTAAAGATTTGTCATGAAAAATCCTTGGAAATTACTATATTGAAGTTGACATTTTCACTATTTGGGGGCTGCATTTTTATAAAATTTTTAAGTGTTATTTTGTGAAATTTAAAACCATATTAAGGTATCTTAAATCTAGTTATTACGTTCTAGCAAGTTTCAAGCCAAACCGAGAAAGAATCGATCGAAAAAGCAACGTTTTACATATATATCCATAAAAGTTTTGTCGGATGTCTACTAGTAACATTATTCAACTAATAAATTAAATATAGCTTGTGAAAATTTCACGAGTATTCCTACTTTCCATAAAGTATGTCGGCTTTGTCCTATTAATGGAATTATTAGATAACCACCGACACTGTTTACCGTACATTATACTTAAGGTTTTGTATATACGTTTTTCCTGTTACTACAGTTACTCAATCATTTTCTATAATATAATTTTTTTATAACACGTATGGGCCAATATCACGGTCTTGTAATCATGGGCTTAATTCTAGAAATCCAATTATGACATTATAACTGGCCCAATTTACAGATAGACGAACACAATTAGACTCAAAGTTTTCGTTTATTAAAGTAGTTAATCAAATTACAAGTACAGCCAAACGGGTAAAAATCACGAATGTTACAACAGGTCCGTGTTACTCTAGTTCTACTTTCAATATATGAAGAGACACATTCATATTTTATTATAAAAACTTATGGATACATAACCTGATATGATGCATCTCGTAGGACAATGTCATTGGTGAGGAACAATTCTTCCAGACAAAATTTCTTTCTGATAGTTGTCAGATTTCTTGAGACTTTTATTGGTTCCATATCAGCAGGTCAGTTAATGTAGGCTTTTGCTTTTGTTTATGCCAACTGTATTATTGTCATTATGTGTGTTATTTTTCCCAATGACAAGAAGATGCTTATTCCTTTTTAATGATAACATGAGATTTTGAAGTTACAATGTTAATGGGAAGGTAATATAACCTAGGTAAAAGTCTCGGGTGAAGTAATAGAACCAAGTTGGAACTCTGAACATCATGACCAGAATCTGAGAAAAACCAACCTTGTCGTCTGGAATCTCTACGATGGCCAATGAGTTGTCGAAAGACTTGCTGAGTAGAAGTTTTTGATTCCATGGTTTGGTATTGTCATGGAAAAAGTAGAGATTTATCTTTGACGTTCTTTTAGGAATTAGGAGTCGTATCTTAGAGGCATCAAGTTTGATGGGAAACCTCTGATGGTTTTTTGTTACTCGATGCTACATTAAGTTAGGCTCCAAAATCATTTGTAGTGTTAGGTGGCTATCACAACACGCAACCAATCAGTTTCAGTCCCAAAACGAGGCCTTGACGGATGGGAACTCCTACTATAGTTTCGCGATCTCTAAGCGGAATTTTCAGTCATCTATCTTTTATCTTTTCCGAGTTTGGATCTTTTGAACGAGGGTTGAGCGAGTGATGTTCCCCATAAGTATAAGGGCGAGTTATATGTATCAATTCCTTGAGCAGCGATTAATCATGTGCCTTGATCCCATATCATTAATGTGGTTTGTTGATAATTTCCTCTTCTCACTCTTACAGTATCTTCATATATCCCCTTAGATTTTTTCAAGGAATACATCTTCCAACTACCATCCCCAATTCAAACGAGAGCTTGGTCCATGTTCTCTACCACAAGCACTCTGTATTATTTCGTATATGGTGCTGCAGTATCTAGACTTACAAGTGATCAATAAGAGTATTTAATAAGTATCCTCCATAACTTGTTTTTATACCGACTCTCTAGCAAGCTTAGTAGTTGGCTTTCGTTTGAGAAATCTAGTACATTTGATGTTAACACGGACTTTATTTTTTTTCCGATTCTTCTATTATTCCATTTATATGACCAACTTTGATCATTTGCCGACCCAACACCTGAACACCTTCTATATCGTGTGTGTTGTGACCATGTGATAATTGGGCATTGATCTGTTTAATCTGTTTATTGTTCGTCCTGAAAAGTTAATCTATAGTTACACTGATTTTGGGTAATTGGGTAAGAATAACATTGTTGTAGAAGTTGTTAGTATGTATGATAATAACAGATTTTTTATGCCATATGTTCTATAACAGCAACTGATATTCACAGAGTACTGGAACCAGTTATCCTACCTTCTGCACCAAGTCAAGCTGTCAAACAGCGGCTTCTGAATTTTGTGCGTTCATTATCCACAGTATTGGCATTTGCGTACTGTAGCCAGAGGAGAAAGAAGAACTGTAGCAAGTGTGGAGGTACAAAACACAATGCAAGGACGTGCGGTAAAGAACGAGTAACAAAGAAACAAAACACTTCATTTGAGGTTGTTGTGAACAATCCATGATGGATTTTTATTTTCATACTACTTTAATTGTTTAATAATTATATGTTCGGGCAGTAGTCATTGAACAAATGGTATTTGATATTTTGAATTTTTCAGACGTTTATATGATCATTTGTTTATACACATAATGTCTCAATTACTATGGAATTACTTTGTCCAGGTTATAATCAAGGAAAAAAGGGGAAAAATGAATTAAACACATTGTGTTTTGGATTCTAAAAGATTCAACATGTCGAAACACATTGTGTTTGTAAAAGAACACCTTGTGTTTAGAAATTGTATGAGTTTTTCGAAACCCAAACACAATGTGTACAACGTATAAAAATACCATGTGTTTAGAAATTGTATGAGTTTTTCGAAACCCAAACACAATGTGTACAACGTATAAAAATACCATGTGTTTAGAAATTGTATGGGTTTTTCGAAACCAAACACACTGTGTATAATCTATAAAAACACCTTGTGTTGAGAAATTGTATGAGTATTTCGAAACCCAAACACATTGTGTTTAGAAGTTGTATAAATTTTTCGAAACACAAACAAAATGTGTATAATATAAAAACCCTAAAACCTAAAGCTTAATTGCTAATCCGAGGGGAAAGCTACATTCTAAAAACCCTAGAAAATCTAAACCCTAAATGCTAAACCCTAAAGAGGGGGACGGATGTATACGGTACGCTTTAGGGTTTAGGGTTTGAAGTATCCAAGGGGAAAGATACATTCTAAAAACCCTAGAAAATCTAAACCCTAAATGCTAAACCCTAAAATGCTAAAGCCTAAAAGAGGGGGACGGATGTATACGGTACGCTTTAGGGTTTAGGGTTTGAAGTTGTAGGGTTAGCCTACAACTTCAAACCCTAAACCCTAAAGCTTAATTGCTAATCCGAGGGGAAAGCTACATTCTAAAAACCCTAGAAAATCTAAACCCTAAATGCTAAACCCTAAACCCTAAAATCTAAACCCTAAAAACCTAAAAAGGATGAGGGTTCCCACTCTAGGGTTTAGGGTTTGAAGCCCGAGGGTTAGCCTAACCCTCGACCTTCAAACCCTAAACCCTAGAGCGGGATGTAGTAGGGGGACGGATGTATACGGTACGCTTTAGGGTTTAGGGTTTGAAGTTGTAGGGTTAGCCTACAACTTCAAACCCTAAACCCTAAAGCTTAATTGCTAATCCGAGGGGAAAGATACATTCTAAAAACCCTAGAAAATCTAAACCCTAAATGCTAAACCCTAAAATGCTAAAGCCTAAAAGAGGGGGACGGATGTATACGGTACGCTTTAGGGTTTAGGGTTTGAAGTTGTAGGGTTAGCCTACAACTTCAAACCCTAAACTATCAAACCTCTAAACCCTAAAGCTTAATTGCTAATCCGAGGGGAAAGCTACATTCTAAAAACCCTAGAAAATCTGCTAAACCCTAAATGCTAAACCCTAAAAACCTAAAAATGATGAGGGTTCCCACTCTAGGGTTTAGGGTTTGAAGCCCGAGGGTTAGCCTATCGGCTAACCCTACAACTTCAAACCCTAAACCGAAAATCTAAACCCTAAATGCTAAACCCTAAAATGCTAAAGCCTAAAAGAGGGGGACGGATGTATACGGTACGCTTTAGGGTTTAGGGTTTGAAGTTGTAGGGTTAGCCGTTAGGCTAACCCTACAACTTCAAACCCTAAACCCTAAATGCTAAACCCTAAATGCTAAACCCTAAAATGCTAAAGCCTAAAGGAGGGGGACGGATGTATACGGTACGCTTTAGGGTTTAGGGTTTGAAGTTGTAGGGTTAGCCTAACGGCTAACCCTACAACTTCAAACCCTAAACCCTAAAGCTTAATTGCTAATCCGAGGGGAAAGATACATTCTAAAAACCCTAGAAAATCTAAACCCTAAATGCTAAACCCTAAATGCTAAACCTAAATGAAACCCAAATCTAAACCCTAAATCTAAACCCTAAATGCTAAACCCTAAAGCTTAATTGCTAATCCGAGGGGAAAGATACATTCTAAAAACCCTAGAAAATCTAAACCCTAAATGCTAAACCCTAATGGCTAAAATATATGGAAACCCTAAATCTAAACCCTAAATCTAAACCCTAAATGCTAAACCCTAAAGCTTAATTGCTAATCCGAGGGGAAAGATACATTCTAAAAACCCTAGAAAATCTAAACCCTAAATGCTAAACCCTAATGGCTAAAATAAATATAAACCCTAATCTAAACCCTAAACTAAACCCTAAAGCTTAATTGCTAATCCGAGGGGAAAGATACATTCTAAAAACCCTAGAAAATCTAAACCCTAAATGCTAAACCCTAAAGCTTAATTGTTAATCCGAGGGGAAAGATACATTCTAAAAACCCTAGAAAATCTAAACCCTAAAGCTTAATTGCTAATCCGAGGGGAAAGATACATTCTAAAAACCCTAGAAAATCTAAACCCTAAATGCTAAACCCTAAAGCTTAATTGTTAATCCGAGGGGAAAGCTACATTCTAAAAACCCTAAAAATCTAAACCCTAAGATGCTAAACCCTAAAGCTTAATTGCTAATCCGAGGGGAAAGCTACATTCTAAAAACCCTAGAAAATCTAAACCCTAAATGCTAAACCCTAAAATGCTAAAGCCTAAAGGAGGGGGACGGATGTATACGGTACGCTTTAGGGTTTAGGGTTTGAAGTTGTAGGGTTAGCCGTTAGGCTAACCCTACAACTTCAAACCCTAAACCCTAAAGCTTAATTGCTAATCCGAGGGGAAAGATACATTCTAAAAACCCTAGAAAATCTAAACCCTAAATGCTAAACCCTACTAAACCCTAAATGCTAAACCCTAAAAACCTAAAAAGGATGAGGGTTCCCACTCTAGGGTTTAGGGTTTGAAGCGAGGGTTAGCCTATCGGCTAACCCTCGACCTTCAAACCCTAAACCCTAGAGCGGGATGTAGTAGGGGGACGGATGTATACGGTACGCTTTAGGGTTTAGGGTTTGAAGTTGTAGGGTTAGCCGTTAGGCTAACCCTACAACTTCAAACCCTAAACCCTAAATGCTAAACCCTAAAATGCTAAAGCCTACAGGAGGGGGACGGATGTATACGGTACGCTTTAGGGTTTAGGGTTTGAAGTTGTAGGGTTAGCCTAACGGCTAACCCTACAACTTCAAACCCTAAACCCTAAAGCTTAATTGCTAATCCGAGGGGAAAGATACATTCTAAAAACCTAGAAAATCTAAACCCTAAATGCTAAACCCTAATGGCTTAAATAATGGGCCAAAGGCCCAATAGTCTTTACAGATTTGATGAAGATTAAAGTATGTTTTCAATTACAGATTTGATGAAGATTAAATGCTAAAGGCCCAATATGGGCCAAAGGCCCAATATGCTAAATGCTAAAGCTACATTCAATTACAGATTTGATGAAGATTAAAGGTAAAGTATGTTTTCAAAGGCCATACTAATTCCTACAATGGCCATACACAAGCTGTTTCTGATACGTCCCACGGTGTATCAATATACCAAAGTATATTGAACACATAACAGTTGTAGAGGGGAGTGAATACAACTTTCCACAATCTTTACAAACTTTTAAACACAAAACGTTTTAAGATTCAGATAAAGAATATCAAGTAAGTAAGTAAAGTGCAGGAATCATTAAAACAGTAAAGCAGTAAAACATTCCAACACAGATTGTTATTTTCAAATGTAATCCTTTATTAAGAAATAATCTATACAAAGAATTACAGGGTTGTTGCGGAATAAAGATAGCCTATAGATATCTAAACAACCCTATGAAATGACAAACAACAATCAATTAGTTTCAGCTCAAGAGAATCAGCCCAAGCTGATCTCGTACAGACTAAGCTGTGTGTAAGAGCAGAGAAACTTGTGTGAAGAATGGTTCTCAGGAAAATGCCACACATATGCAATCCATGAATGAGTCTTTTATAGGCACAAACGCTCATTCATTAGGTGTCCGTTGCAGCTACGTGTTCTTCAATCTGTGGTTGATGAAGGAATAATCAATCGTGCCTTTCATGGTACTTGTGGTCCCCCACGTACTGACGCACATTCTTCATCTACCAATAGAAGTATGGACACGCATATGTAAACAACCACCAACCTGGATCCTAGGATTCTTCCTAGTCACGTCATTTGTCCTTATCTTCAATCCAGGTTGTTATCTTCACTTTGATTGTCAAACACAGATTGGGCCGTTTGTCAAGGCACCAATCTGCCTAAGTGTTTCCAAGCTGACTGCTAATCCCAAGTTGTCTTCCACTAACATCTTGGTCTTCTATCTTCAGTCCTCCTCTTCGACTTGGACTGAATGCTAATACATTGTTGATGCAACTTGAATAACACTTGCTTCCATAAGATATTACAATTACAAGAATGAAGCGTGATCTGGGTCAGAGACAGATCGTAAGCTGTGTCAGCTTAGTCTGACCCAGATCAGAGTATAAGAACCAAAAGATTACTAAGTGTTTATAGGTCGGATATGTCATCATTAAATTTACAATTAACATTGGGACTCAACAATCTCCCCCTATTTGATGATGACAAAACCCAACTACACTTCTAACTATCAGCTTACAAAGAATCAAATGAAAATATGACTAACAGCTTGTGACCCTTTGAATCTTTTGGGTTCTTTTCAATCTGATATGAAATTTTAACCAAGAAACTAGATTTGTACAACTGCCTTTGCATATATAGAGAATAAATCAAAGATATTACAAATTACATCACTATTCTCCAAGCATTTCAATAGCTTCTTGCTTAACCTCAAAAGATGGAGCAACTCTCACATCTAGTTGCCTATCTAACCCTTCATCTATAAGGAACTGCTCATACCCATTACCTTTTTCACTAAAGTTTCTGCAGAATCTGTATAAGGTAAATAGGTGCATAGATGGTACCTGTTTTAGTTCAGCAGTCCTTTGAAACACCAAATTTCCTCTAGCATCTACAAAGTACATCCCATGCTCAGGTTCAGTGATGAACTTCCCACATCTTGCATCTTTAACACCAGCAGGTAGAGACAGATTAAGATTATCAAGAATCTTGTCAATTGCACCAGAAGATAATTGTGCTAGCAACTCTGTAGGAGACAAGTTTTGGAGAACAAATGAATGGTCACCTCCGGGAGCGTCAATCCTTTCATACCTTCTTCTTTTCTTCTTCAACTACATATCTTTTTCAACACCAACATCCTTCCTTATATCTCCCATTACATTAACAGTCTCCCCCTTGGTAGTATCACTCTCCTTCTCATTTCCTTCATTCAATTTACCAACAGTTTCACCACCAGACTCAGATTCTGGTCTTTTTATCTCTTCCACATCTTCCTTCTCACTTTCCACCCTAGAACCATGAACAACCAATCTTCTATCTTTTTGAGCCTCCTCAGCTCTAGCCTTATCCTGTCTCACTTTCAATCTTTTAAGATAATCTTCAATATCTCTATCAACCTGAGCTTTTTGTCTTTCTATTTCAGCTTCACTCATAGCACTCCTCTTCTTAGCATTCTTCTCCCCCTTTTTGTCATCATCAGCAGGGGAAGAGCTCACTGGAGTTACAAGAAAGCCTTGGAGTGTATTGTTGATCAAGTCAATTTTGATATTTGTGAGACCACAGGATCTTCTTAGCTCAACATAATCCTCATGGAGGAGCTCTATCTTGGAGCTGTGTTTGAAGACTTCCCAGATCTTGATTATTTTGAAACAGGTTCATCAAGCAGAAAAGAAGCTGGAGAATCGTCTACTCAGGGTTTCACAACTCCTCAACACTATACATTTGAAGACTTCAATAGCTTTGATGAATTGAGAAAGACTCCTGAGGCTGCAACTCAGAACTTCAAGAAATCAATTTATAAGCAAGTGTTGAAAGAAGCAATAGTATCCGAGGAAGTTCTCCCTGATTATTTTCCAACTGAATTGACTGATGAACAAAGGAGGTTCATTAATCGGGGATACTTCTTGAGGGATAAGGAAAGAATGGTTGCGCTGGGTGTTAAGCCAAAGGAGGCAGCTAAGAAGTCTAGATTTTTGGAGGAAAGAGCATTTCCAATCTTTTGTGGAGCTACCAAAGTTACTAAAACCAAAAGACCTGAGTTGGAGTCAATGTACAAGTTTAAGGAAGCAAGACAAGTAGAAGAATACAAAGAGCTTCTTAAACTCACCAAGCAATATAATCCCAAGCTCCTTGAGGAACAAAGAAATCACAAAATCTTGGTGCTGATCAGAGTCATTTTGGTTAAAAGAAACACTATCTCAATCCCAAGTTTTCATGTCAAAAGAGATAATGGCAAGAGCTACAGATTTACTGAAACACAGTTCAAGCTGCTGCCAGTTGATGACATTATCTTTCTCTACAATCATTTTGTGAATGCTATCAGAGATATCGTGAAGATGTTATTGCCTTTGAAGCTGTTAAAAGATATATGTCAAGCTGCATTCAATATGCTTCATTGGAAGATTTTCAGATAGGATTTGAAGTTGTAAAGAGAAAGATTAATGTGCCGTATCCAGATCAAAGTCTATACACCACAGATATTGAACAACTAAGTATTGGTCATATCATTGAAGAACCATCCTTCGGTGTTGTCTTTTTGAATAGCAGAAAGAAGAAGATTTTCATTCGCATGGATGAACTTGCTTCCTATTCTGATGGAACGTTGGAGTTTTGTAAGAATGTGTTGTTGTGCCTGCAAGATGACGAGCAAGATGAAAAGAAAAAGGAAGTGTTTGACAAAGCAATCTCCAAGATTAATCAAAGACTCGAGTACAGAGACAGCATTAGAATGATGAGAGAAGCAAAGAATGCTCAGAAGTCTAAGTACGTCGTACGTCGAAGAGGAGGTTGTTGGATCAAGTATGCGCCCGGTCATCTTCCAGGTCCACAGAACATTCCTCCAAGAAACTTTGCAGACAACATGGTTGTTCCTGATGACAGACCCGAAGGAGAAGCTTGGTTCTGGCATCCAAACAAAGGAAGACCAAATACAAGAGCTTAAAGAAAGACAAGACTGGATATTTTTCACAAATCACTACTAAGGGGGAGATTGTTAGAAATATAAATGTAGTAGTTGATTTGTATACCTTATGTCATTTTGTACTTAGAATGTAAACTTGTTAATATGGAAGGGGGCATAGTGTAAATAGCTCTTATGTATATAAACCCCCACCCTTATGTAATTTGTAACTTTTGAACCCATAATACTATCCAAACTTTCACTGATTCTCTCTCTACTCTCTCTCTACTTTCTCTCTCTAAAACCGCCATTAACACACACTCACACACACACAAAAGCTCAAATTCAAAATATATCAGTTTATGAAAATTCCATTTTTGGTATGTTTAACTTGTAAACCCAGAAAATAGTTTAGTTCTCCCATCATGCTCATTTCATACTTTTTAGACATTAATTCAGAAAACTTTTTGCAAAGTCTTTCACTGCTAGACCCAAATATTATATCATCTACATATATTTGTACAAACAGAATATCACCATTATACTTTCTCACAAATAAAGTCTTGTCAACATTACCTCTTTTGAATTTATTAGCCAATAAGAATTTAGACAAAGTATCATACCATGCCCTTGGAGCTTGCTTCAACCCATAAAGAGCCTTGTCAAGCTTGAACACATGGTCAGGAAACTTTGAATTTTCAAAACCTGGAGGTTGTTCAACATAGACTTCTTCTTCCAGCTTTCCATTAAGAAATGCACTCTTCACATCCATTTGATAAACCTTGAAACCCTTGTGAGCAGAGAAGGACAAGAACATTCTGATTGCCTCTAATCTTGCCACTGGTGCAAAGGTCTCATCATAATCAATTCCATCCTCTTGTTTGTAACCAAGAGCTACCAATCTTGCTTTGTTTCTGGTCACAACTCCCCTTTCATCCATTTTGTTTCTGTAGACCCACTTGGTTCCAATCACAGTCTTGTGATGAGGTCTTGAAACAAGTTCCCAAACCTTATTTCTTTCAAACTGTGTTAGCTCATCTTGAGACTTTGACATGAAGCAGACTTCTCTTGTGACAGTTGGATTTCTCATGTCAAAAGAATATAAAGACTCATCCCCCTTTGCAATCAGAACCACATTGCCTTCTAAATCAAGAACAATCAACTTATCAGACCTGAATCTCACCTCATAACCAACATCACACAACTGACTCACACTGATCAGATTGTGCTTCAAACCATTAACATATGAGACTCTTCTGAAAGTAAGAGGACCATTTGAAAGAATACCAAAACCTTCAGTCTTTCCTTGTGAATCATCTCCAAAAGTAACATTAGGACCAGCGCGAATCCTAAAGCTACATAGCAGGGACTTACATCCGGTCATATGCATGGAACATCCACTGTCCAAGTGCCAGGTATTATCGTTGTGACCGCCCTGCAATTATGATAAGAGATTAGTTCATTTTGGGAACCCATCCAAGGATGGGTTCACCAGAGCTGACCTTCTGGTCTGACTCAGATTGGGGAACTAAACACAGACTCTTATCACTTTTTGAAATCCATTGTTGCTTGGTCAGTCCTTTACCAGATTCAAAGTTCTTTTTAGCAACATTTAAAGTTTCCTTCTTAACAAAACCTTTGCCTATTCCAGCTTTCTTAGATTCAGCTCTCAATTTTCTTTGATCAACAATTTTTGGATCAGACACATCCTTAAGAAAATTGGTTTTTATAGACACCTTATCAGTTCTGGACTCAACATAGTTTAAGATCATCTTTTCAGAATCAGATTTGGTGTACTTGAAACAGACTCAGATTTTGCTAGTGACACACTTCCTTGAGACAGCTCATCTTGAGACTTTGACATGAAACAGACTTCTCTTGTGACAGTTGGATTTCTCATGTCAAAAGAATATAAAGACTCATCCCCCTTTGCAATCAGAACCACATTGCCTTCTAAATCAAGAACAATCAACTTATCAGACCTGAATCTCACCTCATAACCAACATCACACAACTGACTCACACTGATCAGATTGTGCTTCAAACCATTAACATATGAGACTCTTCTGAAAGTAAGAGGACCATTTGAAAGAATACCAAAACCTTCAGTCTTTCCTTGTGAATCATCTCCAAAAGTAACATTAGGACCAGCGCGAATCCTAAAGCTACATAGCAGGGACTTACATCCGGTCATATGCATGGAACATCCACTGTCCAAGTGCCAGGTATTATCGTTGTGACCGCCCTGCAATTATGATAAGAGATTAGTTCATTTTGGGAACCCATCCAAGGATGGGTTCACCAGAGCTGACCTTCTGGTCTGACTCAGATTGGGGAACTAAACACAGACTCTTATCACTTTTTGAAATCCATTGTTGCTTGGTCAGTCCTTTACCAGATTCAAAGTTCTTTTTAGCAACATTTAAAGTTTCCTTCTTAACAAAACCTTTGCCTATTCCAGCTTTCTTAGATTCAGCTCTCAATTTTCTTTGATCAACAATTTTTGGATCAGACACATCCTTAAGAAAATTGGTTTTCATAGACACCTTATCAGTTCTGGACTCAACATAGTTTAAGATCATCTTTTCAGAATCAGATTTGGTGTCACTTGAAACAGACTCAGATTTTGCTAGTGACTCACTTCCTAGAGAACCAGACTTCTTACTCTTTAAAAGCTTAATTTTCTCCTTAGGAACACTGTGATCTCTAACCTTTCTTTTATTTCTCTTAGAACTATTCTTGTTTGTTCTATTCTTTGAATCTGACACAGATTGGGTAATGGTCAGCTTGGACAAGTCAAGACTTTCCTCAGGTTTTAACTCAACAACCTGATCAACTTCAGATACAGCTTCAGCAATGGTCTGACCCATGGTTTCAGGATCCTTAAACCCAATACCAGATTTCTGAACCAACTTAATTGGTTTAGAAATAGTCTGTTTGGTTTGGACTTTGGGTGGTGAAGGAGGCTGGTAACAAGGCTCCATAGCACATACTTCAGCTATGGCTATGGCCCTATCATAATCACCATCAAAGGTAGCTTGGATCTGATGAGGTATTTGTTCATTTACACATTTTGCAACTCTTTTAGAACTGACACACCATGTTTCAGTGATCTGTTTGACTTTTAAAAACCTTTCTTCTGCAGTTTTAGCTTCCTTAATCAAAATGGAGTTTAATTGCTTTTGAGCTTTAACTTCAGATTCTAGTTTTTCAATGATGTGACTCTTAGAGCTGTTATCAAGTTTCAACAGATGTATTTCCTTTTTAAGTTCTTGATTAAAATGTTTTTGTAACAAAACCTCATCACCAAGTTTGTTCAGTCTGGATAGCTTCTCATTATCAGACAGATTGGAAAAAGAAGTTACCTCAGGTGGAGCAGTCTGACTGGTGGATGCCTGGTGAGCTGACTCTGATTGCTGTTGTATTCTTGCCAGATCTTCAGCAAATCTTTGAGTAGCTTCTTTAGCCATGAAATACTTGGCATCCTTGTACAGCTCATCATCAGATGATGTGGCACTTTCAGCCCAGTCTTTGGCTACCAGACTCTTCTCATTCTTGTTCACCTTCTCAGTCAGCTCAGCTACTTGTGCTTTCAAGGCTTTGTACTGTAACAAAACCTCATCACCAAGTTTGTTCAGTCTGGATAGCTTCTCATTATCAGACAGATTGGAAAAAGAAGTTACCTCAGGTGGAGCAGTCTGACTGGTGGATGCCTGGTGAGCTGACTCTGATTGCTGTTGTATTCTTGCCAGATCTTCAGCAAATCTTTGAGTAGCTTCTTTAGCCATGAAATACTTGGCATCCTTGTACAGCTCATCATCAGATGATGTGGCACTTTCAGCCCAGTCTTTGGCTACCAGACTCTTCTCATTCTTGTTCACCTTCTCAGTCAGCTCAGCTACTTGTGCTTTCAAGGCTTTGTACTGTAACAACTCGCAAAAATCTGAGTAAATATAAAAATCATAAGGTATTATGTCTAAAGCCTTAATAAGATCAAATGTAAAGTTTGACAAAATAATGTCAACTATTTGGATTAAATCACGGGTTAAACATTTAGCGAACAATGATTACTAACTCTCTATACCGACATAAATAAGCAATCATTCAGAATGATTCTTTCAACAAAAATTGGAAGAGGTTAATAACAAAGT
>CM067175.1:17461565-17514065 GCA_034093135.1 Erigeron breviscapus | reverse complement strand
TACTACTACTACTACTACTACTACTACTACTACTACTACTACTACTACTACTACTACTACTACTACTACTACTACTACTACTACTACTACTACTACTACTACTACTACTACTACTACTACTACTACTACTACTACTACTACTACTACTACTACTACTACTACTACTACTACTACTACTACTACTACTACTACTACTACTACTACTACTACTACTACTACTACTACTACTACTACTACTACTACTACTACTACTACTACTACTACTGAAACAAGAAATATGAAATTATAATCTAATCGTTAACTTCGTTAGATTTTCTGACACTTTCAGTCCTGAACCGTTAAACTGTTTACAGTTTTAGTCCTTCGTCCGTCAGTTTCTGATTAAACTAATGACTCTTTTGAAATAACTACAAAATGGGTTATTTTTAATATTAAACTGTATATATTGCAGAAACTGTTATTTTCCAAGACATCAGAGACTGAAACTGAAAGTCATATAAACACTAAAAATATGATGACCAAAATTGAATGATAAAGATAAAACAACTAAAACATTGGTATAATTATTTATTAAATGAATTATATTTTATGTTTTAGATTAACTTGTCATGAGGATTATCTGCTGTTCTGATTTGCCACTACAACTAAGGTGAGTTTTCGTAACTCCCTACTCAATTGAGATTCGGGCTGGAAAGTGTACTTATATATATGTATTTATATATATACTTATATAGATAACTGCTTATGTGAGTGTTTATGGGAATTGATCCAGTACCTTGATTTGGTTATTGTGTTTGTTGTAATTGTTGATAATGATGTTGTTGATGATGTTGATATTGATGTGCGCACCCCGTTTTGGAGGGAACCTTGTGCGATATTTGATGATGTGCACACCCCGTTTTGGAGGGAACCTTGTGTGATATATGTTGATAATGATGGGTTGAATTGATATCATTAGTACTTGTTAGCATATTTGTTTAATTGTTGTATTTGAAGAAATGGTTGTTGTGTGAACATATGCCTAACACAAAGAGCTTACAGTAAGTATTGTTATTGCTCTATGATATTGTACAAATACTTGATATATTATCATAATTGATGTTGTTATTTGACACCTACGAACTCACCAACCTTGTGTTGACACTTGCTAGTACACTTTTCAGGTAATCAGGGTAATTTCAGAAATCAGGAAAAATTGGATGCTAGAGATAAGGCGACTTAGTATTCATGTGGTCTCTGACCCATATGCCCCCTTGTTTGGGGATGAACTTATGAAATTATGTAAAATATTGTTGTGTGAATTGCATGTAAACCTTATGAGGTTACCTTGGTTTGAACTATTGTATGTTTGATATGTTTGACAATAAACCATTTAGTGTTGCTCTATGTAATTTCCATACTCATATGTGCTATTTCTCGACATCCCATGATTCCGCCATTGTTGGGGTGTTACATGTACTTAGTCTTGAGCTTAGAGTATTTTTCACCTCTTCCACCTTTGGCTGGCACAGCTTGAGCAGTTTCTTTGGATCTACAATCACCAGCCATATGTCCAGTCTTGCCACACTTGTAACAAGTGACTTTGGACATATCAAATGGCTTCTTGGTCTTATCAGCTTGGCCACCTCTTCCTTTTCCTTTAAACTTGTTAAAGGATCTCCTTCTGATCCTTTCAGCCAACATAGCAACCTCATTTGCTAGTTCATCACCATCAGATTCATCACACTCAGATTCAGCACAAACAGAGTTAGGTTTAGACATCACAGGAATATCATCATTAACATAAGGAATGATCTCATTACTAATTGAACTAGGGTGTTCAGTCATGGAAGCAACAAGTGCAGCAGCAGGCTGACTATAAGAATCACCCATAGCAATTAGTTTTTCAGCCTCTGAATATTCTTGGTTATGAAGTAAACCAAAAAGTCCAGGGAGATCAAGATCATGATACACAGAACTTAATTTAACGGATGAAATAAAATTGTTCCATTTGGGTGGTAATGACTCAAGAAATTTGCTCTTTAAAACCTCATTTTTCTTGTTAATTCCAACAGCAGCTAAATCATTTACCAAAGCATTAAAGCGGGTATGAGTGTCAGTTAAGGATTCATTTCTCAAAGAGAAAAATCTCTCATACCTCCTGGTCAATGTGGTAATTGTGGATTCCATGGAGGTAGAGTAACCCTCAAACATAATAGTCAAAGTACCCCACATTTTCTTTACTGTTGAACACATTTTAATTGAATGGTAAAGGTCTTTGGGCACAACTTGGACAATGAAATTTCTAGCCTTCACATCCAAGTTTGCCAACCTCCTATCCTCATCCCCCCAATCTGCCTTGTCCTTAACTATAGATTTGACTGTGGCAGGAATGGTTGGTTGACCTTCCCTGACCACAACTTCTACCACAATGGTTTGTGTAGGAACATAAGGACCATCCGTAAGGATGTCAGGCATATTGTTATTGATGGATTCAAGGAACAAAGACATTCTACCTTTCCACCCACTGAAATCATCTTTATCAAACATGGGTGGTCGGGTTGAAGAACCATTATCAATATAAGATGACATTGCTTTACTATAAATGAAAATATGCAAGGATCAAGTCAAGTTAATTCTCAACCACAGCTCTGATATCAATTGATACGTCCCACGGTGTATCAATATACCAAAGTATATTGAACACATAACAGTTGTAGAGGGGGGTGAATACAACTTTCCACAATCTTTACAAACTTTTAAACACAAAACGTTTTAAGATTCAGATAAAGAATATCAAGTAAGTAAGTAAAGTGCAGGAATCATTAAAACAGTAAAGCAGTAAAACATTCTTGAACACAGATTGTTATTTTCAAATGTAATCCTTTATTAAGAAATAATCTATACAAAGAATTACAGGGTTGTTGTGGAATAAAGATAGCCTATAGATATCTAAACAACCCTATGAAATGACAAACAACAATCAATTAGTTTCAGCTCAAGAGAATCAGCCCAAGCTGATCTCGTACATACTAAGCTGTGTGTAAGAGCAGAGAAACTTGTGTGAAGAATGATTCTCAGGAAAATGCCACACATATGCAATCCATGAATGAGTCTTTTATAGGCACAAGCGCTCATTCATTAGGTGTCCGTTGCAGCTACGTGTTCTTCAATATGTGGTTGATGAAGGAATAATCAATCGTGCCTTTCATGGTACTTGTGGTCCCCTACATACTGACGCACATTCTTCATCTACCAATAGAATTATGGACACGCATATGTAAACAACCACCAACCTGGATCCTATGATTCTTCCTAGTCACGTCATTTGTCCTTATCTTCAATCCTCCTCTTCGACTTGGACTGAATGCTAATACATTGTTGATGCAGCTTGAATAACACTTGCTTCCATAAGATATTACAATTACAAGAATGAAGCGTGATCTGGGTCAGAGACAGATCGTAAGCTGTGTCAGCTTAGTCTGACCCAGATCAGAGTATAAGAACCAAAAGATTACTAAGTGTTTATAGGTCAGATTTGTCATCATTAAATTTACAATTAACATTGGGACTCAACAGTTTCTAATACGAAACACATTGTGTTTCGGTTTCGAGTAGTTCCTACAATGGCCATACACAAGGTGTTTCTAATCCAAAACACATTGTGTTTCGGTTTCGAGTATTCATACAATGGCCATACACAAGGTGTTTCTAATCCAAAACACATTGTGTTTCGGTTTCGAGTAGTTCCTACAATGGCCATACACAAGGTGTTTCTAATCCAAAACACATTGTGTTTCGGTTTCGAGTATTCATACAATGGCCATACACAAGGTGTTTCTAATCCAAAACACATTGTGTTTCGGTTTCGAGTAGTTCCTACAATGGCCATACACAAGGTGTTTCTAATCCAAAACACATTGTGTTTCGGTTTCGAGTAGTTCCTACAATGGCCATACACAAGGTGTTTCTAATCCAAAACACATTGTGTTTCGGTTTCGAGTAGTTCCTACAATGGCCATACACAAGGTGTTTCTAATCCAAAACACATTGTGTTTCGGTTTCGAGTAGTTCCTACAATGGCCATACACAAGGTGTTTCTAATCCAAAACACATTGTGTTTCGGTTTCGAGTATTCATACAATGGCCATACACAAGGTGTTTCTAATCCAAAACACATTGTGTTTCGGTTTCGAGTAGTTCCTACAATGGCCATACAGAAGATGTTTCTAATCCAAAACACATTGTGTTTCGGTTTCGAGTATTCATACAATGGCCATACACAAGGTGTTTCTAATCCAAAACACATTGTGCTTCGGTTTCGAGTAGTTCATACAATGGCCATACACATAGATTGGGTATTAGCAAACCTTGGTTTTCATACAAAAACAATTATATAAACAACATGCAAATATGCAAGACTATGTATTGCTAATGAAGCAGAAGTTGACATATGAAAGAAAAACTTAAAGAAAGTATCCATTACTAGAAAATCTGGAAACAACCAATTTAAAACCATCACATCCAACAATTTTCTAAATCACCGTACTATACAGCTCAACTAAGTATCGGGCTCAAACCGATCAGAAGACCTTATCAAGTAAAAAGGTTCTATCTAGAATGCAAAAGCATTAAACCAGAAGTACAAAATGATTTTAAACAGATTCAAAAAATAATATTCACTAGAATTTACGTTGGTTCCTCTCTTTTTGAGCTTCAATAACAAGGCCTCTCATTTCATCTTTGTCATAACTACCGATGAAGTCCACTGCTTTTTCCAAATTCATTTTAGAATGCTAGTGTTCATTTCGTGAGACAGAACCTTTGCTGCATATCGATGCCTTAGCCTCCTCAGCTTTACAACTTGTTCACCGGACTCGCTTGGAAGATCACAGATCCAATTTTCATCAGGATGTCCCACATAACATTCCATGTGGCCCCCTTTGCCTCAACAAATACAAATAAGGGAGGTCTTTCCTCTAATAACTCATAGGCGTCAACCTCTTGAAAATACGCAAGCTCCTTATCATAGCTTTGAGGTGGTGCCCCCTTTGCCTGAACAAATCCAAATAAGTCACAAAATGATGTTGCTTAAGATGATGCCCCCATCCTTCATACAACAAAATTCACAAAATCACTTCTATTAAGTTTATAGATTATACAAGAGTAGTAGGGTAGTCTCACCAGTGGTCATGATAGCTGATCTAATTGCTGCTGGACTCCAGTCTGGATGTAGAGTTTTGAGTAGTCCAACAATACCAGATACATGAGGGCATGACATGGAAGTGCCCGATACACAATTAAATTGAACTCTACGTGTATCAAAATCTTGATTTGTTGGTCTTTGTGATTCTGTGTAAGCAACAATTATACTTACACCAGGTGCAATTATATCAGGTTGAACATTTGTACAAGGGACAACGATCAAGATAATGCCACAACATCGAAATGTAACATAAGTTAAAAGGTGGAGATGTTTTATATAACCTTAAGAATCTCTGGCGTTATGGTGTTTGGTCCTTTGGATGAAAAAGTTGCCATGAATAGAGCTGGCTTTGAGTCCAATTGAGTTGATGGATGTGTGATGTAAGCCATTGGCATCCTGTTGGAATCCATAGTTGTTGAATGACAAGTTGTAAAATAAAGCATAAAGAATTTGGTTAATCAAGCATTTACACTATTTTGGTTAATCAAGCATTTACACTATGTGTAGGCATGGCGAATATTAGAGGTGTAATACGGACAGATGGTAACAGGTCAAGATGATTTGTGATTAAACTAGTACTTTAGGTAAGGTCCAAACAGGGTAAATTGGGTCGACCCGGAACTACTTTATTGTCCAATGTTAGACTTGGCAGTAGTTAATGCGCTAAGAATGATTCCAAAACTATATTATTTCAACAATCATATAACTTTCTGGATAAAAAGATATGAGTTTGTAGTATGCATTACAAATCCAGTTTAGGTGACTGTCACATATGTTTAACCCGTTTGACTCATTGGCCAACCCCTTTTTAGTTGATCTTTTATCTGACCCGTTTAATTTGTTTAAAAAGGAAACAGATTGACCCACTCATAGGCGAATGAGTTTAAATTCCCACCTCTAACGAAAACCTGTAGGTGGCTTCTAATGAATGTCAAAATAAGAGTTGGATGTATACATTACTTGGTTGAATTGAGATAACGATAGACTGCAAGGCCATCTGTGTAAGTAATGTGTGTAGCAGGGAAGACACGAGGATCTGCAATAATCTCATTCCCAGAAACATCATTATTAGCAAGAACCATTCCAACTGCCCCAGCTAAAGCCGCTTATTGACCTTTGTCGACTCTGGCATTATCTCCACGAAGACACGCCAAGATTTTCCCTTTTGCCTTTACAGGATCCAATGAACCAGCCTTACAAAGCTGCCCGCATTACGAACATGAAAACCTTTAACTTATACATATTAAGCAACATGAGTCACTAATTTGTTTTACTTACGCGTCTTTAGACACAAAATGATGCCCCCATCCTTCATACAACAAAATTTACAAAATCACTTCTATTAAGTTTCCACAAATTCAGTATAAAACACACACACATAGATACAAATTTAGTAACATCACAATCTCAAAAACATCAAATTCATCAGATTGAACAAAAATTGATTCACTCACATAATCAAATTGAACAAAACGATGTCGAATTAACCGTGACAGTATAAAATCTAAATTTGGAACATAAAATTCTACAATTACTTAAACAAATACACACACAGTTATGTATAGATATAGTTATAGATATAGAGACTTCCGATTTGTAGAAATAACATTAAATCAGAAATCGGAGAATCAAAATAACACAATTACTTAAACAAACAAAATTACTATAGATACAGATATATATAGATTCAAAGAGAATATACCGACGGATTTACAGTGAAAGCAGAACGGAAGAACAGAGCGATCATTAACATGCTCTTCAATAGTATAAAGAGGAAAAACGACGCCGTTTGATTCACATAAGAAAAGCGTAGACCACACATTCCGTTTGTTCCATACCTACAATGATCAGAAGAAACTAATCGATTAAACATGATTAATCGCGAAGTAGGCCGGATAATAGACGGCGACCGAAGAAAAAAAGGAGGCCGGAGAAGAAAGGTAGGGCGGAGAGGAAAGAGAGCGAGAGAGAATTAGGGTTAGATGAATTTGAGATCTGAAAGAAATGAGAAACAGTGAATGTGTTTGGGGTTTTGTTTCTGGGGTGAAAAGACGGATATACCCCTCCGTGTTAAAATTATTTGTATGGAGCAACTTCTAATCTGGGCCGTAGATATTGATTGATGGATGGCCAGGATGTGTTTCCTGGTTTTCACAAAAAAAAAGAGTTTGTATTTGATCTTTTCACACATATATATATTTTATTTTTTCAAAAGTTTATAAGTCGAAACAAAACCAAATCTTTTTATTTTTTCTTTGTACTTTTCACTTTAATTTTTTTTTGTTTGAAAAGTGTGGATCATTTGCTCGCAACAGGAGATCTAGCTTACGTTGTCTTAACCGGGTCCACGCTAGAGAGCCCCCTCACCCTCAATACCTAGTAGGAGGAGAAACTCCCAACTAAACTATCGTTCAAATCTATACTTCTATATCTATATCTATATCTATATCTATATCTATATAATATTATATTATAAAACAAATATCTTTTTGAGTTTTCAACCTTGTATTTAAATTTCAATATTGATTTTAAGTTTCAACAATTCATCAAAAATTCAAAACCACATTACATCAATAACCTAAACTACTCGTCACCACACTGTCCTCACCACCGTCGCCGCCGCCACTACTACCTCTACGCACCACCACAACCCGTCACTGTCGTCATTACACCGCCACATCGCACAGACATAACTCTAGTCTATACTTATATTATAAAGCAAATCTCAGTTTTCAACTTTCAACATTGAATTTTAAGTTTCAACAATTCATCAAAATCACATTACACAAATAACATACACTACTCTCCGTCGGAGCCACCACCACTAATTGCCGTCATTGCCGCTGCTACTGTCGCGTGCCGCCACCACCCGTCACCTCCACCACGGCCGCTGCCATTACATCGCCACCACCCATCACTGTCGCTGCCATTTACATCACCGCATCGCGCGGGTATCTTTCTAGTACTATAAAAGTAGATTTAGTCCGTATTAAAAACATGGAAGGTTAATAACTTTTTTAGAATAATATATAAATTATTAAAAGATACAAATAAAGTAAATAAACGTTCATAATCTACCAATATATATATAACAAGGTTCTAAATTCTTTTATAAGGAAATAAGGACTGTTAGATGAGTGCAAACTTTTAATTACAACCCTTAGATCAAAATAATTGTATCATTACCAAATTTATTATTAAGTAAACACAACATTAGTTCTTCTACTTTATGTATTTAGACAAAAACTTATTCAAGAAATAAAATTCCAAATCATATAAATAACAAATTGTAAAATAATATAGGGATAAGTATCTAGGAATGTAATGAACTATACACAAATGTTTATGTTGTGTAATGAACTACTCGGATGTTTATTGTATGCAATGAACTTACAAATCCTGGTTATTGGATGTATCCGACCAATCAAAAACTTACAAGTGGCAGCTTATATGGTTGCCACATATACCCAGTTACATCCAATAACCGGGATTTAAAAGTTCATTGCCTACAATAAACATCCGAGTAGTTCATTACACAACATAAACATTTTTGTGTAGTTCATTACATTCTCAGGTACTTATCCCAATAATATATCACCATATTTAGACTTATTATTTTTAAATCTTCGTACCATCCATTTTTGATAACAAATTTTGCATATTGTAAAACTAACTAATAATTAATTACGTATATAACTAATGACATTTTTTAGTTAATACATAAATAATAACTAAATTGTAAAACATTTTATTTTTGTTAAATAATAAATTTTTTGCACCTATAATATCTATTTATCTTCAATATATATAACAGAAGACTCCTAAACCTTTAAGAGAAGCAAAGACCATTAAATGAGTTTAAACTTTTAATTACAACTCTTAGATCAAAATAATGATACTTTCAACTACACTTTTCATCGCCAATTTAAGAGAGGACAATACACATAAAGGACAACCACCAACGCTTGAGGATCGACTGGGTACTCCTATCTTTTAATTTTCATGTTTATCCAATCCCAATGTTGATTCCAATAACCAAAAGTAGATAAAGCAGCTTAGGACATTTGTACGATCGTAAGTGCCAATGTTATTTATCCTAGCTGACTGTAAGTCCAAACTGACTTCAACACTCAACTTTGTCTTTTATCTTTGTTCTTAATCTTCAACTTAAATCAAATGCTATAATTTATATTAATGCATCATGAAGAATCACTTCTTAAACTTATTACATCAATACATGTGAATAGTAGGTCAACTTAGACATTCAAATTGACGTAACTTAAGTGAGGATAAGTTGACTCAACTTAGGACCAAAGACTTAAACATTCTTTTATACTGTCTATTGTCAACGAATCTAATCAATTATATTAAGACTGAACATGTATATCCTACTAAACAACTCGATACATAATTTTTTTTGAATAACACTATCATCATATTTCAACAGGTCTTATTTATAACTGCAAATATGTTATTATGAAAACTTACTATTTTTAGCTCGCGTATTACGCGGAAAAATAATCTAGTTTAAAAATATAATAAACAATAACCATTTTAATTTAAATGTAATAGATATAAATAAAATCAAAATATTAATATAATTTTAAAACAATATATATTTTATTTCATCCTTTGTAATAATCTTTGTCAACGAAATTTGTTCTCGTATTTTTTTTCAATCTTCCATCTTTGATACATATTAAAACCTTGTAACATACAATTGTCCATGTATCAGGTCCTGAATTAGTATATATACTTTAAATTATTAATATTGGAGATATACCTTGTATAAAATTTTCATTTAATTATTTTTTGAAAAAACTAACCGATGTATAAACGTTTATTATTATTCAACCTAGATCTATCATTCTTCTTTACTTTTATTGCTGGTAAACAATGTCTTTAATCTTTTCAGACTTTGTTATTCCTTTAATAATGTTGTCTAGTAGGCTGAATACTTGTTTGGATTGATGTGATCATGTAGACTTTTATTTATCTTATTTTATTGTTAGATCTGTTGGATTGTGTTTACTGTTTATCGTAGATCCATGGTTAATGAATTCTTAATATTGTTCTTGGTTCTATATCTTTTATAAATATTAAAAGAGAACCTTTAATTCTAAATTGAAGAAATCAAGACCTTCCATTAATTTTCAACATTTGATATCTACCCTTGGATCAACCTTGATGACATCATCTTTGACTAAACATTTAGTGTTATACCTTTTCAGTCCCCCAACTTTAATAAGTATGAAACTTTCGACACAATAAATATTAAAATGATATTTACGTTAATTCAACCATTCATTCACACTTCCACACTTTATGACCTCCATAATGTCAACCTTGATTAATTCGTAATTTTCTTATACAAACCATTAGCAATAAAAGTCATCAGTATAAATGGATGTTATATATATATATTATACTGATGACTATTATTGCTAATGGTTTGTATAAGAAAATTACGAATTAAATATAAAGAAATATTAGTATTTGATTACAATTAGTAATTATGAATTAGGAATCTTTTTTTAATTACACCAAAAGTGACACATGTCGTGCAAGAAATGCGCCAAGTGTCGATCAAAAAAATACACAATCCTGTTTTAGTATATTGGTAGATTTATTGTAAACTACATTAGATATTCAGTGAATATTAAAACTAATTAAAAGACATCAACAATAGCCTCCACCACCACAGTGTCACCGCCATGACCACGACCACATTGTGTGGCTGCCATGCTACTTACTTATATAATAGTTATTTTACCTTTCAAAAAAAAATTAAATAGTTATTTTATTAGAAATCTATCGAGCCTTTTTGTTAACAAACTAGTTTTTTGACCCCGGGCGTTGCCCGGGATCAACGCTGCGTCATGCAAATATATATACAACATTATCTAAAAGTTTGGACACTTAAAGTTTACTATAAGGGGTCGAAAGTAAAAATATAGGTGGCCAAAACCAAGAGTTTGATGGTGAAAGTTAGAAACCTTATAATAAGAGATACTCGTAGAAAGTAAGAAATAAAGATTTGATGATTAAAGTTAAAAAACCAAAAGTTAATTGATAAAAAATAAAAACTTTGTAAAAGTAAAGTATACTTAAGTTTGTATAAAAATGTTAGATTAAAGTTAAAAAATCTATAAGTTAAGTGGTAAAAATAAGAAACTCTAAAAGTATACTATCTTAAAATAAAAAAATAATAAAAAAAGACAAAATAGCTGACGTCAGCATGACATAAACTGACGTCAGCAATCGTACTGTAGCTAACCCCATCCTTTTTTGTATATATATAGATAATTGAATGTACATGATACATAAAACCTTCAAAATTTAACCACTTGGTCTTAGAACAAATGGCCACCTGGGCTCTCTTTGGGGTTTTGGAGGAGGGGACGTTGACTTGGAGACTAGGGATCGAATCTCAATTCCCCATGGTCTCAGGCATTTACCTCTTCGGACGCGTGCGGGCCGTGTTATCGCACCCTTGGTCTCCAGGGGTGTCTTCGGGTTCCAACCGCTAGCATACTGCCCGCTTGGATGTCACTTCTAGGGTTCAAAACACTAACCAACTAACACGTTGTTCTAAAAAAAAACCTCCAAAATTTATCAAGCAACTTCACCCCTGTCTATTGTTCAATATTTTGCTTTTTAAATCGATAAAAAGGAAATAATTGAGTTAAAATTATGGTTTCTATACATAAGTTTTTCCATACTTAATGGAACTTTTTCATCAAAAAGATTATATCCATAAATTACAGTATTATGAGAACAAAAGTATTAACAATCTTGATATGTATTTTTTTAAGGCAATGTTGATATGTATTAGCTCAGTGATTGATAGGATTCATTCAAAAGGTCTTGCGTTCAAGCCTTGAGGTGGATATAGGAAGTCCCTCTATGAGGCTTGGCTTGGATATACCCAGGTTCAAGTTTGAGGTGGCAGGGTTTACCCTATTAATCGTCGTGCCTTCGGGCGGATTCGTAGGGGGTTCCCCCCATCGGGTATTTGAAATATGCATTCCTACTTCGAGGGAGCACTCTAGCGCGGATATGTTCTAAAATTTCTCCACTATCACCTTTATATCAATTACATTACATCAACCTATACCACTCTCACCGCCATCTTCACCAATTTTTGCCACCATAAGACTGCCATCGTCGCCACCGCATTACGTAAAAATCGTACTGGTTAAAATTGATAATCTGGAACATTGTATAGTGTTACAAGTGATGAGATACTTTGTTTTGACTTTCAACATCTCATTCATTGTTTTATATTCATAAACCTAAAAAGCATTAAAGGCAAAGATATAACAAACTCATGTCAATCATTATATTCTTGTTTTTCTTTCGTTAGGGGGGCGGAGTGGATGAACGGGTTGGCCCATACCGCCGGCTACACCACCGCCGGTGCCAGCGGGTAGGGGTATAAATGGAGAGAGAAGGAGAGAGAGACGTTGGGAGGTGGGGCCGGAGGGAGAAAAGAGCCCAACGGCTCTTAAATTAAAAAAACCCTTTTCCTTATATCTATATCTATATCTATATCTATATCTATATCTATATCTATATCTATATATATACATATACATCTACCTATTTTTATTTACAAAACTCAATCAAACACATACATCTTCTTCAACCCAAAACCTTTTCACCCAAAAATGTCTTCAAGTTCTTCCGATGAACTTCTCATCCCACCTCCGTTTCCCGAGTTATCCACCGGTAGTACGTTTCAGTTTTTTGAAAACGCGATCAAACAACTAGAAGAACTCGAAGACTCGGGAAGCTCTCATGACACCCGAACTTATATTGACCGCGAGAGAGAAGAAGCGAACAACAAACTCATGCGCGACTACTTCAATGAAGACCCAAAGTTTGGGGAGGGTTGGTTTCGCCATCGGTATCGTATGAGTCAACGTTTGTTTTTGAAGATTGTTGCCGACATCGAAGCTACTTTCCCGTATTTTCGAAATGGAGTAGACGCGAGGGGAAGAAAGAGTTTCTCGCCGATTAAAAAATGAACGACGACAATTAAACAACTTTCAACGGGTGAACCGGCGGACAACTATGATGATTATCTATGTATGGCCGAAAGAACAAGTCGGGAATGTCTCGAGTATTTTTGTGACGCGGTCATTCATTTATATCGGCGGGAGTATTTACGTAGGCCGACATCCTACGACGTCGCCATGCTGTACACTGCGCATGAGGAGCGACATCATCTGCCAGGGATGCTCGGTAGCCTTGATTGTACGCATGTTCAGTGGAGGAATTGTCCTAGGGCGGAGAAAGGGCAATATACGCGAGGGGATCACAAAGTGCCGACTATTATGATTGAAGCTGTTGCTTCGCAGGATTTGTGGATTTGGCATGCGTTTTTTGGTCCTCCCGGATCAAACAACGATATTATTGTGTTGAATCAGTCGCCGTTGTATGATACTGCCAGAAATGGAACGGCTCCAGACACGTCATTCACTTTACGCGGCCGCTATTACAAACGTGGGTATTTGCTTACCGATGGAATATATCCTAAGTGGTCTACGTTTGTTAAAGCGTATCCGCACCCAGTTGATCCAAAGGAAAAGAAATTCAAGCGAGTACAGGAGGCGTCGAGAAAATATGTTGAACGGGCTTTCAGGGTGCTTAAGGGAAAATGGAAGATTTTGGAACGTCCACTCCGGTTTGTTGATAAGCAGAAGATAGAGAAAGTTGTCGACATATGTTGTATATTGCACAACATGATCATAAAGGACGACGGGAGGGCTATCTCACCGGTTCATATAATGGATCCACCGGTGCCTGTAGTTTATGATCCTAGAGTTCTACGGGAGTTTCATGACGAAAACGTCCATCATCGTCTGCGTTATGATCTTACGGAGCATGTATCGACCTTGGATTTGGCATACCTCGATGATCTAGCAGCTCAACCACCACCGATCGAGGATTTAATTTAGTATTATGTAGTTTATTTAATTTTAAAAAAAATGTTGCAACGTATTTTTCTTTTTCTAGTTTATGTAATGTTATGTTTTAATGTTAAATTGTTTAAGTTAAAAAAAGAAAAAAGAAAAAAATAATAATTTGGGAGTGTTGAAAATTTATGGAGCGCTGGTAAAAAATAGTTGGGAGAGTTGGTTGAGAGTAGGGATGGTTTTCGGTACCATACCGTACCGAACCGGTACCGAACCGATTGGTACCGAAACCGAAACCCATCTAATATAGGAACCGAATACCGTACCGAAATTATGGTACCGGTACCGGTTCGGTATCGGTACCGGTTTTTCGGTACCAAAACCGAATAGTACCGAAATTTAAACAAAATAGCAAAATAACTATTGATTAAAGCAATTTGGAAGGGAGGATGCAAGCTACTAATATGCACGACTAATATGAATATTTTAAAAAAAATTATACTACACTGCAACACACCTGTTCAAATCGTAAATGATAATTTCATATGATAGTGGCCGCTCTATAATATTTACTCATTACTCTGAATTAATAATAGTTAAATATCTAATGTAATATACCTTTATCAAATCACAGATCACCACGTTTATGAGTATATCGTATTTAAGGAGTACTAGTGTTGCTGATTACATGTACCATATTATAGCAAGTAACTCGTCCATTTATAAAGTTAAAAGTCGGTTCTATATCGGTTTTACCGGTACCGAACCGATTAATGCTGAAACCGAAAATGACCCAAACTAAGAACCGATACTGATACCGAATCCCCATCGGTACCGATTTTTGGTACCGGTTCGGTTTCGGTATTTATGTAATTTTTCTCATCCCTAGTTGAGAGAGTTAAAATGTTAAATTGAATTGTAAGGTTATTATTGATGGAATTTGAAATGATAAAAAATTTCTTGATAAAAAATTTCTTTATCAAATAATAATAATAATTACTGTTCAAATAATAATAATAATAATAATAATAATAATAATAATAATAATAATAATAATAATAATAATAATAATAATAATAAAATAATAAAATAATAATAATAATTAATAATAATAATAATAATAATAATAATAATAATAATAATAATAATAATAATAATAATAATAATAATCTCGGGGTTGGGACAGACCATGAATGCTAGGACCTACCGGTGCGTTCTATGCTACCGGTTAGGTGTTCCCCTTTTCTCTGTTCAGATGCCTTGTTCAGCTTGTTCCAGGGTATTTCCGGGGGATATTTATGGAGATCATGCTGTGTCATGCGCCGGTATTATTGGTATTAAGCATCGGCATAACGTGGTGCGTGACACCCTAGTTGACATTTGTTCACGGTCTGGGATTTCAGCTCGTAAAGAAGTTGGTATTGGGCTTACTGGAGAAAGAGACAACCCTTTACGCCCAGCTGATATATTGCTTTACTCATGGGACGAGGGACTTGATGTATGTGTTGATTTGACAGGGTCTTCTTCCTTGACACAGACTGGTATGACTGACTTTGTGCCTGGCCGTGTAGTGAAAAAGGCTGCCCAACGTAAACGCGTCAAGTATGGGGCTAAGTGTGCGGATATTGGATATGGATTTTTACCCTTCTCATTTTCATCCTTTGGAGAGCTTGAAAAGGATGCAGTGACTCTACTAAAGCGAGTTCGAAAGTTCTCCATGACTCAAGACATTGGTGCGCGTGCTGCCGCTCATATATTTAGTAGAGTTAGTTTTGCTATAGCTAGAGGAGTGGGCGCCCAGATAGTATCTCGGCTTCCCACTAATTTCTTGTAAACTCTATGAATTTCTAATATAAGTGATGTTTTATAAAAATAAAAATAAAAAAATAATAATAATAATCTAATAATAATAATAATAATATAAGACAGTTGAACTAATAACTTATTAACCAATCATATCGCTCAATTTCATCAAATTGACTATCGCTTATGTCATCATTTAGTTTAATTATAAATTAAAATTTCTAATAATCATTATCCAAATATATTATTATATTAGTATTTATATTAATATTCGTAGAAAAAGTCTTACTAATTTACACTTTTTTGTTTTCCATCAATAATTTACACTTTTAAGCCCTAAATATTTAACTTATATTTATTACAAATTTTAGCCATCAACTATTGTTTTAAAAATTTTCATCATTTTTATAATTAAAAGAATTCAACATGTCAGTTGATTAGGATAATGCTACATTTTCTTTTTGCTTTTTAATTTTATTTTATAGCAAATAAAAATATTTTAACAAATTACAATAATATAGATATTAAAAAAATAGAAAAACATAAATACAACTATACAAGCCCAATGTAGATCTTTTTACGCAACTGATGAGCTATTTTTAAAGCAATTATATACATCTGTTAATATTAAAATATAACAATTTTATTATTATCTTAAGAGAAAAAAAAGTTATAATTATAGTAATATTAACAATCTTTAATTGAAAGTACGATGTATATTTTAATAAGGAAACTTTAGATTGTCTACAATTGTAATATACTATAAACTTACATTTATCAACTTCTTAAAAAAAGCTACCACCAAACAATCTTCTTCTATATTACCATTCATATCTTATTTCAATTTGTCAAACTTAAAATTCAACATCCACGCTTACACAAACTCATTAACAATATGAACAATAATTCAAGAGTTCTTAATGAGAAATAGAAACCCAAAAACGAAAAATTAATTAGCATATAGCAGATGTGACAGAAGGTAACCGAGAACATGATTTATCATTATATGAATTTCCAATCAGTTATATGATAAAAAACGGAATATCGAGATGTACACATCTAAATTATTTTACTATTAAATAAAAAATACATTATCAGAATGTTTGCCTGTAACTGAATACATTGACATGGACGACCAAACTTATATTTGTAACTCATCTCATAAGTCCCGTGTCTAGTATTAGACACGTGTCTAAAATCTAGTATAATAGCCTATATTAAATTCTCTACTGACAAGAACATTTCTTAATTTGTCTTCTCCTCGTCGGTTTCTATACATAGCGAAAACAAATAACTTGATTAGATGCTTGTTTATAGTATAAAATTTTGTGATATCAATGCCGTTTTTTTAGTATATATGGTTTAAATTATGATTGTATTTACAAACAGTTTCAATTTCCTTAAATCATGGCATGCCTGATATTTATGTGAATCACAGCATCCTAATTTTAGCCATTGATCCATGTTCCATACATAAACCATATACAGTATATATAAACAGGCAAAGTGTTTTGAAAGACTTTTAAAAGCTGCAACTAAATTTGCAGCCATGGTTAATCATATAAGCAACAAGACTTTGTTGATAACATCCCTACTTTTAAGTTTCGGTTTTTGCGCATTTATGGTTCCGGTTTCGGCCAGGCTTCAACGACTACATCACCAGTTAAACAACAATGGTTCCCTCAGCTTTTTGGTCATTGGTGATTGGGGAAGAAAAGGATGGTACAACCAATCTCAAGTGGCTGTTCAGGTTTCGATTTTCCTCCATCTTGGCCGTCGTCTGTAGTTGTTACTGCTTTTGTGGGTTTAATTATATGGTGAGATGGGAATCATTGCAGACAAACTAGATATAGATTTTGTAGTTTCGACCGGAGATAATTTCTACAATGATGGTTTAACCGGTGTAGATGATCCAGCCTTTGACGAGTCATTCAAATACGTATATGGCGCTCGTAGCCTTCAGAAACAGTGGTATACCGGTACATATACATATATTTGTGTATATATTTTAGAATAAAATTTAAGGACTAATTGTGGCAGGCCTATTTTAGGTAAAATCTTGCGAGTGGCCGGTGATTGGTTTAGTTTATGGCCATGTCCAAGTGTAGAGTAAACTATATATATAAGAAAAACCTTATCTAATTTTGATAGTTATTTCCAATAGAAAAAAGTAAATAAATTGCCTGATAATAGATTGTTAGTATAATAATAAATGAAGGTTACTTCATGCTCAAGCGTCAAAATGTTAGCAAACTAGTGACAAGATATAGCATTATCCCAATGCATTCATCAATAAGGGATTAGCATCATAAACATAATTAAAACCTACTGTCAAATACTGCTCTCTTGTATATGATTTAATGCGGTCTGTAATGAGCTTAATTGTTTTTGCAGTTTTAGGGAATCACGATTATCGTGGGAATGTAGAGGCACAATTGGCGCCGATGCTAAGAGAAAGAGATAGCAGATGGCGTTGTTTAAGATCCTTCATAGTCAGTACAGGTCCATAACCACAATTAAGTACTCGTATTATTATGTTTTATATCTCTACGCTTTATAACATGAGCTATATATTCTGAAATTACTAATATATTTATATTGTTTGGTATGTAGATATGGCCGAGTTATTCTTTGTGGACACGACTCCTTTTGTCAATGTCTACTTTGATGATCCAAAAGAGCACATTTATGACTGGCGAGGTATACTTCCTCGAGAAATTTACCTTTCCAAGCTTTTGAAGGTAAATCTGACAATTGTTTTGTTTTTCTAAGTAAAGTCTCCATGTTTAATACTAAGTTTTAGAGTTTTTTGGCTGTTAAAATTTAAGGACTTGAGATCAGCACTAAGCGAGTCGAAGGCTAAATGGAAGATTGTGGTTGGACATCATGGCATTCGAACCACGGGTCATCATTGTGATACACCAGAACTTGTCACACATCTTTTACCCCTTTTAGAGGTATATATATATATATGCACTATCTCATTAATTAAAGAAACGTCAATGCAATTTGATAAAGAGTTATGACATGTCACATGCATGTCTTGTAGTTTCGTGCTAGGAGTTAGATCACGTTGGGCCAACGAACACATATTTGATAAAATATTTAAATAAAGGGGAAAAAATAATAATAAAAGGAGGTGATAATACGTGTATCATCGCAGAAGTTATACTTTTTCCCGGAAATGATTTACAAAACTAAAATTCAATGGCCTAAATACGCCTAAAAAATGTTCAACCATATGGAATTTACATTAGCAACTCTCAATTCTTCTATAAGTCTATGTAAGTTCAAGAGCAACATGAACCATAGGCCGATAAATGACTTCAACAGATATCTTGCAATAGTATATTGTCTTTAATTAATTTCCAACTAATAGGAGAACCCCAAAACAAAACTACATATCTAATAACTGAATTGCGAATATATTGAGCTTAATTACAAATCATTTCAATAAATGGTAAAGGTCATCCTATATATATGTTGTGGGGTCTGTGCAAATTGGCTGAATGTGTGAACACCAAAAGCCAAATCAGGCCGGGTGTGTATGTGTCAAATGTATTGAGTTTAATTACCAATTAAAGAGCGATACATGAATGGATCCTTAAGCTATATATGGACTTGAAAAATTAAAAAAAAAAAAAAACTTAATCTTTTTAGCAAATGGCAACACAACATACCTTAATCTCTGAGTTATTCAATGCATCATATATTATGTCTACTTAGTTTCATACATTAATTTTTATTTTGGCAGGAATACGAGGTTGATTTTTACATGAATGGACATGATCATTGCTTAGAACACATGTCGTGCCAAGATAGGTACATGCATAACTTCTAAGAAACATAATTTTACGTATTTACACTCTTGCACCGATCGTGTTGATAGGGGACGCTCACATGTTTCTTCGCTATGGGTTGTACGGTGGGTAGGTCCAGAATAACCGGTCCCAATATAACGTTAAACAAGTTAGTCGTTCAAAAAAGAAAAGTAACATTATTTTACACGGAATTTTTACACTATGTTATTGAATTTCCTTAAGACTAAGAGGAGTGGTGATGGGGGAGGGAGGGACGACTTGCGCCATGTAGCATGTGGGGTAGAAAGAGTTGCCCCTCAAAAAAGGTGAAAATGAGTGAGTTTTTAAGGGGGACGACTTGCGCCATGTGACACTTCCAATGATTGATTTTTATTTTCTTTCTTTTTAAACCTCCATATTATTTAAAAAAAGGCTTACATTTCTATAAATAGAAAAAACAATATATACAAAAAATAAAATACTAAACATAAAAATTAAAATCCATCACATAAAAACAAAAATACTAAACATAAAAATTAAAATCCAACAGATAAAAAAAAATCATTTCATACAATACTAAAATTAAGAAACTAAAAACTAATCGTCATCGCTAAAGTAGTCATCGACTTCCAGTGGCACGTATTGTTCTTGATTTGCCGTGTTGTCTTCCCATAGGTGGTCTACCAAATCCGCCAGGAGCATGTTGTGTGTTTGGCTATTCCAAACTGCATTTGAATTCGCAATCTGTTGCTTCATTGGAGTCTCTTGTTCCCAATAATCCGGGTCTAGTGTGGGTCTTCATCGTTGAAGTCTTGACAAAAAGCTTTATCTTCATCCTCTAATATCATGTTGTGTATGATAATACACGTATATATCACGTCATGCATCTTCTCATTGTCCCAGAATCGTAAGGGAAAATTAATAACACGCCAACGCTTTTTCAAAACCCCGAATGCTCTCTCGATATCCTTTCGCGTCGATTCTTGTTTTTTTCTTAAAGTACTTTCTCTTGTCATCAATCGGGTCGGTAAAAGTTTTCACAAAAGTGGCATACTCAGGGTAGATGACATCAGTCAAGTAGTATCCGGCTTTGTAATAGTTGGCGTTTGCATAAAAACCCTGTGTAAGTTAAACAGATTTTAATATTAATTAAGAAAACGTTAAAATTTTAAATAATGAAACGTAACTAAATAACTAACATGTAGGTGCCAATCTAGATATAACTTCTTTTAGGACGGGCGATGCCTCAAACACATTGATGTCGTTGTCGGACCCTTGCTGACCAAAATATGCGTTCCAAATCCACAAGTCAATCGAATCGCCTGAAGCATCAACGACGGTCTTCCAATACCCCCCGGGTGTGCGAACTGCGCCATGCAGTTGGACACAACTCCCATGGCCAGTGCATGCAATCAATACTACCAATCATGCCCGGGAAACCATGGAGTTGCTCATGCACGTCGTATATTCGTTGAAGATCCATAGATGTAGGTATTCGTAGGTATGTCGGTCCATACAAGTCGATTATACCTATCTATATAAATGAATTATACAAAAGTAACTAATACTATATAATATGTAACTATAGAAATTAATACTATGTAATATGTAACTATATAAATTAGTACTATATAATATGTAACTATATAAATTATAAAATTACCTTTACAAAAGTGTATTAACGACTCACGGCAAGTCCTAGCCGACATTTCCAAGTTCTCGTCAAACGAGTCGACGCTAGACCCATAAGCTAATTGACGAAGCGCGGTGATAATCTTGTGTATCGGCATGAAACCTAGCTTCCCACGAGCATCCGCTTTTTGTTGAAAATATGGATACGCTTCTTCCAAGTCACTTGTAATCTTCAAAAATAGTCGCTTGCTCATACGATAACGTCGTCGAAAATCCCTGCGCCAAATACGGGTTGCTCGGCAAAGTAAAAGCGGACCAAGCGCGCGTATGCCTCCTCACGTCGACGTTCTAAAACCGATCTTCTTCTAGGTGAAGCTTGAATCATAGTAGTAGCGGCAAAGCAACGGTACTAATAATCGCGTCGTCGAGATCGATTGAATCATCGGAGGAAGATGGTGATTGAGAATCGATATCCATAATATATTGTGTAGTGTATATATATAGTGTAAAAAGAGATATGATTATGTGAAAGTATAGTATATATATATATAGTGTAAGAAGATATGTGAAAGTGTAGTATATATATATGTGTGTGTGGGGTATGTAGAAAATAAAGTGTTGTTGTATATATATATGAAGTAAAAAAAAAGAGGAGTAGCCGTTGGGAGAGTGTGTAATTTGTGTTGAAAAGGGAGCCGGTCAAAGACAAATCAGCGAGCCCTCAAGTTCGTCGGACACCCGGTTCACCCCTCGGGGCCGGCGTTCCGGGCGAACTAGGACGGATTTGGGCATGGTTCGCCCTTTCACCCCACCACTCCGCTCAGTCTAAGATGCCTTGAATGTCCTTGCAAATGTACGAATCAAACTCTTCAATGCCTATATCTTAAATTGGGAATTTTTGTTGGTTAACGATTAAAAAGGGACCGCCCGTCCTCCTTAAAGTACTAACCTATTCATACCGCCGACTCGGGGTAATTGTAATGTTTGGGCAAAATGTGTTTTTTTTATTATGCAGTTAAAAGGTTAATATTAAGTTCCGAACCAATATTAATTTATTTACTTTAATACAAACCAATAATCCATTCCTATATATGTAAAAACAGACATTCAAATCATGATAGAATACCCCAAGTGGATATATTGTACCAATAATTCACTAACTCATTGGTCATTTTTAAATCATTAAATCCTAGTATCCTGTCTATGATAGAGATTAAGTATTTTTATGTCTCTAAGTCACAAAATATATATCTACGTGGTTTTGATCATTTAAAATAAGTATCAAAATAAAACAAATACAACGATTATTTTTTATTCACTGAAAATCATGGTGTATCATGAACATCTTCGTGCATGTATGTACTTGTGCTCTTTAAATCTTTATGTAACACCCCAAGCCAAGGCTCAGAATATCACGGAAATCATATAGCACAGGGTGGCATTAATGTAGAACATGAACTAAATGCAAATAAAGGATTCAGTGAATCCATACAGTAAGATAAACAATCATCAAAATACATAAAGAGCATGTCATCATCAAAGATTACAACAGAACATCATAAGATGGCTAACGGTTCTAAGTACAATGAAAAAGAAGGCAAATGGATCCTTGATCCATATAAGTCCAAGTCCGGGTTCAACAGCAAGCTAAGAATCAAACTCCACGCCCTCGATTAACCTGGTTACCTGAAAAGTGTACTAAGCATAGTCAACACAAGGTTGGTGAGTTCGTAGTAATGGATCACAAGGAACCATCGTCAGCAATCACAATATGTATAAGGAAGAGTAAGTAATGTCTTACAAGTAGCCTTTATAAGGCACAAAGTCAAGCAAATAGGTAAACCGATAGTAAACCTCGTCACATAACAAGCCAATAGTGTATCAACGAGAATGAGGGATGCGTGTCACGATTATGCATAAGTAATACCAACATCAATGAGTATGCGAAGCAATAAGGATGCATAAAGTATATGTGCATGCGGCATGATCAAGCAATGCATGAGTGTATATCATGTGTCTCTCAACAATCATCAAAAGTGCACCAGTTCCCCGGGGAGCGAACGGCCTCGCACACGTTTCCCATACAAAAGGGGTGCGTACGTTATCGCTCACGTTTCCCATAGCTTGGGGGTGCGTGCGTCTCATCAATACATATGCGTGTTTAAGTTCCCCGGGGAGCGAACGGCCTCGCACACGTTTCCCATACAAAAGGGGTGCGTACGTTATCGCTCACGTTTCCCATAGATTGGGGGTGCGTGCGTCTCATCAATAACCATATCATTATGCATGCGTGTTGTCTCAATCACGAGTCCATCAATCATCAAAACCATCAATCCAACCAAACTATACGTACATACACTTATGAGGATTCTACTTTCAACGAGTCCTAGATGCTTATATATAGGGTCACCCGCAACCTTCCCACCACATCTAAAACCCTTTGAAGGCATAACCGACTTCCATGTATGTATGACTATCCTAAATAATCACAATATCACAATCATATGCGTAAATCCATCAAACAATCGTGGAATCAATTAAAACCATCCATCAATCAACAATCAATAAAACAATCATTAAGCCATCAATCAACAATCAATAAAACAATCATTAAGCCATCAATCAAATCAACCAAACAATCAAACAAACACGTATGTGTACACTTTTCAGCCCGAATCTCAATTGAGTAGGGAGCTACGAAACTCACCTTGTCCGGCAAAGAAGCTAGTATAAGGTTACAAGCGAGTATTGGGATCCACACATCCACAACCTATAAATATACATCATAATACCATAATGTCAACTCTACAATCTTAAACAAGTTGGTTTAGCACGTTTAAGTCAAGTCACAAACTCCTAGACACATTTACAACTTTAACGAGTAAGAACAAGACGCATTTGACTCAACATTTTTAGAAATGGAAGAAGATTCATACAAAATGAGTGTTACTATAAGAAACTAGGCTCTCTCACGATTCCAACAATAGGTCATACGACTAAAACGGACTTACGGTTCAAAAGTTATTAACGTTTGAAAACTGACGCTGGTATTTCCCAGAAGTATCTCACTGCGCCGCAGTCAAGGCATTGCCTTGCCACTGCGCCGCAGTGAGGCAAAACGGTGCAAAAGGTCAGAAAATAGCCACTGCGCCGCAGTGAGGCAAAGTCTTGCCACTGCGCCGCAGTGGGACAAATCCTGCCACTGCGCCGCAGTGAGGCAAATCTTGCCACTGCGCCGCAGTGAGGCAAATTGCCTTGCCACTGCGCCGCAGTGAGGCAAAACGGTGCAAAAGGTCAGAAAATAGTCACTGCGCCGCAGTCAAGGCATTGCCTTGCCACTGCGCCGCAGTGAGGCAAAACGGTGCAAAAGGTCAGAAAATAGCCACTGCGCCGCAGTGAGGCAAAGTCTTGCCACTGCGCCGCAGTGAGGCAAAACGGTGCAAAGGTCAGAAAATAGCCACTGCGCCGCAGTGAGGCAAAGTTCTTGCCACTGCGCCGCAGTGAGGCAAAACGGTGCAAAAGGTCAGAAAATAGCCACTGCGCCGCAGTGAGGCAAAGTCTTGCCACTGCGCCGCAGTGGCAAATTGCCTTGCCACTGCGCCGCAGTGAGGCAAAACGGTGCAAAAGGTCAGAAAATAGCCACTGCGCCGCAGTGAGGCAAAGTCTTGCCACTGCGCCGCAGTGGGCAAAACGGTGCAAAAGGTCAGAAAATAGCCACTGCGCCGCAGTGAGGCAAAACGGTGCTAAAGGTCAGAAAATAGCCACTGCGCCGCAGTGAGGCAAAGTCTTGCCACTGCGCCGCAGTCAAGGCATTGCCTTGCCACTGCGCCGCAGTGAGGCAAAACGGTGCAAAAGGTCAGAAAATAGCCACTGCGCCGCAGTGAGGCAAAGTCTTGCCACTGCGCCGCAGTGGGCAAATCCCTGCAAAAGGTCAGAAAATGCCACTGCGCCGCAGTGAGGCAAAACGGTGCAAAAGGTCAGAAAATAGCCACTGCGCCGCAGTGAGGCAAAGTCTTGCCACTGCGCCGCAGTCAAGGCATTGCCTTGCCACTGCGCCGCAGTGAGGCAAAACGGTGCAAAAGGTCAGAAAATAGCCACTGCGCCGCAGTGAGGCAAAGTCTTGCCACTGCGCCGCAGTGGGCATTGCCTTGCCACTGCGCCGCAGTGAGGCAAAGTCTTGCCACTGCGCCGCAGTGAGGCAAAGTCTTGCCACTGCGCCGCAGTGAGGCAAAGTCTTGCCACTGCGCCGCAGTGAGGCAAAGTCTTGCCACTGCGCCGCAGTGAGGCAAAGTCTTGCCACTGCGCCGCAGTGAGGCAAAGTCTCACTGCGCCGCAGTCAAGGCATTTCCTTGCCACTGCGCCGCAGTGAAGCTAAGTCTTGCCACTGCGCCGCAGTGAGGCAAAGTCTTGCCACTGCGCCGCAGTCAAGGCATTGCCTTGCCACTGCGCCGCAGTGAGGCAAAACGGTGCAAAAGGTCAGAAAATAGCCACTGCGCCGCAGTGAGGCAAAGTCTTGCCACTGCGCCGCAGTGGGACAAATCCCTTGCCACTGCGCCGCAGTGAGGCAAAGTCTTGCACTGCGCGCAGAAGTATCTTCACTGCGCCGCAGTCAAGGCATTGCCTTGCCACTGCGCCGCAGTGAGGCAAAGTCTTGCACCAAGTAATGCTAGAGAAGAGAAGAAATGAGATGGGTTGGTCTTGTCTTTACACTTAGAGAGAAAAAGATAAAGGGATAAGGAAATGAAGAATGAATGAGATAAGAGGAGGAGATGGGTCATAAAGGGGCTGGTGGGTCGTGGATGACCCACGGGCCGACCCGTTTCCTTTCTCAAGCCAAAATACAATTCGTTCTACATTTAAACACGTTTAAGTCAAACTACCGACCCGACTAACATACCACATTGTCATTCAATCACAAAACGACCCGAATTCTTCATTAACTTAAATTGTTAGTCAAATTACACGTAAAGTCAAACGGTCAAAACTCACGGATGTTACACTATTCCCCCATCAAAAGAATTTCGTCCCGAAATTCAACAAATCACTAATCGTTAAACAAATGTGGGCACTTAGTCTTCATACGATCCTCTCGCTCCCAAGTGAACTCGGCTCCGCGTCTAGCATTCCATCTAACCTTAACAATTGTGTAGCGCTTATTCTTGAGTTTCTTGACTTGACGGTCCAATATCTCTACCGGCTCTTCAACAAAATTAAGCTTCAAATCCACTCTAATCTCGTCCATGGGCACATGATGCGTAGGGTCCGCCAAACACTTGCGTAGGTTACAATTATGAAACACATCATGTACACCTCTAGGCTCTTGTGGTAATTCTAATCGATAAGCAACTTTTCCAACCCGTTCGAGGATCTTGGAAGGACCAATATACCTTGGCCCGAGATTGCCTCGTTTCATGAATCGGACGACGCCTTTCCACGGTGATACTTCCAAAAGTACAAAATCACCCACTTCGAACTCTAACGGTCTCCGCCTCACATCGGCATACTTCTTTCGTAGCATGCGAGCTAGTTGGGCTATTCTCTTATCTTGAGAAGTTGTTCTTGTCATTCCAGTTACTATTCCCGGCCCGCTACATTGGCTTTCTTTGATTCTTGGTTCGTCCCAGTGGAGAGTAACATCTCTACTACTCAGTGCTTCGGTCGGTGACATTCGAATACTCGCGTAACACCCGTCATTGCACAAGATTTCCGTCAGGGTCATAACCACATTCTCTTCACATGTGATCAAGTCTCAAGTCGGTTTGAGTACCCGTTGCTCATTGGATGGCTCCCTGAATTGGAGTTAAGCGACTTTCTTTATCCGAAATGATAGAAATCGAATCTTCGTGCACCTAACCCATTTCTTCTACATACTAATGTGCCAAGTTGTCAAATTTTACCAGTTTCGTCGTATCGTGATCACTTCTTGTCGTCGGCGACTTCATGGCGAAGTCCATTACAATTTGTTTTCCTTCAAATCTCTCTCTCAGTCTTTCACTACACGCTTATTCATATCTCAGAAGTCTATAAGGGTTTTGACTACGCGCGCGATGTTAGGAAGTTAAGCATATACGAAATTTAAGTTATCGAGATGGGACAAGCCCGGTAAGTCGTCCGGAAAAGCCTCGGGAGACTCAAGATTAACAGAGACGACGTTAGTTTTCAGATTCTTGAGACTGTAGCTCTAAGGACGCTTGAGTTTGAAGACTTACATGGGACCCTAAGAACCTTACCGTTACACAAAGACGTTTTTAGTTAACTCTTTACCACTACCACTAACCGTATTCATCACCGTCATCCAATCCATACTTGCAAAAAATTTCAAAGTTCCAAATTTCCAGGAGCATAGGGCTAATGAAGAGCTTAATATCATTTAAAGTCAACCATCATTGCCAGGTAATTCAACTAGACCTATCTAGCGCATCACAAACCATTTAAAAGATAGAGATCCAGATCTAAGCCTACAGATGTTTGTTAATGAAGGAAGTCTAGTAAGAGAAAGTAAGACTATAACCGGTCCTAGAATCGAATAACATTGAGTTGTAGTGGTCGAGGAGAAAGGAAAGTACCTATCGCCGCTTCTGGGTCGTTGCGGGCTTCATTAGCATCTCCCGCCAAGGTTCGTCCTCGAGGTTGCACCTGACGGCTTGGTTCGTCGTGGTCTTGGGTAGGAATGGCAACTTGAAGTTGATTATGAGAAGTCGCTACTTGGGCTTGTGGTTCGGTCCATCTTGAACAAGCATTTCTATAGTGGTCGGGGCTACCACACACAAAACAAACACCCTGTTGGCTCTGAGGGTGGTTGGTTTGGGGATAAATGATTTGAAGAGGTGTTACATTCAATGGTGCCGCTTTCGGTGTTTTACAATTCCTGGACATGTGCCCAACTTGTTTGCAATTATAACACGCCCTGCATTGAACGTTCGTGGGGTGGTGCTTGTTGCATCTTTCACATAACGGATGAGGTCCTACATAAGCTTTCTTCACCGGTCCCACCGCCGCCCTGTATCTACCTTTATTATGGCCGTTGGGGTCAAACCTACTCGCCTTCCTGGCCTCACTAGATTCTCCAATTCCTTTCCTTTTTAATGAGGCTTTACTTAACACCTCCTCATTGCCCATATTTACTCTAGCTTCACGTGTTTCATTGCTTCTTTGAAGGCTTGACGTGACTTGGGCTACGATAGTAGGTATGGCGTTTGCTACCGCTTGGGCAATCGCGGTTGCCAGATCCGGCTCATCGCTATGGCTAGTCGCATTCCTTCTTGGTCCCACCATTACCTTTAAGGTAAGTAACGTGTTGACTCAAAAGTTAGCCTCACCATGCTCACATATTAGTCACACAAGTAGCTAATGCTCTCATACCGATGTAATATACTCATTTCATATCATCAAGCTAATGTAAGAGTGCTAGAATCCTATGGGATTGTTACTTATCATTTTATCATGTCAAGTTCACTACAGTTGTTTATCGTTAATTCAAGTAGTCATGTCAACACATCATACAATAAAACTAACTTGTTAACTTCATTCATACAATCGTCCATCTACTAATACTTTTTTACACGTGTATTACCAACTACGTTATATCATGCTTACAACCAAGTTTAACAATGTCTCATACATGTTCAATTTCACATACCATTAATCAACATATCCCTATTGTTTACCGATTACAATTAACATCATTTGTGTTGGAATATCATCCGTTTATAATACATGGGAGTTAAGATGCTTACAACTTTGATACTCCCGTAGGGTGCATATCAACATATTTATCACATTGTATCCTAACCGTTTATCAACACGTTTAAGTCGGGCAACAACGAAAACGTTTACAGCATCAATGTGACCACTACAGGGCATACATACATACACACATGCATAATCTATATGTTAATCATACTACACAACATGTCATTCCACTACCAAATCCAATCATAGTAATAGTTATAAAGTTTATGACCCGGGGGTTTGCTTCACAATTTCTCTCAGGTTAGCCGCATTAGTAGTCAATGTTTTAACGCCGACACACTACACACGTTCACTGTCTTTTACTAAAGCCGACATATAAATATTCTCAACTAACTGTCATATATTGTGCTATCATACCAACCTATCATACGTGTTTCATATCACTACGCTAAGGACAACATATCAAAGTTCTCAAGTAATCGTTATCTATCATGTTCTCGTGCTAAGTTCACAACAATTATCCACCATCAAACCAAATACTCGTGTTCCACACATCTCATTACAAGCAACTAAAACAAGTCAACTAATACAAGTGGTTTAAAGTATAATCCGAATTCGATATGCCCTCTAGTTATTGACCGGGTATGTATACAGGGTGTACCAATGGCTAACCCTCCACCTAATCAACTTCCATTAAGCATATCGGTTCCTTATTATACTCTAAGCCATGCATGTGCAATCCATGATGTTATTAACTTGTTATAATATTGGGTGACCATAAAAGAGTTGATCGGGTTCTTTTAGGGTTGCCACAATATTATACTAAGTTAATAACATAACTTCATTTTGCTCTAAAGCATCCAACAAACATCAATCAGTAACAACAATCCATATCAATGACAATCAATTTCAATCAATGCACACATTAACCACATTGTACCCATTCCACATTCATCACGTTGAATTCAAGCCATCACATAAGTGGTCTTAACTACGAACTCACTATATACACCTTCTAGGGTTCACAAAATTCATGTTGCACACAAATTTCCTAACCATGCATGCTATATGAAGAGTTTTAACTTAAGCCGTAGTCTAGGTCAAACCGCCTAATTCTCTACAACCACGCATGGGCCACCATTCTATAACACCCCAAGCCAAGGCTCAGAATATCACGAAATCATATAGCACAGGGTGGATTAATGTAGAACATGAACTAAATGCAAATAAAGGATTCAGTGAATCCATACAGTAAGATAAACAATCATCAAAATACATAAAGAGCATGTCATCATCAAAGATTACAACAGAACATCATAAGATGGCTAACGGTTCTAAGTACAATGAAAAAGAAGGCAAATGGATCCTTGATCCATATAAGTCCAAGTCCGGGTTCAACAGCAAGCTAACAATCAAACTCCACGCCCTGGATTAACCTGGTTACCTGAAAAGTGTACTAAGCATAGTCAACACAAGATTGGTGAGTTCGTAGTAATGGATCACAAGGAATCATCGTCAGCAATCACAATATGTATAAGGAAGAGTAAGTAATGTCTTACAAGTAGCCTTTATAAGGCACAAAGTCAAGCAAATAGGTAAACCGATAGTAAACCTCGTCACATAACAAGCCAATAGTGTATCAACGAGAATGAGGGATGCGTGTCACGATTATGCATAAGTAATACCAACATCAATGAGTATGCGAAGCAATAAGGATGCATAAAGTATATGTGCATGCAGCATGATCAAGCAATGCATGAGTGTATATCATGTGTCTCTCAACAATCATCAAAAGTGCACCAGTTCCCCGGGGAGCGAACGGCCTCGCACACGTTTCCCATACAAAAGGGGTGCGTACGTTCCCGCTCACGTTTCCCATAGCTTGGGGGTGCGTGCGTCTCATCAATACATATGCGTGTTTAAGTTCCCCGGGGAGCGAACGGCCTCGCACACGTTTCCCATACAAAAGGGGTGCGTACGTTATCGCTCACGTTTCCCATAGATTGGGGGGTGCGTGCGTCTCATCAATAACCATATCATTATGCATGCGTGTTGTCTCAATCACGAGTCCATCAATCATCAAAACCAGCAATCCAACCAAACTATACGTACATACACTTATGAGGATTCTACTTTCAACGAGTCCTAGATGCTTATATATAGGGTCACCCGCAGCCTTCCCACCACATCTAAAACCCTTTGAAGGCATAACCGACTTCCATGTATGTACGACTATCCTAAATAATTACAATATCACAATCATATGCGTAAATCCATCAAACAATCGTGGAATCAATTAAAACCATCCATCAATCAACAATCAATAAAACAATCATTAAGCCATCAATCAAATCAACCAAACAATCAAACAAACACGTATGTGTACACTTTTCAGCCCGAATCTCAATTGAGTAGGGAGCTACGGAACTCACTTTGTCCGGCAAAGAAGCTAGTATAAGGTTACAAGCGAGTATTGGGATCCACACGTCCACAACCTATAAATATACATCATAATACCATAATGTCAACTCTACAATCTTAAACAAGTTGGTTTAGCACGTTTAAGTCAAGTCACAAACTCCTAGACACATTTACAACTTTAACGAGTAAGAACAAGACGCATTTGACTCGACATTTTTAGAAATGGAAGAAGATTCATACAAAATGAGTGTTACTACAAGAAACTAGGCTTTCTCACGATTCCAACAATAGGTCATACGACTAAAACAGACTTACGGTTCAAAAGTTATTAACGTTTGAAAACTGACGCTGGTATTTCCCAGAAGTATCTCACCGCGCCGCAGTCAAGGCATTGCCTTGCCACTGCGCCGCAGTGAGGCAAACCGGTGCAAAAGGTCAGAAAATAGTCACTGCGCCGCAGTGAGGCAAAGTCTTGCCACTGCGCCACAGTGGGACAAATCCCTGCACCTGCAACAGCAGTTCTTAAGTGCAGAAAACGAGCCAAAAACCCCCAAACTCGACCCAAATCACCCCAAAACGATTTACAAGAGCTTTAAACTTTTTTTGAAGCATAAATAAGCACCATCAAGCATAAGTACACATAACCCAATCCACAAATTCGACCCTAAACATCAAAATCACTTCCAAATCATTCCAAAACCCTAGTTTAACCCTAATTTCGTTTTGACCCGACTTGTGACCCAAAATGACTTGGGTTTGATTAGAAACAAGTAAATAAACATAAGTAGATGAAAATGGGATGAATTTGACTTACCAAAACCTCCTTCTCGAGCTAGAACCCGAATTATGGCAAAATGGGTAAAACCTTGAACTAAGAAATGAAATCCTTTGCTTAGACGATAATGAGATGAAGACGATGATGATTCTCGAGTTAAACCAAATCTAAAACACCAAGTAATGCTAGAGAAGAGAAGAAATGAGATGGGTTGGTCTTGTCTTTACACTTAGAGAGAAAAAGATAAGGGATAAGGAAATGAAGAATGAATGAGATAAGAGGAGGAGATGGGTCATAAAGGGGCTGGTGGGTCGTGGATGACCCACGGGCCGACCCGTTTCCTTTCTCAAGCCAAAATACAATTCGTTCTACATTTAAACACGTTTAAGTCAAACTACCGACCCGACTAACATACCACATTGTCATTCAATCACAAAACGACCCGAATTCTTCATTAACTTAAATTGTTAGTCAAATTACACGTAAAGTCAAACGGTCAAAACTCACGGATGTTACACTTTATAAGTCAATTTTATCATTATACTCAAGATCTTATTTTATTTGTTTTACGTTAATAATTGTTTTACAATACATATATGTGAGTCCCTGAATACGATGGTTAACCTAGAAAGTGTAATATACAACAAGTCTAATAATCACTAGAATGGATTAGTATTACTTAAATATAAATGCAAGTATATAAATAAAGTAATACACGACTTAAAGAAATAAACAAGTAAAGTGGAACATTATGTATTTTTCAAGGTGTATTTTATTTATGATGTAAAATAAAATACAAGGTTGTGTGGAATCAAGATAATACAAATAAGTATGTATCCTAACAACCTATGAATTACAAATGATCTATATTTGTCAAATAACTCTTTTGGATCGAGATACTTAAAGTTGTGAAGTATCCCAGTTTAAGATCGAGAGTATTTAGACAAATTCACTCTAATGCAAAATGTATGCTTAAAAGTGTTTTTCTCAAGGAAATGACTTTGTATTTATAGGCAACAAAATTCACCAGTGAATTTTGTGCCGTACAAATATGTTGCATGCATTTAATGATCCGACAAGAACATTAAATGCATTGGATAAGGTACAAGGATAAAGTCACATCAAATGACTTTGTATCCTTTTAACCAACCACCTTTACACACGTATAAACTTTGGTAAAGAACAAGTGGAATGTTCTTTGGAAAGTGTGTAAAGGCAAAAGTCAATTACTCGATATCAGTGTTCAGACTTGTAAGGTCTAGAACACTGACAATCCTCCAGTGTACAGATCTGGTAAGACTTCCAGTGGACTCCGCCATTTGTCAGTCTTCTTTATTCTGACTTCAGTGAGAACGTCTTTAGTAGAGTAGATCTGGACTGGGGTGAAGCCCAGTGAGCTAATCTAGAGAATACTCCAGATTTCCTATACAAGTATTTGCTCACTGGTCTTCCATTATTTCTGGACAAATCTTCAGAGGGACTCCAGATTCCAAGTCTGGAGTAGGTCCAGTAGAAGACGTTTCTGGACAGATCTTCAGTAAGGCTCGAGTAGTCGAGTCTGGAGCGAGTCCAGTAAATCTGGACCTAACAAATTCCCCCTATTTGTTTAGAAATAATGCAAGTGTTTTCAAGCTTATATCTATACAATTTTGTATGCTTGAAAAACACAAGTTTTGATTTGTCTAAAAAATCTAAGTTACTGGAAAACACTTTATAGATCATGAGTGTTTTCAGTTTCATCTTTTAAGTTCTAACTTAGACTAAATCTGATCATTTACTTATATGAATAAAAAATTACAACTATTATTACATACATCAACTGATAAATAGTTTACAATTTTCATAAAACAATAAATTACAACAAGTAAATGATAAGAGTCAGGCCCTTCTTTTCGATGTCTGTACTGGAGCATCTTCAGTAGCCTTTCTCTTTGGTGATGGAGAAGATGGTATTGATTCTGGCGATTTTATGCCCATTGCAACTTCCATCTGTTGCTTTCTTCTCCATACCTTTTCAATTCTCTTCAGAAATGCTTTAACATCAGTCGACACATTTGTCTTCCCCCTGAACGTTAAAGCAATCTCTTTCAGTTCACTCCATCCAAACGCTTGGACTGAAGTACTCTTCCTTTCATCAGTAAAGTTACCTTCCCTGGTCAACTTAACTTCAAACCTGGACATGCCTTCATGATTTTCAGCTAATTTGATCTCAGCACCAGTGATCCTTCTAGCATCAGCCCTGAAATTTAACATTTCATTGTACTTGTCTTTCACTTTGGCTGTCTGGATCAATGCTTCAGTTTCCTTGGACACTCTCTTTTGCTCTATAGCAGATTGGAGTTGTTGACGATTGATTTTTCGAGAAGTGTCCAGGGGAATGAATTTGCTTACATCAGCATCTTCAGCAGTTTGCTCTTCTTCTCCAGATACCATTTGTTGTTTTCCCTTAACTAACTTCAGAGTTGTTGGTATATCTGGGAAGGACTCAAACTGGGGCTTACTGGCTTCAGTACCAGCAGCTTCTTCAGATAGCATAGTGGCTTCAGTGCCAAATGCTCTTTGTTCCAAATGCTTCAGTGTCACTTGTTTTTGGTTACCAGACGACTTTTCCCCCTTGGAATGATCACCAGTTATGGACTTGAGATCATTCCATAATTGTTCAAGCATATGTCTGTCCAGTGCACCAAAGGTTCTTCCTGCCACTGGAGTTGTATCAGTCACAACTTTCTTAAGTGCCTGCACTTCCTTTTAACAATTTCAACTTCTTTAGGCAAGTGCTTTGGCAACTTTTCTACCAGTAACTTCTCCACTTGGGGTAACACCCCATCTTGAATGGTACGAAGAACAGTCTTAGAAATCTCTTCAGATAATTCTTTCAGCATACTGATTCTAAACTTCTTTGTACATTCATCACTTATCGTGCTAACAACAGCAACCTGATCAAGTGTGGATCTACTCTCCAGAGAACTTATCCTGGTACCCAACTTCTGAGCCTCTTCTTTCAGATCTGCCAGTGGTTGAACAAGTTCACCAGTCACTGCAGTCTGAACTGAACTAACCAGCCTTGTCTCTAATCCCTGGACTGCCACTTTGAAATTTTCAGTATTGTTGTTTGTGGCCAGTACCAGTTCATCAAGCTTCTCAAACACAAGCTTTTCATTCCCAGCAAACAGATTCATCTTAGATGCAAGGTTATTTGATAGCAAGGATTTAAAGTCTGAAATAACCTGCGATGAAGTCTGGAGTGATCTCTCCAGGTCTGCCACCTTACTTAAAAGGCCATGGACCTCGGCAGAAGATGAAGTGTAGAGACCACTGGGAGGTTCAAGATTGGAAGGCAATCTGGTCATGAGATGTACTTGTGCCCAGTCCTCTTCAGTTGCAGTTTCAGATGTTGCAACTGGTGACTCTAGCGCACGAGGTGGAGGTTGAGATTGTGAAGTTTGAATGGTTGCAGGAGTGAAGTATTGAGTGTTTTCAGGAATTGAAGGTGGTGGTGGTGGTGGCATGTTTGATTCTGGTGGAGGTTCATTTGATTCTGGTGGAGGTTCATTTGATTCTGGTGGTGGTGGGGGCATTTCAGTAGATATAATTGGTTGGGTGACTGAAGCAATAGCAGATGTGTCAATATTTTCTTCTTCATCATCCAGGAAATTCATGTTTACATCAAAACCTTCAGACATTGGGGAATCTACATCATCTCATTCTGGAGCCATCCCAACTGTCTGATCACCAGTCTGTTCACCAGCCTGTTCATTAACTTGTTCACCAGCCTCTACATTCAAGTCTATTTGAGCCTCTTGCTCACCAGATACATGTTCATCAGTCTGAACATCTTGTTCGACTTCCTCAACAACCTGCTCAATAATATGGGCCACATTTTCAATCTGTTCATTAGTTACCTGCCCAACATTCTCTTCAGGTTCATAAATTGGAGACCCATCCAGATTCATTATATCACCAGGATGTCTTTCAGGATTCACCTGACGTCCAGCTCTCATCAGACGCCTGTTTGTTCTAGGTCGTCTGGAAGGTTCAACATTTTCTGGTCCTTGACCTTCAGGAGCAATTTGTCTAATTGGTTGTACAGCTTCTATAATCTGTACATCTTGGTCACCAGATGGTCCTTCAACAGCTTGACCTCTACCTGGAGCCATTTCAGTTTCTTCTCTCTGAAAGGAGAGCATGGACTGGGGAATATCTACCTCATTCAGTGGAGATCTGAGGTTGATCAGATCCCTCATATACTCACTCACAGAAAAGTGAGTAGTTTCATAGTCATACTGGTCTCCAAGAGCTCTTTTAAAGATGAGTGAAAGAAAACGGATATAAGGAACAAAGGGTTTTCTACCTTTCACTCTAAGACGCTCTACCAGATCATCAAAAAGAATCTGAGCAAAATCCACTCTAAGTTCGAACCATAGGCAGTAGGAAATCTGGAGATGGGTTTGATTTATCTGGTCTAACCCTCCAGAACTGCCTCCCAGACATTCAACAATGTGGGTGAAGAAGTATCTCCATGAGTCTGACAATTTGCTCATGTAGATAGTTCCCTTCCTGGATAGCTGGCCATGCTCATTCATAATATCTGTGTGCCCCATCAGTCTGCACACTTCCCTTGTATTGATACCAGAGGGAAGTTCAATAGGCAACTCATTCTGTTCAAAATAGTTCAACTGTAGAACAGACCTGAGTAGACTAGCAGTGAAACCAAGGGATCTGGTACCTCCCTTGAGAGAATAAGTGATTGATGAAGTTTCATCATCATATTTTGCAGTGTACCAGAATTCACAAAGGTAATCGTGGTACATCCTTCCTGGATTTAATGTTAAAGCACCATATAAAGGACATGAGAGAAAAAATGTGTTTAATCTCCCAATAACAGATTGAGCATCATGAACACTGGAGAGTGAAAGTCTGGCCATCCAGTTATTCATGTTTATTCTTATGGCATTTGCCTCTAGAGTGATATGAGGTGCCCTGTCAACATTTTCAGAAGGAGCATATTCAGCGGCAAGCAGATTTTTAAGCGATTTGGATTGTCTAGGTGCCATTTTATGATGAATAGATGAAGATGAAATTGAATATATATATATGTATATATATATAATATAAATATAAAAGATATATATATATATATATATATAATATATATATAATATATATATATATATATATATTAATATATATTTATATATATATATATATATATATATATATATATATATATATATATATATATATATATATATATATATATATATATATATATATATATATATATATATATATATATATATATATATATATATATATATATATATATATATATATATATATATATATATATATATATATATATATATATATATATATATATATATATATATATATATATATATATATATATATATATATATATATATATATATATATATATATATATATATATATATATATATATATATATATATATATATATATATATATATATATATATATATATATATATATATATATATATATATATATATATATATATATATATATATATATATATATATATATATATATATATATATATATATATATATATATATATATATATATATATATATATATATATATATATATATATATATATATATATATATATATATATATATATATATATATATATATATATATATATATATATATATATATATATATATATATATATATATATATATATATATATATATATATATATATATATATATATATATATATATATATATATATATATATATATATATATATATATATATATATATATATATATATATATATATATATATATATATATATATATATATATATATATATATATATATATATATATATATATATATATATATATATATATATATATATATATATATATATATATATATATATATATATATATATGTTCATGTTTATTCTTATGGCATTTTCCTCTAGAGTGATATGAGGTGCCCTGTCAACATTTTCAGAAGGAGCATATTCAGCGGCAAGCAGATTTTTAAGCGATTTGGATTGTCTAGGTGCCATTTTATGATGAATAGATGAAGATGAAATTGAATATATAAGGTTATGATGAAGATTTGATGAAGAATTGAATGGAAATGGAGTAAATAAGAGAGATAAATATGATTGGAAATTGAATGAAGAAATAAATGAAGGAATTTGAAAGATTTGGGAGTAAATATGTTCGAAGTAAATACATTTGAAAGTGAAAGTGGGTATATATAGGAGAGAGAATGTGGAACTCAAACGGTTTAATTTGAAATTATCAAATAAAATTTTGGTCGGGTTTGAGATCCGCATTAATTACATCACATCACACATAAATGTGTGACGGTTTACAGCCCACAAACATTAACAAGTTGCACTTTTTGTTTTCCCAAGGTAAAAATACCATCATTACATTGAAAAATTTACATGCCACATAGGATTATAAGATAAATATCTTTAAAAAAGTTTGCTTACGTGGCACGCACAATGACCAAGTATTTAAAAAAATATTATGACTTATTTCAGTGCATCTGGAGGTTGACTGGACACTCCAGTATCACTGGTGGATTAATCCAGTGAACATGTACTGATGGTACACTGGAGGGACACTCCAGTAAAGTACCAGTGAAAACCATTTTGAAAGACTGGTAACCTCAAACGTGCACGTCAACTAATACAGACAAATAAGAGGGACACATTTACAAGGAGACATAAGTCACCTCAAACACGCACTTCAACCTGTCCAGTTACCAGTAAGAGGGACACATTTACAAAGTACCAGTAATATTTTCTGAAGAGTTTGTCCAGTGAAAAAATAAATTAATAAATTCCCCCTGAACTTAAAACATTTTTAAGAATAAAAATATCTTTCAAGTCTTCCCCTGGAATGTTGATCCAGAAATCTATTAATGCAAAGATAGTACACAAAGGCGTTCAATATCTGAGCAGTCACCAGATTTAAGGGTTTAACATTCCCAACTCACCAACAAGATATTCAAAAGTTTTGACATCCAGAGGTTTAGTAAAAATGTCAGCGAGTTGTTTGTCAGTGGGAATAAAATGGAGTTCAATGTTGTTTTTCATAATATGATCACGAATGAAGTGATACCTGAGATCAATGTGCTTCATTTTGGAGTGCATGACTGGATTGTTCGAGATAGCGATGACACTGGTATTATCACAAAAGATTGGGGTCTTTGAATACTTAATACCATAATCAAGCAACTGGTTCTTCATCCAGAGTATCTGAGCACAACAACTGGCCGCAGACACGTATTCAGCTTCAGCAGTGGACAATGAAATTGAAGTTTGCTTCTTACTGGTCCAGCTGACCAGTTTGCCACCAAGGAAATGACATCCACCAGTAGTGGATTTCCTGTCTATCTTACAACCTGCATGATCTGAATCTGAATAACCCATTAGATCCATGCCTGAGCCTTTGGGATACCAAAGACCTAGACTGGGGACACCTTTAAGGTACTTCAGTATGCGCTTTACAGCAAGCATATGAGATTCCTTTGGATTAGACTGATATCTGGCGCATAAACATGTTGAAAACATAATATCTGGTCTACTGGCAGTTAAATACATCAGTGAACCAACCATGCCTCTGTAGACAGTGGTGTTCATTGGTTTACCATCTGGATCGGAGTCCAGTGTCAGTGGTGCAGAAATTGGAGTTGGTTTAGATGGTGAAGAGTTCATATCAAATTTCTTTAAAAGATCTCTAACATATTTTTACTGATTAATAAAAATGCCATCTTTGTTTTGTTTAATCTGGAGTCCAAGAAAATATGTTAATTCACCCATCAAACTCATTTCATATTCAGTTGACATTATTTTCAAAAATTTCTTGCACATGTTTTCATCAGTAGACCCAAAAATAATATCATCAACATAAATTTGTACCATTAACAGATTACCTTTTTCATGAAGAATAAATAAGGTATTGTCAATTGCACCTCTTTTGAAACCATTTTTCAATAAATGTTTAGTCAGAGTGTCATACCAGGCACGTGGGGCTTGTCTGAGGCCATAAAGCGCTTTGTCCAGAAGATATACCCAATGTGGATGCTTTTCATCAACGAAACCTGGTGGTTGTCTGACATAAACTTCTTCTTCAAGCTTTCCATTCAAGAAAGAACTCTTTACATCCATTTGGTAGACCTTGAACTGATGATAAGCAGCGAATGCTAAGAATATTCTTATCGCTTCAAGTCTAGCCACTGGAGCAAATGATTCATCAAAATCTACATCTGACTGGCAGTAGCCTTGTGCTACCAGTCTGGCCTTGTTTCTGATTACGTGGCCATCTTCATCTACCTTGTTCCTGAAGACCCATCTTGTTCCAATTGGTTCTTTCTTTCCAACTGGGAAAGGAACCAGATACCAGACCTTGTTCCTTTCAAACTGGTGAAGCTCTTCTTGCATAGCAGTCACCCAGCTTGGATCTTCCATAGCCTCGTCAATCTTCTTTGGTTCCACCAAAGATAGAAAACTAACATATAAGCATTGATTACTGGAGGCTCTTCTGGTCTGAGCTCCTCTACTGGAGTCACCTATGATCTGATCAATAGGATGAGCTTTTGTCCATCTGGAGTACTGACCAGGATTGTTACTGACAACAATATCAGTGCAAGAATTCAGTTGAGTCTCCTCTGGAGTTGCTTCAGGAGGAGGATCTTACCAGACTACTTCAGTATCTTCATCTGAGTCATTTAAATCACGATTTGCATCATGAAATTCTTCATTTGAAGGCATTTCTTGAAGTACTGGTTCAGTTTGGAATTCTTCATAAGAAGACATTTCTGGTATATTCTCAACTGACACTGATACTGGGGGAGTAGTACGCACATCTGATCTAATATTAATTTCAGAGGGTAGTTTGAAAGTAATAGAAGGATAGAATGGAGTACTACTGGAGCGTTTCTTTTTCTGAACAGGTTCCAGATCAGGATGACTGGAAACTGTGTCTTTTGAATCTTCTTTATTGTCGTTGATAGGATCAGATTCACAAAAGACATTGGAGTTACTGGGGGAGTGTCAAGGGCTGGCTTCTTGTTGATTGCAGCATTTGATTCATCAAATGTGACATGAATTGACTCATGGACCTTCTCCAGTCTCTTGTTGTAGACTCTGAAGGCCTTGCGAATGGCTGAATAGCCTAAAAAATACCCTTCATCAGCTTTGGCATCAAATTTGCCTAACTGACTGGAGTCGTTCAGGATGTAAACTGGACATCCAAAAACGTGAAAATAACCAATATTTGGTTTTCTATTTCTTAAGACTTCATAGGCTGTCTTTTTGTGTCGCTTCACATACACTGACCGGTTCTGGGTGTGGCAAGCAGTAGCAATTGCTTCAGCCCAGAAACTGGTAGACAGACCAGATTCAGCAAGCATACTCCTGGCAGCTTCTATCAGCGTTCGATTCTTCCTTTCCACCACTCCATTCTGTTCTGGAGAGCGGGCTGATGAGAAATTCTGGGAGATGCCAGTGTCAGTACAGAATGACTCCAGAGTTGCATTCTGGAATTCTGTTCCATTGTCACTTCTTAACTGACACACCTTTCGACTGTACTTGAGCTCAATTTGCTTGATAAGACTGATGCTTTCAGCAGCAGCTTCACTTTTAGACCTCAGAAAGATTACCCAACAATATCTGGAGAATTCATCTACGATCACCAGGGTGTATCTTTTACCAGCACGAGTCTGAACATTCACTGGACCAAAGAGGTCCATATGAAGCATATGAAGAGGTTCAGATATGCTAAAATTCTGTCTGGTCTTGAAACTGGTACGTTTCTGCTTACCCATCTCACATCCTGGACATGGCCTTTCCTTTTTGAAGGAAACTGAAGGTATCCCATCTGCAAGTTGTTTTCTGGACAACTTATTAATATTCTTGAAATTTAAATGGGATAACCTTTTGTGCCATAACCAGTTTGTGTCTTCATCAGCTTGAGTATAGAAACACTGCTCTAGGAAACCTTTTAGGAGAACCTTTTGTGCCATGGACCTTCTCCAGTCTTTTGGGATAACTTCAATTAATATTCTTGAAATTTAAATGGGATAACCTTTTGTGCCATAACCTTTTGTGCAAGTTGGCCATCAAAGAAACAGATCTAGGCAATGTTTAGCCTTCTGCTCTGATACCAAATGTGAGTCCTTGAATATGATGGTTAACCTAGAAAGTGTAAAATACAACAAGTCTAATAATCACTAGAATGGACTAGTATTACTTAAATATAAATGCAAGTATATAAATAAAGTAATACACGACTTAAAGCAATAAACAAGTAAAGTGGAACATTATGTATTTTTCAAGGTGTATTTTATTTATGATGTAAAATAAAATACAAGGTTGTGCGGAATCAAGATAATACAAATAAGTATGTATCCTAACAACCTATGAATTACAAATGATCTATATTTGTCAAATAACTCTTTTGGATCGAGATACTTAAAGTTGTTAAGTATCCTTGTTTAAGATCGAGAGTATTTAGACAAATTCACTCTAATGCAAAATGTATGCTTAAAAGTGTTTTTCTCAAGGAAATGACTTTGTATTTATAGGCAACAAAATTCACCGTACAAATATGGTTGCATGCATTTAATGATCCGACAAGAACATTAAATGCATTGGATAAGGTACAAGGATAAAGTCACATCAAATGACTTTGTATCCTTATAACCAACCACCTTTACACACGTATAAACTTTGGTAAAGAACAAGTGGAATGTTCTTTGGAAAGTGTGTAAAGGCAAAAGTCAATTATTCGATATTAGTGTTCAGACATGTAAGGTCTAGAACACTGACAATCCTCCAGTGTACAGATCTGGTAAGACTTCCAGTGGACTCCGCCATTTGTCAGTCTTCTTTATTCTGACTTCAGTGAGAACGTCTTCAGTAGAGTAGATCTGGACTGGGGTGAAGTCCAGTGAGCTAATCTGGAGAATACTCCAGATTTCCTATACAAGTATTTGCTCACTGGTCTTCCATTATTTCTGGACAAATCTTCAGAGGGACTCCAGATTCCAAGTCTGGAGTAGGTCCAGTAGAAAACGTTTCTGGACAGATCTTCAGTAAGGCTCCAGTAGTCGAGTCTGGAGCGAGTCCAGTAAATCTGGACCTAACAATATATATCAAAATTTAATATGGCCCACATACTTTAATCTTTATATTTGACATGTAAATAAATTGCAAGTTTTGTTGTCAGTATATATATCATTTTTATTTTTTTTTGTTAAAAAGTTTGATGTCATATGAAACATTAAAGTTATCTAGTGATTAACATTGTCACATAATTAAAACTGCAGTAAAATACGTTTCTTAACAAGTGGGGCTGGATCGAAGGCATGGCTAGAGACGAACAGGGCACATGACACTTGCGGTGTTAAGTTCTTCCATCATGGACAAGGATTCATGTCAATGAAGCTAACAAAGAATAATGCTCGATTCGTGTTTTATGATGTTTTTGGTAAACCTTTGCATCGATGGAAGACCCCCTTGAAGACTACACTTCACTCATCAATTTAAAGTTTTTGTTTTACATCCTAACTTGCTTTAGCTTTTCGATTTAAGATTATTTTTGTAAAGTTAATATATAAATAAAAAAATGTTAAATGCAGCCTTTAATAGCTGCACTTAACTTACATAAAATTTTTTTTTTTTCCTTTCATAACAAAAGATCAATTTGAATATTATTATAAATATACAAATGCACCTTAATTACAGCATTTAAGGCTGCGTTTAGCAAAATACATAATAAAATCAATCGCATAACTTCTTGGTTTAATGAGGATTCGCTATGTTCAACTAGGTTTCCTTTCCTAGCATCGAAATACTTAACTAATATATGCAAGTTATAATTTTCGAACCGTTTTTTTTTAATACTTAACTGAACGAATGATAATTAAGAAATGGAAAATGTTGCGTTAAACGTGCATAAAAAATTTGTACCTTCCATGTCAAAAGCACACCTCCTGAATTTTATGGTAAGTGTACAACTATTTAATGCATCTTCCCTAAGGGCTGCGTTTAGCAAAACCCGAAAAGAAAAAAGGATTTTGAATTCATTCTGCCCAAAAAAATACAAGTTTTCCTAAACCTAGATGAATACCATAAATAGAAATATAGACAATGGAATTTCTTTTCCTTAAAAATATTATAACCATCTCCAAATGCTTTTCTAAAAGACGTGGTCGATAGTTTGATATATATGTTTTTCTTAAGGAATATTTTCCTTACGTAACAAATGATTATATAATTTTCGATATGATGGTATATGTCACCCTTCGTGACGGAACCGAACTTGTGTGACAGAACCTTACCACCGTGATGGAACCGAACCTGCGTGACGAAGCTACCCGCTGTAAGTCTTATCCAAATATGGAAGAGATTAACTCAATCTCTTGCTCCTAAATTAATGAGATTTGCTATTATATCGTCCTACCACATTAAATATCCGGATCTCACATATCTTGCCTCCATATTATTAGGGATACTCTCCAAACCCTAAACTTATTCACCAAGATAAATATCCCTATATATATAGATGGGTTCTAACCATAAAAGATCATTCTCCTCCTTTCCAGAAAACACACACACATGTTGGACATCTTCTCCTCTCTATGGGAAATGCTCCACCGCCCTACAATAATATACTACACATATCGATTACATACTAATATATTGCGGGACAGTGACTTCCATCCCGAAGCCTCTCACAGCCTACAAATCCCTAAATCAATCATTCATCCCCTCAGGATGACAACCTACTGTTAGATGAATAAACATTTGGTACCATCCGTGAGACCCAAACAATATATGTCCCGTGCCTCCATGTGACTAAACATAACCTCTAGATCTGAAGATCTCCTCCCTGTTTGGAGATTACTTTCTTAAAAAATATCTCTGCGGCGACACACAACCGCCAGATTTGGGGATCTCCCTGCTGTTTGGAGACCCCCATGTTTTTAAAAGATTTGTTTGTTGCGCCCCGCAGCCTCCAGATTTGAAGATCCCCGCGTAGTTGATAACCCAGTTGTTAAAGGACCTATCTGCTGCGTTACGCAACCTCCAGATTCAAGGACCTCCTTGCTGTTTGGATATCCCCATGTTGTTGAAAGGTCTCTCTATTGCCCCATGTGGCCTCCAGATTTGAAGAGCTTTTATTGTTGGGACATCTCCTTGATGCCCTCGTGCAACCCTAAGTTATGAAAATATTCCAAGGTATGCTCAGTGTTCCTCATGATTAAACTTCTCAAACAAGCATTCACGACATTGATACTTCTTATGACATTCGGGTCATGATGATATATCCCTATAACGGGATAAAGATCCAGCACTACGCAGCGTCACAAACCGGTTGCGCCACGAAGCATCGTGGGTCACGAAGACTCATATCATTATTACACAGCCTCATCGATGAGCTATGCTACAGAGGGTAGCCGGTTGCAAAGCCATCTCCTACAAAGACTAGCCGAAATAAGGCCCGAATATTCATCCCAAGGTCTGACTTTACCCTACAAAAGGAGAGTCTACATCTCCATAGATAGGGTATAAAAACATCACGATTGAGGAGGAATGTTTTCCCCGTATCTTGAAGATCCTTTCGCTGCCACACGCAGCCTCTAGATTGGAAGACCTCTTTAATGCTACATAGTAGCCTCAGATCCGAAGGCCCATTCGCAGACCTTCCGAAGCTCAGATCCCGCAGATCCTCCAAAGCTCATATCCGAAGGTCCAACTATAATTAGATCACGCAGACCTTACATATCCTCAGATCCGAAGGCCCATTTGCAGACCTTCCGAAGCTCAGATCCCGCAGATCCTCCAAAGCTCAGATCCGAAGGTCCAGCTACAACTTAGATCCCGCAGACCTTACATAGCCTCAGATCCGAAGGCCCATTTGCAGACCTTCCAAAACTCAGATCCCACAGATCCTCCAAAGCTTAGATCCGAAGGTCTAGCCGCGACTCAAATCCCGCGGAGCTTACAAAGCTCAGATCCCGAAGGTCCATCCATAGGCCTTCCGTAGCTCAAGGTCCTAAAGGTCCCTAAAATCTTCAGAAACCCCTTAAAGATTTTCACCTACCCAGAGCTCCAAAACCAAATGTATTTCACAAGAAGAATCCGACTACGTAACTTCGTTTGTCGATCGCGCAAAGGAGATCCAGATTTATAAATAACCTCCGCCGCTAAAACAAAGAACCATTATCCAAACTACCCAAAAGGTGATTAAACCCCAAACACTTATACTAGCCTTTCCAAAGAAGCTGCAGATATGCGGGAGAACCGCAAGGATTAATCTTGGCGTACTAAGGAACGCCTCAGCTTTAGCCATAAAAAATTACGAGGTAAAGATGCCCAAAGGTGCGAAACTTTCATCACGTATTTACACATATACCGCCTATGATACATAGTCTCTAAATAAGCCGCGTTACAAAGGGGTGTGTAGACGAACTCCCCTTGGTCCTCTGGGCAAACAAAATAACTCCAAAATGAAGCATCACCGTTCGGCCTAGCCTTCGGTACCAAAGCCGTGGTACTAGCCGAATTCAAAATATCGACGCATAGAATGCTATATATTGAAGGAAACTCGAAGGAACTCAGAGTTGACCTAGAATCGTTAGAGGAATGAAGAGAAATCGCGACCATTGGAGAAGCAATGTTCAAAAAGAAAGTCGAAGGGTGCTACAACAAAAGAGTCAATCCTGCTGCATTCAAAACCGGCGACTATATACTTTGGCTAAATAGCGCCACCAAGGTGGAATATCAAGGAAAGCTGGGACCGAAATGGGACCCGCATAGACTCCAGAATCGCCTATCGCAGCGGAGCGTACCAGTTAGAAATCCCCATAGGGGGTCCGGTCGATAAGACCTGGGATTTGCGGAAGTTCTATTTATTAAACTCTGCATTGATCAATAAGGCTCATTGCCTTATAAAATTAAATTCAAATCCTCGAAAGGGGTCTGGTCGATAAGATCTAGGATCTGCAGAAGTTCTGTTTATTAAACTCTGCATTGATCAATGAGGCTCATTGCCTTATAAAATTTAATTCAAATCAGCGGCCGCATCAATCAATAAAGACACATTGTCTAAATTTAAAATAAGAATAGAGGGTCGTCACCTCAGTAAACTAAAAAGCGACCATGAGGGAACAAGCTGACAGGGACGCCTGAACAGACTCCCCAATGTACGCGCCCACTAAATAAAAACATTCGACATATAAAAGATTTGTTGAAATTATGAGACCATTCCAATATATTTATACGGCCATTTATCTATGAACCTTTAGGGTCGCACACTATAACACCCCAACATGGCGGAATCATGGGGTATCACTTAGAAAAGCACAACATGACATGGAAATTATGTAGAGTCAAACTATATGCATTCATAAGATTGAAACAATCCACAAGTTCATTCAAATATATTACAATAATCAACATCCATCAATAAAACACACTCAATCCATACTTAAAAGAAAATGTTCAAACGATAGTAGTTGATCCTAAGCATAACCCATTAAAGGGAAATAAGGATCATGGATCCAGACAGTCCAAAGCAAGTCCAATCCTAGCAATGCAAGCATATATTCATCCATTCTGTCTCTGATTAACTTGATTTCCTGAAAAGTGTACTAAAATGCGTCAACATAAAGTTGGTGAATTCATAGGGACAAGTAACAAGGAATAACCGTGTCGGGATAACAACCGTTAACGATAAGCGAGGATTAGAATATCTAATCATATCCAAAGAAACCCTAAAAGGTTTCACATTAGCACAGTTCAATACAATCAATGTTTCAATATCAATATCATTATACATTACACCATTTAAACATTAACCAATACGCCTAACATGATATATCATTAATATGATAATCAAAGCGACAATCATCATTAACCAATACGCCTAACATGATATATCATTTACATGATAATCAAAGCGACATTCAACATTAACCAATACGCCTAACATGATATATCATTTACATGATAATCAAAGCGACATTCAACATTAACCAATACGCCTAACATGATATATCATTTACATGATAATCAAAGCGACAATCATCAATAACATTCACATCAACAATTAACAATTAAGCAATTGACATCTCGGTCCATATCATAACAAGTGAATCAACCAAACAAATATGATGCACATACACTTCTTTCAATTCTACTTTAAAGGAATCATCAATGCTTATATATAGGGTCACCCGCAGCCTTCCCACCACATCTGCTACTCATAAAAAGTATAATTGTCTTTCATGTATGTACAACTATCTAACGTACACAAGTATCCATAACGAAGTCATAGTTAACCGAGCAACAAGTCAGTACATTAAACAAACAATCAATCAACAAACATGTACACTTTTCAGCCCGAATCTCAATCGAGTAGGGAAGGTTTACGAAACTCACCTTGATTGGATATGCAAGCTAAGTACACGTTATAATCGAGTTATAACGTCCAACAATTGCTTAGCGTTCACCACCTATAAACATATACATTACAAACCACATGTCAAACCCTATCTAGTTTTTAGAAGAGCAAATCAACCTTAGAGGACCATTGGGACTCAACTCGGTTACGTCACAACCCTAAAGTGTCTTATTGGTTCAACCGAATATAAACAAAGACACTTTATCATGACATTTTTGGAAATGAAAAAGGGTTCAGCCCAAAAGGATTTTACCATAATAAAGTAGGTTCTCTCACGATTCCAACGATAGGTCACATGACTCGATTGGACTTACGGTTCAAAAGTTATAAGCATTTGAAAAACAAAGACGCAAAACCAGAAAGATTTCACTGCGCCTCAGTGGGAGGATTCATGTCCCACTGCGCCTCAGTCAAAGTCGGGGCAAGAAACATGTTTTTCCAGAGATTTCCCACTGCGCCTCAGTGGGAGTGCTCAAGCCCCACTGCGCCTCAGTCATCCCAAATCTGCACCAGCAGCAGCAGAAAGTGCAGGAAAATGCAACCCAAAACCTATTTCCTTCAAAACCTACGACCCTAAATTGACCCATAAGGCTATGGACTAGTTTTTGAAGAAATATTTGACATTCCAAAGCCTAAATACACTTACCCAAACCAAGATTTCATTCCAAAACATCATCAAATCTTCCAAATCAATCAACCCAAATCAATACCCTAATTAACCCAAATTTCATTTTAAATCCGATTTAAGACTTGTAAGTTCTTGAAATGACTAGAAACATGTAAACAAACATAAATAGGTAAAGATGGGATGAATTTGACTTACCAAAAGTCCTTTGATGCACAAATTCGAATTTTGGGTTTGAAGAACGGGATGAACACTTTGAACCAATTAAACCTTGAATTCTCTTAATGATTGATGATAATTATTGTTATAACTTAGTTAATTTTGCCACAAACTTGATGATTAAATCCAGAATTTAAGAAGAAGAATGAGAAGAAAATGAGGAAATATGTGTGTGTTCTTAGTTCCTGGGAGGAAATAAGGAAAGCAATAATAGATTGTATATAATTGAGGTAGGTAACGCGTAAGACTAGTATGGGGTATTTATCCAGCTAAGGGATTAGGTTCATGATCAATAACAAACAACGGATATTTCACAAATATTATTCTTTACATAAAGTTATGTCGGTCTTTGTCCCATTAATGAAATTATTAGATAACCACCGACACTGTGCCACCGACACTGTTCCACCGACACTATTGAAACCGTACATTATACTTAAGGTTTCGTATATACGTTCTTCCCTGTTACTACAGTTACTCAATCATCGTTTATTTTATAATTTCCATCACATGTACTGGGCCAATATCATAGTCTGCTAATCATGGGCTTAATTCTAGAAATCCAATTATGACATTATAATTGGCCCAATTTACAGATAAACGAACACAATTAGGCCCAAAGTTTTCGTTTATTAAAGTAGTTAATCAAATTACATGCAAAGTCAAACGGTAAAAATCATGAATGTTACACACACGAATAACGGGGAGGGCTTGATTGAACTTTATATTAATACCAAGAAACCCATTAGAAATAAAAATAACTGAAAGTTTCCAAAATAGATTTGGAAATGACAAGCAGATCGGAACCGCGAATCGGTTCGAAATGGCGAATCGGGTCGGAACCGCGAATTGGGTCGAAAACGGGATCGAACATCAAGCATCATGAATCGACCCATCCATGGGGATCCTAGGTCGGCACCGAACCAAGAGGGGGGGGGGGGGAAGGAAAAAGGATTTTAGGAAACTCCTTTTTGTCCCACATTGCTTGAAGAAAGAATTGTTAGGGTTTTCTTTGCATATATAAAGAACCCTTATTCTTCCTTTAAGCCTTGCACCTAACTTTCTCTCCTCTTTTTTTCTTTGGGAGTTCGAAACCCTTCAAGGGTTGAGAGCAAACCAACTAGTTATTTTTCCGGTGGGTTTTTATTGTTATAACGTAAAGTTATAGCTAACACTTAATTAAGTTCCGTAGATCCGTTCGTGTGTACGGGACTAAGGAGGGGTGCGACTTCGGGCTCTATCTCGTGGAAAGCTAGTCACGTTATTATTGGCTAAGAATAACGTCTTCGGAGGTCTTCTAAAAGGTTAGATGTTCTTGTTCTATTTTATTTGTTTAGTTATTATATGCATGCGCGATAGATCTTGGCTAGGGAATTAAATAGTTTTAATTGTTTTATTACATGCTTCCGCCTTAGTAATTAACTAGGTTAATTACTTGTTCATTAATTATTATTTAGATAAAATTAATATGTTTTAAATAATTAAACGTTTTTAATTATTTACAAATTAAACCTTTATGTTTATAAAAGTTTAAATGAAACCCTTGATTAATTAACAATGTTTATTCATGGAATAAACATCGTTTTAGTTAATAAAATCCCTTCAGTGGTGTCAGAGACAAACGTCATGGTATAATAGCTAAAGCGCTCAATTAAATAAAAGTTATTTAATTATATATTTTTGAGCATGATTGATTAACCCATATATTAGTATATATCGGGTTAAATTTGTTATGTTAGATAATTGTATGTCTAGCCATGTCCATGCATGCATGGCTAATGTAAGTAGTGTTACTAATACAAGTAGTGTAGTAGTGATGCCCGTAGTTTTACAATAGAGATCACATTAAATAGTTTAATGACATGCATATTGAATTTTTGTAAAACTAATGAAATGTTAAAAGAGGTATTTAACTAAATGGTGCAACATTTCGTTTTGAATGCATGAAAAATGAATTATAGTACAAACTTTTGTGACGTAAGTTTGTTAAGAAAAACAAAATCTACCTTTTTATTTTAAATACTGCATCCTATGAGTTGAGCACCGTGTGAAGTAGACATTCCCTGTTGCCCTAGTCAGACCTAAGCTATAGTGTCGAAAAACGGGGTAGTAGTTTTGGTTGCTCTGATCAGACCTAGGTACAAAATGCTACATGCTCCTTATAGGCGGATTTTGCTAGGTTGATCAGGTCAGGCCTAGGTACTAGCCGGCAAGGATGAGACTAAACATCTCGTTGGATCAAGTAGTGATCAAAGTCTCATCAAGAGTCATAGTGTGGGATCGGTATTATATATCGGCCAATTGATACATAAACATGTGGTTGCTCTGGTTAGACCTAGGTACACGTGATATGGATTCGATGTGGTTCTTATTGTTTAACTAAAATATATAATTTTAAAACGATTAAGTAAAACTTCTTGGGTAGTTATATAAGTTAAACCTTAAATATCCAAACATTGAACCTTAGTTATTGTCCTGTAGATGAATTCGTTTGTGCATTATATTACTACTTGTGAAACTCGAAATACCATCCCTTCATCACAAGACGAAGTGCAACTATTGTGCAAAGGTCTTGTAGCTACGATGAGAAAGGGTTCGTCGGCGGTATCTCATTGCCTTTCTATGAGAAAGATGTTCGAGAAATTGCATGAATTGGGACAAACTCTTCCCGATAACCTAGCAAGGGATCTATTGATCTCCTCGCTTGATGAATAATGTAAAGATGTCGTCAATAGGTTCAAACACTCCGAGTGTACCTTTGAAGAGCTTCTTGAGGCTCTTAAGAGGTTTGATGAAGAGAATTATTTTCCTAACCTTGATCATGTTGAAATGGATGAGCCAATCAAAGTTGAAAATGAGGAAACCAAGAAAGACAACTTGGGAGTAGTTTCATCTTCAAAAGTAAAGCTTGGACCCATATGTCATTCCA
>CM067175.1:17343093-17460565 GCA_034093135.1 Erigeron breviscapus | reverse complement strand
CACAAATTCTTGAAAATGTTAGAAATATGCCTGCTTCTGATGAAGTTGCTCTGGATTTAACACCTAACAATGTTACCTTATTATAAATCTTCCATTCGCTGTGTATTCTTATATGTTCTAGTAACATGTGTATTCGTTTTGATCAGATGTATATTATATGGCATGGAAGATGTTACATGATACAGGACTAAAGCTCGAATCTTTTTGACGAATGTTAGTTGAGTTATTTAAGTTGATGCTAGCAGACACGGTGAGTATACTCCAACCTGAATCGTTGCATTTTTAATATGAATACTTCACAACATGTTAGAATTATGATTTCTTATATTGAATTGAACTTTATATCATGATTCATCATTTATGTTTATAGTTTCTACTATAACATGATTTAGTGGATGAACCAAGGAGTAGATTATAACTTAAGTTACTTGGTAGAGGGGCATAGATGTAAAAGTAAGTTATGCATCTATTTCATCCGCATGTTCTTGAAAAGTTCCTCCTTTTTGCTGTTGTCTTGTCATTTACCGAACATTCTTTTTTTGTGTATTTCATAAATATTACATTAATATGTATCAATACTATAGTTGGAGGTCCGGATTCTCTTATAAGAGGTTTTTTAAGTTCGGATGCACTAGGTTTTCAGAAGTTGTCGGGAAAAAAGGTTTAAAAATGATCAAAAGTGTACCTCGGTCATGTCACGTACATCTTACTCAAATATCATTTTCTCAAATAAACTAAAAAGAATCTCATTTGTTCACTCTCCTTTTTGATCAAATCATATGTGTATATTATACGAGACAAAGTACCCGTGCGTTGCGGCGGTGAGATGGTGGGGGTGATAGGTCATAAAGTATGATAGGTCATAGGAGGTGATAGGTCATAGAGTGTGATAGCCAAATGCCTTAGCCGTCCGGGCTCCGTCCTCGGATTTAAAAATTTGTCGAAAGTATATCGAATGACATCTCTAATGAAAGAGCATGAAATTTTAAGAACACCCATATAATTTTTATAATTTATCGATGTACGGTTTTGAGATAAAAGATTTTGAATGAATTAGAGGAATAAAATGATTTATGGAGGAGAGAGAAAAATAAGTGGTTGAGATTTGAAAGAGAGAAAAAAATGAGTGGTTGAGATTTTTTCTAAGGGTATTATGAATAAGTGATAGAGGTATTTTGGGGTTTTCACTTACTTAAAGTTGAAAAAATAGAGGGAACAAATGTTTTATAATGTAGTAGATAAATATAATTCAGTGACAGTGGCATTATATTTGTGCATTTGTAATTCTAATGTATATGGGTGATGGGTCCCATTTACTTATTTGGGGGTTCAAGTTCTTGAGGGGGTCAAGTAGTCTCTAATTGAGGCCCCCAAATAACAAAATAAATACAGTATAAATATCCTTCAAGGATCTTTCATCTTCTATTCACTAATGATGTGACATATATCATATTAAATGAAAATTTTTCCCAAATCTAATACTTTTGTGTAAAAGTAAACTGATTTATTTCATAATTAAGAACCGTGTCGAACTGTAACATATGTTAAAAAAAAAAAAAAGTATTGTGGGCGTATGTTGAATACTTCAACCAATATATGTTCATAATGTAATTATAATCATATTGACTCGCATATGTACAACATTTTCGTGGGTCTTCCCCTCAAATAGCAGAAATTTAGATATCTTTTCCCCTAACAAACATCACATTTAACTATCGAATATAGTACCCCCCCCCCCCCCTTCTTTTCCCTTTTTCCCTCCATCTTTCCATTGTCTATATAAGCACTACACTACATTTCAAACACATATTATCAATTTATCATCACTCCACTAAAGAAAAGGAAGCTCACTAACAATGGAGAACAAAGCATTGTTCATGTTCGCCGTGTTATTCGTTTCTACTCTGTCTTTCCCTATTCGATATCCTTGTTTTGGTTTTACATTCACAAACTTTCTTGATGCCAATTATCGGCATTACATGTTTCTTTTCTGCAATGGAATAATTCTCCTTTTCCATTTTCTTGAATCCGGTTCAAACCACACTTTCAAGGCCTCCTATTCACAAGAAACTCAAGCACTAGGACCAGAAGTAAGACAGAATGAATGTAATGAGATATCGTTCGGTAGTGGTTTGCAAGAAGAAGAAAAAGTGACCCATGATCAAACTGAAGATATGGAAACAGAACGAGTTATTCACGTTTGCAGTGAACATGATCAGAACGATACGAATGTGAAACAGGTTGATGTTGATGATGATCATATTGAAGAAGATGATCAAGAAACAGAATTAGTGGGTGTTGATTGTGAGCATGAAATAGAGGCGGAAGTTGTAGTCGAACAAGAAGATGATCAAGAAGTACATGATCAATTTCAACAGAAATGTGAAGCATTTATAAGAAAAGTAAGACAAAGCATGCATCATGAAGGTCCCATGATCGATTACGATAATTACTATGCAGACGAATTATAATTAAAGCTCATTTCCTTCACTTCTACATCAAACTTGTGTTGTTATGTGTATTTTTCTACGTGTGTGGGTTTTTGGTGAGATTAAAGTACATAGTTATGTACGTAATAGTTGTCTTTCTTAATTAATTTCTTAGCTTAAACTAAGATGTTTGGGAAAGTTATTAAGGAAATTAGGAAAGTTATTAGACAAACGAATAATCAGTTTTAATTAATTTTTCTTAAAAGGTAGAAGGGATAACGGGCTAACACCCCCGACTTTGGTGTGCCCACCTGAGGTTCAATTTCTGGCTATGCTCTTGCTCTCTCAGTCTTAGTGAGTATAGCATAGCTAAGGCCCTCTGTATTTAGTAGAATTCGAACTCTCACCTCGCCGGAAGAAACCACTTAGTAGAAAATTCCCTGACCATTGGGCTAAGACCCCAATGATAACAAAGTTTTAATTAACTTGTCAACATTAAAAATATGTTTTTTGATATAATCAAATTCAAAATGTATTCGTTTTTAATGGTTTTTGGGATCAAAACCAGTATTTATTTTTGGTGGTTTTGGGGATTGGGACCGAGACGACATCGAAGAATCTAGTAGTTTGTGAAATTATCTCGTCTCAGTCCCTTACTGATACCACCTTACATGGGATTCAAGACCAGACGTCTTAGATGATTTTCAAGACCGGTCCCGCCCATCCTGGTAGAGAGGTATAGAACGAAAATTATATACTCGTATATAAATCTAAATAGTATTTTAAAATCCAAAAAATATAGGCCTCATAAACAAGATAACTACTTAAAATGGGGTCCCATATATAAAGATAAAAATCAACAAAATATGATTTTTATGCAGAAACAAGTGTATATGTATATACATACAATTCATATAAAAAAAACATTTGTTAAATATCTGTGACATTGATACTCAAATCCTTTCCTGTTTGATCAAAGTAAAATAATACTTGCATGGCTACACAATTCAGTCCTTGTTGTTCATCTTCCACCACTTTCTCATCTTCTTCTTCATCATCACTCAATCAAGAAGCATTTTCTTTTACAAAAATCTTCAATTTCTCAAGAAAATCTTCTGCCCACAAATGGGCTTTTAAAATTCAGTCAAGATTTAATCCAAAAAACAACTTTGAACTCAAATCCTCGAATGGGTATCCTCTTAATGCAGTTTCTTTGCAAGATGGTAAGTGTTCCTAATTTTCATCACCAGCTTGTTCTTCATTTTTTATTCTTTTTTGGATCATGGATTTAGGACTTTTAGTTTGCAAAATCCAATGTTTGAACTGTCTTAAGTTGCCCCTATTGAATTCATTGTGTATTGGATATAAGGAGTTAGGATTAAGTGGATTGAAATGTATCCAATGTTTGAACTATATATCTTTAGGAGACCCTATTTTTTAAACTTTTTCAATGCTAAGGAGTAAGAACAGAGACGGAGTCAGAATATTTATCTCGAGGTGGCAAATTTAGAATGTTAGTCGTACGTTTTGTACGTATTCAGTATACATTCAAGATTTTGAGTAAGAACACCTTTTACCAGATTCTGGCACATTGGTGTTGTAACTTCAGTTTAGTTTTCATTAATGTAAATTATATACTTGAATCAAACTTTAAGGTAATGTGATCTATGCATCACAATGCTACTTGTTTCAAAAAGTAAGAATATTAAGTTTCTTGTAATCAATTCGAGGTTTTGTGATTCATTACAGTCGGTTCAAACAATGTTATGAATCAATCGCTTCTGCCTCCTATCAAACTGCTGAGACGCTTGTTCTTGATTTCCTGTTATCATTTTCTACTGGCTTTTCGAGTAGGTGCAGCAGAGAAGCCGTTAGCAAAAGATTTTGTGTTGCCAGAACAAACTGAAACCAATTTGAGTGTGACCATTGTTGGTGCTTCAGGCGATCTTGCCAAGAAAAAGATATTTCCTGCACTTTTTGCTCTCTTTTATGAAGATTGTTTACCTCAGGTTCTTATCTTAAGCATTTTAGTTCTTTTATCCTGATGGATTAATGTGAGTTCTAATTGTTAAATTCTAATCAATATTTATAAAGATCTTCACTATATTTGGTTATGCCCGAACCAAAATGACCGATGAGGAGCTAAGGGAAATGATTAGTAGAACTCTAACTTGCAGAATCGACAAGAGGTAACTCTCATTTCTGTATATAGTTTCATATAAACAAGGCAAATTAATATGAGATACCCTTAAAAAGCACAAATGTTGTTATTAATGTAATTTGATGATCTGCAGAGAGAACTGTGGGGACAAAATGGAAGAGTTTCTTCAAAGATGCTTTTACCATTCTGGTCAATACAACTCTGAAGAAAATTTTGCAGAATTGGACACTAAGCTGAAACAGAAAGAGGTTCGACTCATAGTTATTTACTCCGTATTATTTAGTTTCTTGTGCAATGTGTTCTGCTACTATTAAAGAGACTTTATCTGAACGTTTTCAGGAAGGAAAATTGTCGAATAGGTTGTTTTACTTGTCAATACCTCCGAACATTTTTGTGGATGTGGTTCGTTGTGCCAGTGGCAAAGCTTCTTCCAAAACTGGGTGGACAAGGGTAATTGTGGAAAAACCATTTGGGCGTGACTCGGAATCGTCTGCTGAGCTAACAAGAAGCTTTAAGCAGTACTTGGCCGAGGATCAAATCTTTAGGTATCTGTCTATTAGAAGTGGAAGTTTGACCCGCTTACTTATGTATGTCAGGTCAATACGGGTTATGTTTGATCTCTAACAGGTCAAACATGAAGACTGAAAAGGTTTGCTAAAACAGAAATGGCTCAAACGGGTTCAAGTTCATCATAAGTGTGTTTATAATGTATAGAACCTTCTAAACCATTCTATTATAATGATCAGAGTTTCAGTAATCATATTTGACTAATTATTTATAGAAGTTCAAGAGTATGACAAAATGTGTTGCAGGTCAATCTGACCCAGTATGGTCTATTTCGATCAGAACCAAAAATCACATGTTTTGATCTAAAGCTGCTGCCAAACCTGACCGACCTACCCCCACCTCTAATGAAGGTAGAAATATATATCGTTTTAAGTGTTTGTTTGTTTCAGGATAGATCATTACCTGGGCAAGGAGCTAGTAGAGAATTTGTCAGTTCTTCGTTTCTCGAATCTTGTTTTTGAACCACTTTGGTCGAGAAACTACATTCGCAGTGTACAATTTATATTTTCCGAAGACTTTGGTACAGAAGGGCGAGGAGGGTGAGTTAACATTTAATCCTAATGATTTCTCTTAAATTGTATGCCTTAGAGGTCGGGTCAACTAACTTGTTTTTGGTTTGTAGATATTTTGACAACTATGGGTCAAAGTTCGTCCTAAAGTATTGTTAATGCGTACAAGTACCCATTTTGCTCCCTATATCTAGCAGATATACCAAATACCAATTGCTTCTTGATGCGTGTGTAGGTCAAAGTCTTGAGGTCAATGAGACGCTTAGTGCTTGACGATGTAGTCGTTGGTCTATACAAGGGTCATAGCAAGGGGGGGAAGACGTATTTAGGATACACAGATGACCCTACTGTCCCGAATCACAGTATCACTCCAACTTTTGCAGCAGCGGCTCTTTTCATTGATAATGCCCGGTGGGACGGTGTTCCATTTCTTATGAAAGCTGGAAAGGCCCTGAATACTAGACGGTATGTTTTCCTTTTGAAATTACCTCTTTTGACCTGTTACCAACCCACCCATCTTGATTGCAGGGCAGAGATAAGAGTTCAGTTCAGACATGTTCCAGGTAATCTATACAAAAGAAACTTTGGAACAGATATGGATAAGGCTACAAACGAGCTCGTGCTTCGTGTGCAGCCTGACGAAGCCATTTATCTCAAGATTAATAACAAAATTCCTGGTATTGGAATGAGGCTCGACCGAACTGACCTTAATCTGCTCTACAGTCTTAGGTGATTCTCTAAAAAATAAAAATTGTTTGATATCTTTAAAGCTTAGCATTTGATGATCTTAATTTGAACTTGATCCAATGATGAAGGTATCCGAAGGAAATTCCTGATGCATACGAGAGGCTTTTATTGGATGCAATTGGAGGAGAAAGAAGATTGTTCATTAGAAGTGATGAGCTTGATGCTGCTTGGTCTATATTCACGCCATTGTTGAAAGAACTCGAAGCTAAAAAGATTGCACCCGAGTTGTATCCTTATGGTAGCAGAGGACCAGTCGGAGCTCATTATCTGGCTGCAAAGTACAATGTCCGGTGGGGAGATCTTGCAGAAGAATGACTGATATGTATATGTATGTGTTATTTCTTTCTTTTTGTCCTATTTTTTTCCGAAAAATGCCTCATTATGTGCTCCAATAGCTCGAAATGACTGATAAATAAAGTCATGCTCAGTTAAGCAAACTCGACAGGTCGAATAACTTGATTATACCTCGACTCGTTAGCATGCATTTCAATATTTAACCAATGGATTCATTTTGACATATCTAACCACATAAGATCGTATTAAATTGAAGGCCTCATTTGGTTCATTTAAGCATTACCATACAAATGGTTTCATATTAGCAAGCCACATTAGGCTTAAAAGATTTTGAATTGCAGATGATGAAGTTATTATTTTTTAATCTTTCACATTCAAAACAAAGACTTCAACAATGTATTTTGAGTTGGCAGAGAAAAGAAAAAAGAGGAGCGAAAATAAAAGAGATTGTTTTATTTTCGAAATTCGAAAAGGAAAAAAAATATATATGATAAAAGAGAAAAGTGGAACACAAAAGGAACTCTCTTTTTTTCCCTTCATTTCTTACAATAATGGTAAATTTTTAGGCAATTGGAAATATTAGTACTGAACTCTACAAGTAGATGGACATAACCGTCTGATTCCATGTATCATTTTGTTATCCAGAACACGTATTGAATGAAACTTATGCCCGGTAAGTTATCATCATCACATATGAATCACAAGATTAGTTTCTCCACTTGCCTTTAGTAAATTTCGAACTTGTGACCTATAGCTTTTATCTGTGAATTCATGTGATCATATGATAGTGATACCACTTAGGTTTCACCCCATTGGTATTAGTATTGAACTTCTCAAAAACAATAGAAACAGAACAAATCAACCATAAGAAACATCATACTATGAACGCATACAATAACATCTTTCTCATGTCATAGATTCGTATTTACTGTTATTATTAGATCCTTCTATTAACGTGCATGCTCATATAAGATGCGTGCTTTTTGTATTGAAAACACCTTTAGTGTTGTCTGTTCTTTTTCATCTTATAATACGGGTTCTTAAAGTTATAAATTTCAGTATTAGTCTCTTAAAAATTGCCCTTATTTTGAATCTGTCTATGGTCAAAAAGAGAACTTAGATAGTATCGTATGAACGTTGCTGACTCGTCATTTTAATTAATTCTCAATTTAGACATTTATACTCTATTAAATATGGACATCTTCTAGGTCTTGTATCTTTCTTATACATTACCTTCTGATAGTGTCAAATAATAGGAGTGCTAGGAATAAGGAGACCATACTATTATATTCTCAGTTTATTATTGGTTATTGCTTCTTCTATTACCCTCTATTTAGTGAACGATGATAACAACAGTGATATTTCCTAATATTAAACTGTATCTCCTTTTATTCTGACAGATATGCCTATATAAGTTAGAAAGGTGAGACCTGGAGAGTATTTAAAGCTACTAACTACCATAATATCAATTCTCATTCTCATTGTTAGTGATTGAGAGTAATACTTTCTTCTTTCTCTCGCACCTCTTCTTGTCCCTTCACACCGCTTAACCGCAACTTTGCCTCATTGAAATTTCGAGATTTTAGCTTATTGGTTCATACCTCACATACTCCAAAAATCTATCTAGAAGCCGTTTGCAGAGGTGAGTTATTTGTTCGTTTAGCCCAGATATTTTTCGACCAAATTCAAGCGGTTTCGGTTTGCCACTAGATTCTATAATTACAGAGGAAAGGTAGTTTATTCCAGTTTTTACGTTATTAATATTAAGAATGAGTGAAATGGAAGGAAGGACAATCATAGCTTGTAATCAATGGAGGATTATTAGAAATTCTAAAGCGCACAATGTTTTGGATCATATGAGAGAAAAGACTCTTTATGATAGGGAGAAAATGAATTATACCTCAAACGCGTCCTACTCAGTTCTATTATGTTCATCAAGGTCTGACACAGTATGTGTTTAAATAGCGGAGTATACACTTTCTAGTTTATTTAATACGCACTCTACACCACTTACCAAGATTATTCTATTATTCCCTAGCATACAGCAAGTTTACCTTCATTTTATGTATACCGGTTAATCGGACACACGCTATTTCTAACCTAAACAACATTACCACTTGGACATTTAGGCTAGCTTCACTACTTTACTCTTTCTAACATAGCCCACAGAAATGATGTTGTATCCTTACTATTCTTTCCCTTGCTTCTTAATTTATTTGTCATGATTCTAACCGGATCTTATTATTCTTAAATATATCTCTTTTGACCACAAATTTTTTATTCTCTGTTGCCATCTTATTTTTATCTTATCGATATAGTGCACTAATTAATTGCTTTTTCATATTAATTTTATCTCTCTATAATTATTGAGCAAGTTTATCTTGACATACATCGATTCTACATCTTTATCTAATTTTGTTTCATCCATCTTTTATAATTGTATCATCAGTCGTCATTTACAATTTATAAATTTATCCAATAGCGATTAAAAGGAACCACTTATTAGCTTCCATAACACATGAACAGAGGTAGTTATACGTCTAAATACCTAGTTAATTAAGACATTTTATGCCGGGTGCTTATTGGCCTTTCATTTCTGTTTTCTTCTTTTGTTGTCTTTTGCATTTAATCCCTATCGCATGTTAATAGGTTTCAATCAAAGTTTTTATCCAATCCTTTATTTTTTTTTCTTTATTCAAAATATTAAATTCATATTTATCAAAAAGTGACTTTTCAACACCACTCTTTAATGTTTTGAGAACGCAAGCACGGAATCCATCATAAATCTTTTTCAGTCAATCTCCGTCTACCGGTCATCTAATATTTCTTCTATTTTTTTCACATCACTTTCTTTCGTGGTGGTTCTAAATAGAATCACTACATTAATCCTCAGCTGCTTTTCACCTGCCTCTCCAAGTTACACCAGCTTCCGTCACTTCATTACCACCAGGTTTCTTAGACACTTTCTCAATCCTCTATGCTAAGGCGTAACATTGGTACAGTTCATTTCGCGCCGGCATATCAGTATCATATAAACAGCACCAGGCAGCAACAGGATTCCACATTCGATACTTTTTACCTGTATATCACTCTTACATTCACAACCAAACCTGTCCTCTAACACTGAATGGTACCCCGCAGCACACCTCACCGTCCTGGTGTCATATCCTATATCTGATTGAAATCATCTGGAGAATTAACTATTTGAGCCATATCATCAAGGATTTCGGCCAAATAAGCATTATTGTTCTCATCAATAGGAAGATTCCAAACATAAGAACCATCTGGTTGAACAGCTACTATAGCCTTGTCATCATATCCACAGTGACTAGCTTTTACATGCAATTAGTCATCTAACACTTCGCGGATATACATAACAGGAGCTCGTGAGGATCAGGGTCTCGGTTTTTTTTCCGGATAAGATAACTCGGCACGGCATCTATGGCGTCATATAGCACTGATTGTCGCCCCGAGAAATTTGCTCACATGACTATCTAGAGCGTGCTGAGAACCTAGCTTGGATGTATACAATGAGATAACATTGGTGCAGTCTTTATTACTGTAGGCGTTGACACTAGTCTAACATGAATACATGTCCAAAACCTTCGCAGTTATAGCATTTCACCTTTGACTTGTCAAATCCTTGAGTACCTCCTGTAAGCTGTCTTCCTGTTCTATTCATAAACTTTTGTACTCTCCTGGTGATCATTGCCAATTGCCATTTCAGATCCATTTCTTCAACATCATCTGGATCTATCTGATCGTAATCTTCATCAATAAGTGCTGGATCTGTGATTCTTCCTGCAACAAAAGCTTCATGTGCAGCACACATTGCAGCAAATACATTCATCCTACCCTCAGCTGATTTCATATTCATAGGCATGGATTTGTAACCCGCAGAAGAAGATGAAATGTTTCCGAATTTCATATTTCCAGTCTTTGCACCGTCATTAGCCCTTTTACCCTTGTTACCAGCATCAGTAGCCATGAATCCAAAAGAATCATCTCCATCCATTTGTGCACCACAATTGTCTGTCTCACCAGTATTACCAACTCCTGAAAAGAAAGCATTAACGTCAGCTGTTGGATTTTTCATAGTGGCATGATAGAGAGATGGATCCTGTGTGAAGTTGTCTTGAAGATCTTTTGCCTTATCCTTCATTTCTCTGTTTCTTAGAGTGGATATAACTCCATCTATTCGAAGAGATGCGTAATCAGCTCTTTCTTGCAATCCATGACGAAACTCTTTGTAAGCTTTCGGCAAACCATCCAGGAATTTATCCACTATCTCAGTAGGAGTGTATCTAAGGTCAAATAAGCTAATTCAGCAAGAAGATGTTGATATCTCAGAATAAGATCCTCAACTTGTTCATTCTTTGTGGCATTGAAGCAATCAAATTGTTTCTTAAGCATTTTAATTCTATTTTGCTTCAATAATGGATCACCTTCACAATGAGCTTCAATAGCATCGAACAATTGCTTTGAAGTCTTGTATTCTTGTTTAGGAAACAAGTGCACCAACTCTTGAGGAATGCACATACGAAGTGTGGAAAGTCTTTACTTCAATGGCGTAGTTAGCCTTTTCTTCGCCCGTTAATTCTCCCACCTTGTATGTAGAAGTAACTCCATTCACAGTAAGAGTGGGCCATTCATAACCTTCAGTGATCATGAGCCACATATTCAAGTCTTCTCGTTGAATGAAATCTTCAAATCGACCTCTCCACGCCCAAAAGTCAGCTAATGAGACTAACTTTGGTGGAGAATTAGTACGCCCTACCAGATAATCATGATAAACTAGAGAATTGAGATATTGGGCAACAGCATTGTTGGTTGAGGATGAAGAAGCCATAAGTGAAAAATACTGTTCAAACGAAGATAAGAATTGAACGAATTTAGATTAAATTCGTAGAACTGAGTCAATACGAAGATAGCTTAATTTCGTGGACAAAAATTCTGAACGAAGATAGCTAAGTTCGTAGACTAAATTCGTTTGAAGAAGATTCAAAACGAAAATGAAGATAACTTCGTTTTCTATCTTCGTTAGATGAAATTTAGAACGAAATTAAATTAACTTCGTTTGGTAACTTCGTTTCGCTAAGTTCGTAAGGTAAACGAACTTAACGACAGAAAGGTGTTCGGGAGGCTATTTTTTGAGAAAATAACAATCAAACAAACGATCTCAACCCTTCGATAAGATATCGAATAGCTCTGATACCACTTGTGAGTCCCTCGATAGCCACTGATCGCTCTCGAGATCGTCTATTGTTATGTCGTGAGTGCGGAATCCTCACGAGATAACTAGTTTGATTAGTTATCGTATATATTGCTAATTATCTCAATATAATCAGCCTTATGTGATCTATCTTCGTTTTCTATAGCTTAGAAACGAACTTAGTCGCCTTTGGTGTGTGTAATATCAACTGGATTCCTCAATTTAGGGTTTCCAATCGTTTATATATGTTCACGATCGATATTGGGCTTGCTGGGCTTTGTTCTTACGAACTTAGCAGCCCAGCCCATAAAACGAAGATTATCTTCGTTAGTACTAAATACCATCAACATCTATGCTTAGTTATTTTCCTAGTACTTTATGTACAAGAAACCTAACATATATTATGTTTGTACTTGTATGATATACATAACAAACATCATATATAAACATATAAATAACACCAAAACATGTAATTAATCATTACTAAAACACGAAGTCCATAATCTATCAATTACATATAAATGAATAAGACATAATCAAATCTAAGTTGCTGTTGTCACATCAACATGCATCAACAAAATTTAAATGAAACCCTTGATTAATGAACAATGTTTATTCATGGAATAAACATCGTTTTAGTTAATAAAATCCCTTCAAGATTGAATGTATAGGAAAAAAGCCAAACAAGATAATCAAACCGGGGTTTCACACGCAACAATGCGGAAGCCCCAGAATCGGGCATAACAGTTATATCATTAAAAAATTTACTATCATAGCCAGCCAATTTCACGATAGCATGCTCAAAAGATTCCTTGAATACTCTGGAGACCCTTCAAGATGCGTAACGAAGCAGGCTCAGGAGCGTGGACCACATGACCAATCTCAGGACCGCTGGCAATACTCTCACAAACATATGGCACAACTCTAGTAATAACGAGCAATTACGAGTTCTTAAGACTACGTTATGAAGAATTAACCAGTCCAAAAGACTGCGTAGCGAAGAGTATATCATCGCAAAAGACTGCGCAACGAAGAGAGCATCAACGCCAAAGACTGCGCAACGAAGAATGCATCATCGCCAAGGACTGTGCAACGAAGACCGTGATGTAAAACATCTCCCTGCATGGAAAGCAGCTGACCCTCAGAGGCTACGGAATGTCACATAACTTCAAAAATACACAAGGATCATGCTACATAGATATTCATAGCTTATGAAGCCGACAACAACCACATTTCCATACAAAATTATCGTGATAGAAGATCCCACGAGGAAAGTCTATGAAGATCCCCTTGATTACTGGTACGTAGCCTCTACTTAAAAGAATAATACCCTAAGTAGCAATCGCCACCCCCTGAAAATCACTATGAAACCTATACCAACAAAAAACGAAATCCTTCGTAAATACCAACCAAGTTTACGTGCTTGCGAATAGGAATAGAACGTCGTGAAAGATGAGACGTCTTGGTCCTATTCTAGCACAAACCATTTTTCTCTCCTCCGACGAGGACTTAGCCTTCGAATCATTATAAAGCTTTTACATGGCATTACCCCACGATTATTCATCCCATAAAAACCACTGGAGTTATTGAATCATCTCTCTTTGCAAATTCACTACGAAACCTAGTCCAACTCCTCCAAGAAATGGATCGCAAACAACGTAATGGTGAAAAAAGGAGACGGTGGGTGGAGGATGTGTGTTAATTTCACTAATGTCAAAAACATGCCCTAAAGATTGCCACCCACGACATGAGATCGATTGCAAAGTAGAATCCTTGACATACCACATGCTGAAATGATTTCTGGATGCATATAAAGGCAATAACCAGATACGGATGGTCGAAGAAGACGAAGATAATACAGATTTTTAAACAAGTAAAAGGACCTATTGTTACCAAAAGATGCTGTTTGGGCTAAAGGATGCAGAGGCTGCATATCAGCGCCTGATTGACAAAGCATTTGCTACACAGATTGGCAGAAACTTGGAGACTTACGTGAATGACATTGTATGGACGAAGAAAACCTCTTAGAAAATATTCGGGAGACCTTCGGAAACCTCCGAGCAATCAACCCAATCCGAAGAAATGCTCATTCGGAGTAAAGAAAGGAAAGTTCCTAGGGTATTATATCAGCAATAAAGGAATACATTCTAATCCCTCGAAGGTTGACAAATTAAAACAGGTCTCCCCACCAAAGACAATAAAAGAAGTCCATAGCCTAAACGTAAAAGTAATTTATTTCGAAGAAAGAAGACTTATAAAGAAATTAAAAACAGTTGGAGCATATTAAATGGAAGATAAAAGCAGCGATATGATAGAAGAGTTGATGTGATATATATACAGCGGCCACAAAAAACCCTAACCGTCGATATAGCACCTCGAGATGCGTACATGGGAAGCGGCTGACAAATTTACTTTTGGGATTTCAGGGATTTACAAAAAACACCCTCGGAAATAAAGAAGTGAGCAGAAATAGTCCAACGCAACGATTTTTTGCAAATTCATCACCTTGGACTCGGAGGCTTGATGATATACCCTCCCAGCGGTACGAAGCGCTTGTCATACGAAGGAGCGTTAACACACTACGAAACGATGGTTAGTTTTCTTTGATGCAGAAATTTTTCAGTTTAATATAACGACCTTTGCAGCTTCTCATATTAAACTGGGGGGCTTGATGGTATATGTCACCCTCCGTGACGGAACCGAACCTATGTGACGGAACCTTACCACCGTGATGGAACCGAACCTGCGTGACGAAGCTACCCGCTGTAAGTCTATCCAAATATGGAAGAGATTAACTCAATCTCTTGCTCCTAAATTAATGAGATTTGCTCTTATCTTGTCTACCACATTAAATATCCAGATCTAACATATCTTGCCTCCATATTATTAGGGATACTCTCCAAACCCTAAACTTATTTACCTAGATAAATAACCCTATATATATATATATATAGATGAGTTCTAACACTAAAAGATCATTCTCCACCTCTCCAAAAAACACACACACTTGCTGTACATCTTCTCCTCTCTATGGGAAATGCTCCACAGTCCTACAACAATATACTACACATATCGATAACATACCAATATACTGCGGGACAGTGACTCTTCCGTCCCGAAGCCTCTCACAACCTACAAATCCCTAAATCAATCATTCATCCTCTCGGGATGACAACCTATTGTTTGATGAACAAACACGATACATATATAATACATTAACTAAAACTCCATTTTCATGAAACAAAAAATATAGACCGATTATTATTCTGAAAATAAACTTTAGATCAATAAACTCTATCATAGCAACCAAACATGTACACTTGATCAGTTTACTTTTCTACTAGAGATTAGAGAAACAGAACATAAATACTCATAATATTCATTATATTTTATATTTAAATATATTTTAAGACAAAGGAAATACAATATTAGTAAGTCTGTTATTTATACAGAGAGAGAGAAATGTTATTTCCTTAATTGTAAAACGTAGAATATACGAGTAACTATCTGAAATATTATCAACAATAATATTTAGCAACATGATTTTCTAGTCCTTGCACAATCCTCGTCACATAGAGTTGGATTTTTGTTGCAGGACTTTTTGTCACCACAACAACACCAAAGCAATTGTTCCCTTACTTTTGAACACGAAGGAGAGCAAGCTAGCGAAATCTCGATTGTCTTGTTTCCATTAGTTTCATTATTTGTACCTATAAATCTAAAAATGATAATATTGGTTACAATGTTCACATATAAAATATACTGGCAATGCATATATACATAGAAAGTTAAATTATTTGCTATTATATATACGAGAGAAAGTACCCGCGCGTTGCGGTGGTGAGATGGTGGGGGTGATAGGTCATAGAGTGTGATAGGTCATAAGAGGTGATAGGTCATAGAGTGTAATAGCCAAATGCCTTAGCCGTACGGGCTCCGCCCTCGGATTTAAAATTCGTCGAAAGTATATCGAATGACCTCTCTAATGAAAAAACATGAAATTTTAAGAACACCCATATAATTTTTATAATTTATCGATGTACGGTTTTTGAGATAAAAGATTTTGAATGAATTAGAGGAATAAAATGATTTATGGAGGAGAGAGAAAATAATGAGTGGTTGAGATTTGAGGAGAGATGAAAATAAGTGGCTGAGATTTCTTCTAAGGATATTATAATTATTTAGTAAATATATTTAAATTAGTGAACAAATAATAGGGGCATTATAAGGTTTTCAAAAACTTAGTTGAAAAATTGAAAAAATTTGACGGGAACAAATGTTTTTATAATGTAGTAGAGATAGAGATAACATAAACTTACACTCATAACAAGCCAACAATGCAAGAAGGCTTATACAGAAGAGCATGGTACGAAATTCAATCAACTTAACCATCATGACCGGTGCAAGTTTGAGATCACTTTTACTCTTTTGTAAGAGAGAGACACATGAATATAATTTAATGAGTGATAATCAGGACGACGTCTATTTATACGTGAATTTAGCTAGAATAGTGACACCTCTTTTATCCCATTTAATTCGGTTAATTAGTTCCGTTAATCATAAAAGTTTTTATCGCAGTGGGCTTTCGCAATGAGTTTCCCCTAGATCTAGAAATGATAATCTGGGCTACCTAGCATGTTTCACATACGCATAACTCGTTTTTTGCCATTGGGTTACCCGAGTAGCTGAGTTTTATTCGTTGGCCGTTTACATGATTAGTTACCATTATACTTTTTCTTAACTTATTTAAAACTTTTTAAAAAATCAATTGTTTCTATGTACCACGAGTATATCATTATTGAGCTTGTGAAAAGATAGATGATGGCTCAATTGAGACATAGAAATATTTTCTAATAACCAAATTGGACAAAAGATAATTTTATAGCATGCAATAAATCAAGTAAAAATTATGTAGAAGTTTTAAGTAGAAAATCATAATCAGAAGGAAATAAATCAGTTCTTTTTTTTGAACAGTTAGTCGGTATTCGACATCAGAGAACACCTCACCGTATAATGGTGAAGCCCTGCACGTACTCTAGACTACGAGATGTAGACCATAAGCCGTTACAGGTGATTCAGGGAAAAAACCCACGGACTTGTCACTCCTAAGAGTCGAACCCAAGACCTGTGAGAAAAACCAGGGATGCATCTGCCAGTTGAGCTAGCTTCATTTGCAGAAATAAATCAGTTCTAGTTTATGTTTTTGACACATTTAATCCTAGTTCAAGCCTGAATGTCACTAGGGATGTGCGTGAGACTACAAAAATATGGTATCGGCCTCGAAAATTTCCAAAACATATTACCGGTACAATTTCATTTGTCATCCCATATCATTTCATGGTATCACGACCCCAATTCTCGTAAACCAACAAAATTAGATACCGGTTTCCGTCTCATTTCCCTTTCAGTATCATTTTTCGATACAAAGATCGAGACAGTATTGAAACAGGACCAGGATATGAGAAGTTCTGTTCATCCGTAAATGTCGTTCGGTTTTACAAAAATATACATATTTTTTTTTATCAACTTACCTATGTACCATTTAAAATTTATTAATATATGCCTTTCGTGTTTCTTTTATAACCATCAAATATCAAATATTGTTTAAAAATGACCATCATCAACTCCTAATGTATTCAGATATATGGTTGTTAGAAAATTAAAGAATATTGTACAGGTGATTAGCATATTTGAACAAGAGTTAAAAGTACATCCATTTTGAGCAAACTAGCTAAAACCATTTGCTTATACTAGAACCATTTTTCTCATATAACGTTATCAACAATGAGCATCTTTAATTAAGGACATGCTTAGAACACTTAAACTATAACGAAGTATGTTATATATCTATATTCCTTTATAATAATTATTAACCCCCTATTTTTAAAAAGTGTTAGAAAATAGTTAGATGCAAAAGTACTAAATTACCCTTAATAAATACCCACTATGGAAAGAGTTTTATAAATTACCAAATTTGCCCTTAATGAATTAATTTACACTCTAAACCTTTATTTTAATAATTAACACTTTAAGTCCTTATCTTCTAAAATATTTCACTATCACCTTTATATCAACCTACACCACTTGACACCGTCACCACCAATAATACCGTCACCGACACCACTAGACCGTCGTCCCGCCACCGCCGCCGCATTGCGCGGGTACCATGCTAGTAATATAATATAGATAATAATAATATCTATATATATAATAATATATATATATATATATAATATATATATATATTATATATGAATATAAGGTTGTCCCATACCCAAGCTTAGGTATGGAACCCCTCACATACCATTTTTTTAAACCATAAAATTCATGGGGGCCATGTGATTTAATTATTATACAACAAATATTAATATACCTAAGCTTAGGTCGGACAACCTTATATTCACTTTTCCCATATATATATATATATATATATATATATATATACATATTAATTTATATATTATAAATATTATTTGTTGTGAAGTTGTAAAAATTTAAAGTTAGATATCGAGAGAAACTTGGTGGCAAGATGAAGGCTTCTTGAACATCTCTTGTTGAGTCACATTGTGTTCATGATTTAGAAGTAAAGATTCACACGTACTCGAGTTATAAGTCGTCACAAGAAATATGTGCAAAGGAATGTATATCGAACATGGTACATATACAAGTTTTATTAATTTCTTGTGATTCTAATTAATAAAAAAAATTTACGAAGAAAATAAAATTAAAAAATCACATTTTATTGGAAAACTCAAGAAAGAAAATGGAGGGGGTGAAGCATGATATAATTAATCTCATGATTAAACATAGGGGTGTAAACGAGCCAAGTTGAGCCCGATCTTGGCAGTGTTCGAGCTCGAGCTCGAGATCATTTTGGAAGCTCGGGCTCGAGTTCGATCGAACCTTAGTGTTTAAACTCGAGCTCGGCTAGTGATGTATTAAGAAAGCTCGAGCTCGACTCGAGATCGGCTTGTTTGTCAAAAAAACTAAATGAATTCGAGCTTGGCTCGAGCTCGAGCTCGGTAAGTGATCAAAATTAAGCTCGATTATTTGAAACTCGTGAAAAAAGCTCGTTTAGGCTCGACTTGATTAGTATTTAAAAGCTCGATTAATATAATATGTATATATATATATATATATATATTGTGAAGTGATCAAGTGAGAACTAAAATAATGGTGAGAACCGTGAGAACCACTAAAAAACCATCTTTAAGGACTTAGCCCTTATAGTTAAGGGTTACGCCCGTACCGTATCCAACCGCCACCATCTCTTGGATCGCCGCCCATCAAATCCATACCATTCCCATATGCGTCCGGTGACAACCCCTTTAGAACGGATAAGGGCAACACCCGTACCGTATTCATACGCTTTCAACAAGCAACCCATATGATTTTTTACAAAAAAAAAAGAATTTTTTTTTTTTGGAATGGGTTTTTGTTAAAAGAAAATAAAAAAAATTTCAAAAAATAAAAAAATAAAAATTAAAAAAACCACACCAAAAAGGAGAAAGAGAAGAGGAGAGAAACTAGTGGTTCTCACTGTTCTCACTTATGTTTTGGTTCTCACATTAACCCTACCCTTATCTCTATATATATATAATTCTCTATCTCCAAGCGATGATGTGGCATGTCCCTGGACTCGCCACGTTATCTTTTTCCTATATGACGTTCATACGTTGTTGCTCTCTCAAATCTTGACACGTAAGCTGCCACCTCATTGGCCACGTATACATATATACTCCATCCGTCCCACTAAACGTGTCCTATTTTGAATTTTCAAAGTCTTCCTTTATAAACTTTGACTTTAAATATTTTGATTTGTGTTATATAATATTTGATAAAAATTATACCAATAAAATATACATTTAAAACTCAATCAATTCATATAATTTTCATCAAATATTATATAACACATATCAAAATAATTAAGGTCAAAGTTTATAAAAGAAGATTTTGAAAATTCAAAATAGGACACATTTAGTGGGACGAAGAGAGTATAACTTATCAATATCCATTATTAAAAATACAGAAAAATCAATAGCAAACAAGAAAAATGGGTATTGAACCGGCGACGTGCTACGAAAAGAATATTATAGGGCGAACCAATAGACCAACAAAGTGTTTTGTCTAAAAATTTTGCTTTCATATAAGTATTGTTTATATCCGCACAACTTTCAAGTTCACTTATATTTAACTAACAAATATTTATTTAAAAAAAAAAAATTATTTATTGTGAGTTCAAATTTTCAATGTTATTACATATATCAGTCAGCTAGGTTATACTTGTTCATCGGATGGGACATGTAAATAATTGAATTGTTATTTGAGTTTAATTGGTGGTAATAATATGTAATCTTATATTATCTTTTAAATAACATGAATTTAAGTTATTTTTTTGCAAACATATCAACATCAAAAAAAATAAAAAATAAAAAAACAATAAAATGCAAATGTAAAGTGCTAAACGTAGTTTGTAATGTCCTTTTAAAAAAAGGATAAATTGTATAATGTATTGCAAGATAATGTACGTGGTATGAAACAATATATATTTAAATGTATCGATTTTGTATTGCATGTGTATTTATAAGGGTTTGATTTTGAATTTGTATAATACATGGATATTATCGATATCTTAACTAATATTAGTATTTACTGAATATCTATTGTAGTTTGCACAAAAAAAAAGTTTTAAGTTAGATCAATTGGTTTATGCATAATATTACATGTGAACGTAGGGAATGATGACGTGGCGAATAAAATGCCATATAAAAATCATCATCCAGTCAACAGCTACATGAACATATGTTTTAATCAACTTAAATAGAATATTAAAAAGCTAATCATGGTAACCTTTTACCTAAATAGAATATTAAAAAGCTAATAGCAAGATTAAAACTCATAATTTCTAACTTCTAATCCTAAGCACAAAGCACTTTATTCAACTTAATGTTTGTTTATTTTTTACAAACTAGGGTAAACATTGAGTAAATACTAATACATATTTTTCTATCTTCATGATGTAATAATACTGCTGCTGGCGTATGTAATATGCCAAAATTCATTTTAGCTATTAATAATAATTAATCTTTAATTATTATTTATTTTATTTGAAAACTTATCATTTCAAAAAATACATTAAACCATGCATTAATTTACGCGAACCTATACTATATTACCACATAAGGAATTAATATTTGTAGTAAGTTACCTGCGCATAGTGACAACGATAATACGATAAAGTTATTTAAGCTCTCTCTCTATATATTTGGAAGTCGGTTATATCCAAGTTTGAGAAACGACTTGCGAGTTGGAAAGCTAATATGCTATCGATAGGAGGTAGGTCCACTCTTATATCTTCTGTATTGGGTTCTTTGGGCATTTATTTTTTTTCCATGTTTAGGATGCCTAAGAAAGTTAATCATATTCTGGAATCGATTCGTTCTTCATTTTTTTGGGGGAGCTCGAAACAAAAACGAAAAATTGCGTGGGTTAAATGGGGAACTGTATTAGCTTCTAAAGACGATGGGGGTATTGGTCTTGGAAGTCTTGATGCAATGAACCAGGCGCTACTTTATAGATGGAGATGGCGTGCCCTTAATGAACCGCATAGCATATGGGTGAAAGTTTTACAAGCAATACATGGAGATGATTGTTTTTCTAAACTGTACGTCAAGAACAAAGGGTTGTGGCATTCTATCATCGACTCGATAAATCATACACATGAATACTCAGATTTGAATATCAAATGTATGAGCCGTAAAGTGGGGGATGGATCTTGTACCAAATTTTGGACTGAACCTTGGTGTGATAGCGAAGCTCTTGCTGAAAAATTCCCTAGACTAGCGGCCCTTGATTTGGACAAACATTGTGTTGTTAGTGACCGCTGGGAAGCTTCTGGTTGGAGTTGGAAATGGCGCAGGCCTTTAAAAACTGCTCGTGAAAGTGAACAACTCAACCAACTTATAAGCAAGTTACCTAGAGACTTGGTCAGTGAGGATCGAGATAAATGGTGTTGGAATTTCAACGGGGAGATCAGTTTCTCTATTGCCCAAATTCGTAAGTCGGTTGATCATCATTGTATTCCTACTGATGCTAATTTGAAAACCAAATGGAACTTTCTTGTCCCCAAGAAAGTCAACATCTTTATTTGGAGATTAAGAAGAAATTGTTTACCAACAAATGTGAACCTTTTTGCCAGAGGTATTGACGTGACAAGTTTTCGATGCGAGCTTTGTCAGTCGGGAATTGAAACCATTAACCATCTCTTTAATCGGTGCAAGATGGCGAAAGAAGTTACGATTCTTCTTAACAACTGGACTCGGCTGGTTATTCCTAATTCTCCACCTGAAGATATTCTCAAATGGTGTGATACTTTGAACATTTCTGGTAAGAACCGAAAAATACTTGAAGCTATTTTATACACCTCGTGGTGGTACATTTGGAAAGCGAGAAACGAGGTACTTCATAATAACTCGAAAGCAAACAGTTTGAATATATTCCAGGCTATCATTTCTTGTTCATATCTTTGGGTTCACAACCGGGATAGAAAGGATTCTTATGTTTGGGATGAGTGGTTAGTCAAGCCGTTGCATACTGATTAATGCTTCAAGTTGTATGTTCGTATCTTTATGTCTTGGCCTGTTTCTTAGGTTCGTTTCGCAGTTTTATATATCGAGTAGGGTCTAGATTAGTTTGCTTTTAGTAATATCTAGATGTCTCTTGTAATTGTATTTTTTACAGCTAGTGTCTTGCTAGTTGTATATATTAATAAAATTCTGCCGTTCCAAAAAAAAAAAAAGCTCTCTCTATATAAATCTATAGCAATTTATGATTATGAGGCTATCTTAAAAACTTAACAATTAAGATTTTGATGATGTGGTGAAAAAAATTTTAAATTGTATTATAACTCATCCTTCACTTAATTAAAAATACATTTAAAAAAACAATATATTTCTATAGTATGTTACAGCTCAACTTTTACATAATAAATATATTCATTTCTAAGAAGTAAGAATGATTCCTATTTTAATATAGTTTAAATAATAATAGTAATAATAATAATAATATTAAGTCTAAATAGCCGATTAGAAAATTATATTATGATATAAACTAAACCACTTATTGAAAATGATGATTACTTTTACTTTTTTTTTGGTTGAAAAGAGTGAATTACTCGCAAATGATGGGAGGTATAACATACGTTGTTTTTACTGGATCCGCGTTAGAGAGCGTCTAGCAAAATAGATCCTCAATTTAAGTCACTCGATGAGAAACCCCTATCACCGAATGAAAAACTCTCACAGGCTCACCATAAGTGGAAATTAAATATATGTGGTCACTCCAAATATGTTTAGGGTAGAGTTCAAACATGAGACCTCTTGTGAGGAAACATAACTCATGTTTTTATCTATATGGTATTAAATTGTTTCTGTATATACACACTCATAATATTAATTCGAGTTGTAGCTTTATTATAACTATACGTATGATACGATATTTTCATAAATACATGATACATCTTCTTATATACGTATGATACGATATTTTCATCTTATCTCTTTTTATTTTCTTCTTAAATATTTTTATTTTCATTAACATTAAAGAGGATGTCACTCAATGATACATTATACGAGTACCTATAATTCATACTCCATTAACATTAAGAATTTATAAGTACATGATACCTAATATACGCATGATAAGATATGTCTTACTTGCGACTGTGAATATCGTTGTAAACATATAGTCTGTATCTACTTTTACTAATAGACGTAACAACCATACCCGGAATCTTAATGGGTTATATGTTTAAGGTTACAAAAATTTCACAAAAAATTATGTGTGTTATTCACTGAATGTTTTCTTTTATATTAAGTTTTTGTAGAATTATTTGTTAGAAATTTATTTCAGCTCGTGCAACGCGCGTGCCAAAAACCTAGTATTATCTATCTATCTATATTATAACTAAAAGAGGAGGTTGAGGGTACACTAGGCTAGGGCTGTAAACGGTTCGGTTCGGTTAGCTAGAAATCTTGAACCGTTTTTTCGGATTCGGTTCGGTTAGCTAGAATTTTTGAACCGTTAACTTCGGTTACCCGTAAATCGGTTACCCGAAAAAATCGGTTAATTGCGGTTCGGTTTTCGGTTAACCATTTCTTAAAGTCACGCTAATATAAAGTTCAATTTTCATTATAATAGTCAATTTACATTGTTAACTAATATTTTTGATATATATTTTAAACAAAGTTAACAAATTTTCTTAAAAACATGTTGTATATATAAGAAAATTACTTCGAATATTTGAAGATAATAATCGATTGCGAAAGAAAGTAAGAAAAATGGTTACAAATTTAAGCAATAAATGTATGAAATTAACTAAATAGATATGTAAATGAAGTATTCATGTAATATATATGTGTGTCAATATACATATATGATTTATATGTAGACATATATCAAAATTCGGTTCGGTTCGGTTAACCGCGGGTAATGAAAATTAAAAACCGTAACCGAACCGTTATACATCGGTTTTTCGGTTTTCGGTTTTTTTGGGTTTCGGTTTTTTTCGGTTTCGGTTTTTTCGGTTACGGATCACGCGGTTCGGTCCGGTTTTTCGGTTTTCTGGTTATTTTTTTACACCCCTACACATGGCAACCCTAATCCCCCTCCTTGAGCCTAATTCTCTCTCCTAATTAATCCTCTATATTTCTATATTTTTTTAAAATTTTCTAGGCCGACCTATATTCTATTAAAAAATAAAAAACAAATCTTTTTATTGTAATACCCGTCATTTTAAAACCTGGATTTTCAAGAACTTTTGCCTAACGGCGTTTAGAAATGCGGAAACAGAACCTTTAAAACATAACTAATCCGTAACGGATAGTTCATTTATAAAAAGTGGTGTTACTACGTCCATATCATCAAAACAGTATAAGATAATCCAGATTTGGCACCAACATGAATGCCAACATAAATATTACATAAGTCTTAATAAAAGTAGCCAACATCATTATGGCTAAACATGAATGTCTAAGCGGGAAAACTAAACATCTTCTTTATAGCAACTATCCGCCTCACCAAGCTAAGTCTTTCACTAACTCAAACCTGCTTAACCTGGGGGAACAATGTTTTTCAAAAGAGCAAGTGTTAGCTTTAAAAGCTAAGTAAGATAACATGGGTTTAAGAAATCATTTGCCAATTCATTATATATTAACAAAAGCATTTCATTATTGTTAATATCACATAATCGTCATAGCACATGTCATATTACATTAAAGTTATCACCTACACAACATAAAACATAACACATTAGGATTCATCATATTCCTAATTGTGTCTATCCTTTCATACTTTACTTTCTTTCTTTACTTTTCTTTTGCCTAGACGTAGGCTATGTGACATAAGCCACACATACTTAGGGATATGGGGTTGTGTGTAGGCGGCCATAAGACCTTACATGGAGTCCTCACACCCGACTTTGATGGGTAGACCTTACGGTGGTCCATCGTCGTCGTTAAGGAAAGACAAAGTCAATCCAACTGAGTATACCGTTTAACCTTTGCGCGTGTAGTGGTTAGTTACTTCACCCGGATACACTCAAACATAACTATGCCACGGGGAGGTATCTAGATTCCCGCACCACGTGACCACGTACACACTAGCTCCGAGGAACTAGCATGAGTTAAGCTTAACACAACTTTATACTTTTGCTCGAGACTTCTTTATTATATTAGCTTAGGCTACACTTTCACCTAAACTAATCACATACATCTTTTCTTTACTTTAGGACCCTTAATCGTGCACGTGTCATGACAAACCTATAGAAGTCTAGTGACTAGGTGATTAAGCCATGCATATGAACACATAACATAGACATATGTATAATCATATCATTATAACATGATAGCAATACATCATAAACATTTCATCATAGCATTCATAAGATTACCATCATATCGTCTTATATTTACATCATAAACATTTTATCTTATTACATACTTCATTCCATCATATCATCATAACATAACATATTCATATTTCATTTCATCATAGCATTCATAAGATTACCATTCATCATCAATGGTAATCATAATCAATCCCATAGTAACCTCCCATACATTCCCGAATACATACAAGTAGGGCGGATGCACTATGTATATACTGGGGGGTATGGCCCCCGATGGCATCCAAAAGATATGCTAGTAACCTTTTACTTTTATTACATCATTACGTCTACTTTGTGTGTCTTATATTAACTTGCCCCCACTTAAAAATATGTATGCCCTCAGCACAATAAAATCACTCCCTCAAAAATCCTTTTAATGTTTTTATCTTAAAAATAACTCATGTAAGGTGCTGAATGTATAGGAGAAGATGGTAATATAATTTGTTTTGTTTTCCGATGTGGGAAAACTTCTAAATGCTACTCCCAAATGATACCTACTAATTTGATAAATTTCCAGTTACAACTTGGTTTTCGGTTATATTTCTTGTAAAAATTTTAAGCATATTTGATATCAAAATCTATAGCTTGAACTTAACCGAAATCAAATTGAGAAATTGTAGACGTAGTGTATATAGCAGTCTTTCTATTTTGTTTTAGCTCAACATAAAAGAATTTTAAAGTACAAATAACATTCATGATTCATATACAATTTAAGCTTTCTCATGTAACTCGGTTTTTACAAATGCCAGAATTGAATAATATGTGAAGCATAAAGCACAAAACAGCAACGAAAGATATGGTTTGATTGAAATCTCATTAACAAGCTCAATTTTTTAAGGATATATTAAGAATAGACAACAACATAGTTTATACGTTAGTTCGACCGGCCCGTATAAGAATAGACAACAACATTGTTTATACGTTAGGTCGACCGGCCCGTATAAGAATAGACAACAACATAGTTTATACGTTAGTTCGACCGGCCCGTATAAGAATAGACAACAACATTGTTTATACGTTAGTTCGACCGGCCCGTATAAGAATAGACAACAACATTGTTTATACGTTAGGTCGACCGGCCCGTATAAGAATAGACAACAACATAGTTTATACGTTAGTTCGACCGGCCCGTATAAGAATAGACAACAACATTGTTTATACGTTAGGTCGACCGGCCCGTATAAGAATAGACAACAACATAGTTTATACGTTAGTTCGACCGGCCCGTATAAGAATAGACAACAACATTGTTTATACGTTAGTTCGACCGGCCCGTATAAGAATAGACAACAACATTGTTTATACGTTAGGTCGACCGGCCCGTATAAGAATAGACAACAACATAGTTTATACGTTAGTTCGACCGGCCCGTATAAGAATAGACAACAACATTGTTTATACGTTAGGTCGACCGGCCCGTATAAGAATAGACAACAACATAGTTTATACGTTAGTTCGACCGGCCCGTATAAGAATAGACAACAACATTGTTTATACGTTAGTTCGACCGGCCCGTATAAGAATAGACAACAACATTGTTTATACGTTAGGTCGACCGGCCCGTATAAGAATAGACAACAACATAGTTTATACGTTAGTTCGACCGGCCCGTATAAGAATAGACAACAACATTGTTTATACGTTAGTTCGACCGGCCCGTATAAGAATAGACAACAACATTGTTTATACGTTAGGTCGACCGGCGCGTTTTGACACATTAAAATTTGCCCTCAGTATTAGCATTTCCTGGATCCGCCACTGCATACAAGTATACAAACATTTATTTGGGGAAGTTAACTTGTAAAAACTATGTTTTGTTGTCCCTCATTTGATAAAATATGTTATCTTACCTCTTTAAGCACGCAATAATACAAACCTCGCACAAGTCAAAGACTCAACAATCAACGCTCTAACCTTGGGAACCTACGATGTACAAAAGAATCTGATTAAATCCTAATCTATTGAATTTACAATAAGATCATGTTTTCGATTTAGCAAGTCTAGTAATAATTAGCAGCATGTTAATGATATCAACTAGAGAAATAATGTCCAAATACATCACTCTTGTTGACATGAAATTTACGTGTAGATTACATGGAGTTTCACTCCCACGTAACATCATCAATATAGGATTATGTACCTTTCATATATATCTCCATTATCTTTTCTAAGACTTCAGATCAAGGACTGGAATCGAGATTTACACCGACCCATAGCCTAAAGTTATACTTCCATTAGTTCTTTAATTAATTGAAAACTTATTAACCAGTCGCTACTTCTAAAACTACAAATTACCTTGAGGCAGGGAAACAAAAGGAACGTACGTACTCCTTCAACATATATAGCCCCGACAATATTCTTGACAATATTCACCTCCAGTGGTTATTTTCGCAACATCATTACAAGCTCACCGCTGGATCCCGTTCTAGCTAGGTGTCACCATGTCGTCCTTGCAAGCGTGATCGAGGTTTGACAGCTGCTCCATCACCCGAGCCCGCCCTTGCACCTCTGATTGTTGACAATATTAACCGTAACTATCATGAACAACTAGTAACTTCGTGACGAAACCAAGCTCGAACCTATATATAAACAACGGAAACTTGTATTCTCGCCATCGATAGCTACATAACGATACTCAAAATAAACTACCTTATATATCTACATTCAAATCCTCTCGGCAAAAACCCGAAAGTGTCAAGCGAAAGGCACCATCACCGATCTCCCTTTTTAGCTCGCTCTCTCCTTATCTGACGCAACGCTAGTTGTTTTTATGGTGTATTTCACCAGGTTTTCTAGTGACTGTCACGCATGATAAGAGCATAACCCCAACTCGACCGAACATGAGACTAATATGCGTACATGATACTACAAACCAAGAACCTGATTGTACATTACCAACATGCTGGTTGCATCTGTTGGATATCAGGCCCAAGATTCACTCACAATTTACTCTAAATATATGTAAAATATTATGGAGAGGATGAACAATAAAAATATGCAGAGACTTTTATATTTACCAAAAGGAAAAGTGTGTTTTCATTCATAAACTATTGGGGCTACAAATAGCCTTACAAAAGACAACTGCAAACATAAAAGTAGGAATAAAATACTACTAGCTATTGACCCACTCTCCTAAACATGTACTGCCTATCCCACGTACATATTCATAATATTCGGTCAAAGCTTTACCAATTCAAATTGACTTCTACTAAAACTAAACCATAAAATGAACTACTTTAGACTTCAACTTTCACCCATGTATCATGCAACATAAACGTGAAGCTATAGTCCAACTTATTTCATGCATCCAAATAACTAAACTTAAACTAATTACCTTAAGTGAAGATTAAATCTCAACACACCCCCTTAATCTTGACTTCACTTTATCAAAGCAAAGGCACCTCATCCTCAATTAAATTAGTCTCTTCTTCTTTCGTTTCCTTCTTGGTACACTCCGCCGCGTAATGACCATACTCTTGACAATTGTAGCATTTTATGTGTCGTTTATCTCTATACCCACCTCGATCTTCATTAGGCTGAAAACGACCTCCTCTACCTCTACCATAACCGCGACCTCTTCCATAACCACGACCTCTTCCACTTTGGCCTTGATCAAAATCACCACGTCTAGCCCTTTCTTCCCAATCTTCCCTTGTAAGCAACAATTTCCCTTGATCATTTTCTTCCTCATCAAAAACTTTAATTCTATCTTCATATGCTTTCAACCTCCCTACCGCTTCATCAAGTGTCATCTCATCTAACTTGGAGTATTGCTCAATAGATGCAACAATTTGCAAATATTTCTTTGGAACACCACTAAAAAATTTCCTTACCACCACCTCATCTTCCAAACTAGACCCAAGACTCTTGTACTTTGTAGCAATTTCACTTAGTTTGCCCGAAAAGTCATCAAGCGTCTCGCCATCTTTCATCTTCAACATGTCTAGTTCGGTTCTTAGAGTTTGGAGCCTCGCCTTTTGAACTCTTTCGACTCCCAAATACCGCGAACGAAGCGCTTCCCACACATCTTTTGCATCTTTATGTATTGACACTTGAATCAACACATCTTCGGGTAGAGTTTGAAACACAAATGCTCTTGCCAATAAGTTATTCTTTGCATTAACCACTGCTCCTTCCGTTGCCGGCTTAACCGCTTCCCACAAACCATATGCTTGTAGGATCGACTCCACCATAATCGACCAACTTGTGTAGTTTGTAGCCGTTAACTTGGGACATTGCAATGGAATGCTACTGCTTGGATTGTTCACGGGTACAATAGGACCAGCTTCTCCACTAGAACCCGACATCTTGCTATTTCACCTGACAAAATAGAACAAAAAACACAAAACACAAAAAAAACTCTCTGTTCTTTCTCGCACACAACAACCAGCACTTTAACACCTTTTAATTCTTTTCTTTCCAACACCACTTCTCCACAAAACACAAATCACTTTGCTTCACACAGAATCAAAACAAGATCAGCAACTCAACTAATACGTACCACAAAACTCTTCTTTTTTCACTCAGAAATTTTCTGTTTTCTCACACAAACTTCACTACAACTCAAGCACACATCCTCTCTTCACTCGAATTGAATCACACAGATCAGTTACACATACCTCTTCTCTGTTTCTGACCACACAGATCAGCCCACTCTCGCCTATAACACACAGCTTTATCTCGACTTTTGCTTCTTCACATGAACTTAGAGCTTTGTTCAGACCTCTCTATACACTGATTTGGTTCACATAGAACCCCTTAACGACACTAGTTTGAGCCGAAGCTCTGCTACCAATTGTTGGATATCAGGCCCAAGATTCACTCACAATTTACTCTAAATATATGTAAAATATTATGGAGAGGATGAACAATAAAAATATGCAGAGACTTTTATATTTACCAAAAGGAAAAGTGTGTTTTCATTCATAAACTATTGGGGCTACAAATAGCCTTACAAAAGACAACTGCAAACATAAAAGTAGGAATAAAATACTACTAGCTATTGACCCACTCTCCTAAACATGTACTGCCTATCCCACGTACATATTCATAATATTCGGTCAAAGCTTTACCAATTCAAATTGATTCTACTAAAACTAAACCATAAAATGAACTACTTTAGACTTCAACTTTCACCCATGTATCATGCAACATAAACGTGAAGCTATAGTCCAACTTATTTCATGCATCCAAATAACTAAACTTAAACTAATTACCTTAAGTCAAGATTAAATCTCAACAGCATCTTAAACCTACTACCTACAGAAAACGAACTCCATATATACCTTTGAATCCTCATCCCTCGATCACGTACCTCGTCCTCAAAGCCTACCCCAACATATTATGACGGGTTTGGTTAACGTTTGATGATCTATGGCTAGCTACTAATTAAAGACGAGATCACTATGACATCCTTTAATCGAACATTATGTAAGAAACCTTATTTGTGTATCATAAAAATAATATATCATCATTCTTCTAAATAAAGTGATTGAAACGCCGACCTGACACGGTTTTCTTTTCAAAAGTTATCTACTAGTTCTATAACTTTGCAAGCCAGCCCTTTTACTTTCTAATACTAATTGTTTTCGTTTAATAAATTTAATACACATCTAATTACCAATAGTTGGCCAAAAATAGTTCACTTTAGTTGTATCAAAGCTCTATGACAACTTAACTGTATAAATGCACATTTATCACACAAACATCCCATTGCACTTTAAATAAAATAACCAATGAGACCCTAATACATAATTTGACAAGCCATGTATAATAACTTTTTTGTTAGTTATAGAACTCTCTTATTAACTAAAATCGAAAAATAAAACTACATAGTTACATAACTAAGTAATATTGATCATCACACGCTCTCTTCTACTAATGTTTAGTAATAATTTTACCAAAACTAGTACATTTAACTCTTCCAACTTAAAGGTAATGGGACCCAACAGACTACAAACTTTTAGGATGTTACAATTATCCTTAAAACTCTCCCAAAAATTATTATATATATACAACCTAGGAAAAAACCTCACGAATTCTCAACAAAAAAAAGGGTTCGACTATCTCACGAATTCTCAACAAAAAATTCGACTTACTCAACAAACAAAAAGTTTTTTTTATATATGTTTATATATTATTATATTATTAATCATGTTATATATTGAACCAATCCTCGTAAAGTCACTATATTTGAACCAATTTGTTCAGCTTCCGAGTCTTTATAAATTGCTTCAATTTGTTCCATTTATGCAACTAATGGTTTTGTTAATTTATACTTTTTGTACCTAGCAGTATGTATGTTAATTTTTGTTCCAAATGAATTTGGGTGATATATCATCTATTTCGATAGATTAGTTAGTTTTGGAGCTATTGTTCATGATTTCATCTTCAATACCAAGTTAAAGACAACATCATTGTAATATGATGGATTTCCATTGTTATGCTTTTTGTAGGTTGCTACATACGATGCGACTGGGAAAAAGAGGTAAATGCTTAGCAAAAATGACATTGGTGTTGGAATGTGATCACGTTAAATAAACGCATGTCCGGAAATCATTTAAGCCTACGGGGTCACACAAAATGACACGTAAACTCTATATAATTAATTAATGTATTAAAGTAATATATTAATTAATATGATCATGAAATGATTAATAAACATAAGTTAATAGTTATATAAATGTTTATTAATTAAAAGAGATGGCTTAAAGTGTAAATTAGGAGTTTCCTAATTGTACAATAAAGGGGGGGCCGACCTAGTAGAGGGTTTCCTAATCCTCTACAAACTTGGTCACCAAGTCATAAACCCTTTTAATTAAAGCCTATAAATAGAGGGTTATAGTTAAGGGTTTTTCATAAGTTCCATAAGGTAAAACCCTAACTAAAAACACTCTTTCTCTCCCTCCTCTTGTTCGATCGGCCGTAGGAAACAAACCAAGGGTTTTCGGTTTTTAAGGGGTTCGACACTTAGGGGATTTACACAACGGGTTTGTGAGTTCGTGATCGAGTACTAGCATACGATATAGGGGTGTCAAGTGTGCGATCGTAGAGGGGTTTTACTTTAAACCCTAATTAATAATAATCTTATTATTATTACTTTATTGGAAGCTTACGCTAAAAGGTACATATTCAATTCTCTCTTTGTTAATTAATATGATTGCATATACGTTCTTATCCGCTGCGTACTCGTGTATTGTTATATGTTTATGTTCATAAATCCTAACAGTGGTATCACGAGCCTAATATGTGATATATTAGTTACAAAGTTCAAAACTTGAAGGGGGGTTTAGGGTTGGTTCGAATTTAATTAATTATTAAATATTAAAATTGGTTTTCTTTATTTGTTTTTAATTAATTTTCGATTTTAATTAAATAAAAATTAGGTTTTTTGTTTAATTAATTCAACCTAATTTTAATGGTTAATTGAAACCCTCTAAGCAAGTTTTGATTATGTGAATTGACATGTTTATTTGATATAAATTGTATGCTTGTATCTTTTATATTTAAAGTTGTTAAATAGAAGTAAAAATCATAAGGAATTCATGCAAAATTCTTTATGGTTATTACTTAGATATTTAGATATATATTGCTTAGTCTAATGGTCCAATAATTAGGGTTAATTATTTGATAATTGTGTGACTATGTGAATTTTTTCGTGTCATTTTTTTCTGCTTGACACCAGTTCACTAAAAAATTCATATAAATCAACCGTAATGAGTTAGGAGTTTCCCTTTGGACAGTAGATGCTCAACTCATAGGGATACAACTTTGTAGTTCTGGTCGAAGCTTGATTCTGACCAGAAACTGGTCTAAACAGGTCGTGAAGCTACTGGAATTTTCCAGTCAGCATGTTTATGTGTAATTACTTGCTAATAGTTTGTTTAAAGGCTTACGCAATCAAGGTAACTTGATGTATGTGGTCCTCTTCTTTGAAGGGGGCGCCGACTTAGACATATACATTAACCATAGTGACCATGTTTAGGTGGCCCACCTTAACTCGTTGCATGATTAATTAGTTAATAGTTAGTAAGTTTATTATTTTGCTTCTTTTATTGTGATATAAATGGTGATGCAAAATTGTTTTATTGGAAAAGAATAAACTTGATTAAGAATTATCGAAATATGATTTTGTTTTAATAAAATTGGGGTTTTACAACCAAGAGATACACCGGCTCACCCATTTGAACAAACTCTAAGAGAGGTATAAGTCGGAGTGCGCTAGCCTCCTAAAAGAACGGGTTTTTAATTGCGTCTATCGCAAACCTTTGCTCTTGCGCTTCTTTGTGCGTTCGAATGGAGCTACCGAGCTCTTTTGTGTTGCTAAGACTATAAAAATGATTTTATTAAACATTATGTTATGAAAATTGGCATGAGTCTTCATACATAAACTTTTGATTCACATCAAATGCATTACCCATCAAATGCCACCCACTTTGCTAAGAACACTTGCAAGTGCTTTTTGCTCTACGTGAGACCGTAGGTGAATTGTATCTAACAAGGTAAATTACTACTCATCGTGAGACCGGTGGTAGACTATTTACATGTTCTTAATTGGGCGACATAAAGCGAGTTAAGAGGTGAGACCTTAACCCGTGGCATAAGATGGGACAAAACATGTTTACAAAACACTTAACACCCCATTAAAGTGTTGTTGTAAGTCCCATAAATCTAGGAATTGCACTTGTAATACAATTATTGATCGTCACTTACCTTTTGAGTATGTCATTTCTAGCAGATCAACTGATGAAATGATTGTATGTCAATTGGATCCTAGCCTTAATGAAATTAATTGTTAAATGAATTTAACATGGGTAAATTATATTTCTTAAGGATTATTATCGAAAATACCGATAATTGAACTTTTGTCTGTTTTGTAGATGGCAACAACAAATCCTTCTCAAAAAATACACCAATCGGCTTTTAGGTCGAAGCTAGAAAAAGAAAAACTTTCTGGAACCAACTTCAATGATTGGTTTCGTCAGCTGAGAATTGTTCTAAGAGCCGAGAAGAAATTGGATGTCCTTGAAGTGCAGTTGCCCGCTGTTCCGGGTGCCAATGCTACAACTGCAGCATTGGCGGAATATAATGCTCTGTATGATAGACATAATGAGGTTGCTTGTTTGATGCTCGGGAGCGTGAATCCTGAACTTCAAAAGAAGTTCGAGACTTATAATCGTTATGATATGATCAATGAACTCAAGTCTATCTATGAAAAACAAGCTGGAGTGGAATTGTTTGAACTTGTTGAAACACGAGCAAGGAACACCGGTGAGCCCTCATGTACTCACGATGAAGAGTTACTTTGAGCAATTGGAAAGGTTGAACTATGCCTATCATCCGCCTATTGCTATTGGCATAATCCTTAAGTCTCTTTCTAAGGACTTTGAGGAGTTTGTGCGCAATTACAATATGCATAGCATGAGTAAAACCATAGTTGAACTTCATGCCATGTTGATTGAGTATGAGAAAAAGCTTCCAAAGAAAACTGCTACACCCCAAGTTCTTACGATCAAGGGGGGAAGGATCCAGAAAGGGAAACAACCGAGAGCTAAGGGCAAGAACGATGGTAAGGGAAAACAAGTTGCTACCGTCCCGAAACCTAAAAAGACCCCTCCGGCGAAAAAGGAACATCCGGCTAAAGACCAGACTTGTTACCACTGTGCTGAAGTGGGACACTGGAAGAGGAATTATCCCTAAGTATCTAGTTGAGTTGAATGCGAAGAAGAAGCAAGCTGGTTCGGCCAGTACTTCAGGTATCTTCACAATTGAATTATATTCCTTTTCTAAGCGTAATTCGTGGGTTTATGACACCGGGTGTGGAACTCATATCTGTAATTCTTTACAGGGGCTTAGAAGGAGAAAGAAACTGAAACCAGGATCTTTACAACTGTTCGTGGGAAATGGTCTACCGGCAGCTGTAGAATAAATAGGAGACTATCATTTAGTTTTACCTACTGGTTTAGTTATTGTTTTATAAAATTGTCATTATGCACCATCTATTACTAGAGGTGTAATTTCAGTTTCTTTGTTGAATAACAACGGATTCATTAATGTTTTTAATGATTATGGTATTTCAGTTTCTCGAATAACAACGGATTCATTAATGTTTTTAATGATTATGGTATTTCAGTTTCTTTGTTGAATAACAACGGATTCATTAATGTTTTTAATGATTATGGTATTTCAGTTTCTTTGTTGAATAACAACGGATTCATTAATGTTTTTAATGATTATGGTATTTCAGTTTCTTTGTTGAATAACAACGGATTCATTAATGTTTTTAATGATTATGGTATTTCAGTTTCTTTGTTGAATAACAACGGATTCATTAATGTTTTTAATGATTATGGTATTTCAGTTTCTTTGTTGAATAACAACGGATTCATTAATGTTTTTAATGATTATGGTATTTCAGTTTCTTTGTTGAATAACAACGGATTCATTAATGTTTTTAATGATTTGGTATTTCAGTTTCTTTGTTGAATAACAACGGATTCATTAATGTTTTTAATGATTATGGTATTTCAGTTTCTTTGTTGAATAACAACGGATTCATTAATGTTTTTAATGATTATGGTATTTCAGTTTCTTTGTTGAATAACAACGGATTCATTAATGTTTTTAATGATTATGGTATTTCAGTTTCTTTGTTGAATAACAACGGATTCATTAATGTTTTTAATGATTATGGTATTTCAGTTTCTTTGTTGAATAACAACGGATTCATTAATGTTTTTAATGATTATGGTATTTCAGTTTCTTTGTTGAATAACAACGGATTCATTAATGTTTTTAATGATTATGGTATTTCAGTTTCTTTGTTGAATAACAACGGATTCATTAATGTTTTTAATGATTATGGTATTTCAGTTTCTTTGTTGAATAACAACGGATTCATTAATGTTTTTAATGATTATGGTATTTCAGTTTCTTTGTTGAATAACAACGGATTCATTAATGTTTTTAATGATTATGGTATTTCAGTTTCTTTGTTGAATAACAACGGATTCATTAATGTTTTTAATGATTATGGTATTTCAGTTTCTTTGTTGAATAACAACGGATTCATTAATGTTTTTAATGATTATGGTATTTCAGTTTCTTTGTTGAATAACAACGGATTCATTAATGTTTTTAATGATTATGGTATTTCAGTTTCTTTGTTGAATAACAACGGATTCATTAATGTTTTTAATGATTATGGTATTTCAGTTTCTTTGTTGAATAACAACGGATTCATTAATGTTTTTAATGATTATGGTATTTCAGTTTCTTTGTTGAATAACAACGGATTCATTAATGTTTTTAATGATTATGGTATTTCAGTTTCTTTGTTGAATAACAACGGATTCATTAATGTTTTTAATGATTATGGTATTTCAGTTTCTTTGTTGAATAACAACGGATTCATTAATGTTTTTAATGATTATGGTATTTCAGTTTCTTTGTTGAATAACAACGGATTCATTAATGTTTTTAATGATTATGTAATTTCAGTTTCTTTGTTGAATAACAACGGATTCATTAATGTTTTTAATGATTATGGTATTTCAGTTTCTCGAAATAATGTACATTATTTTAATGCTATTGCTTGTGATGGTATTTATGAAATTGATATGCATGGTTGTGATTCAAATGATAATTCAATGTATAGTGTTAGCAAACGAGTCAAGCCCAATTTGGACTCGACTTATCTTTGGCATTGTCGTCTTGCACATGTTGGCAAGAAACGCATTGAAAGGCTTCAACGTGAAGGGATCTTACAATCAAATGATGAATCATTTGACAAATGTGTGTCTTGTGTTTCCGGAAAGATGACAAGAAAACCTTTTCTGCATAAACCAGAGAGGGCTAAAGAGCTACTTGGACTAATACATACTGATGTATGTGGCCCATTTAGACATGTGTCAAGGAAAGGTGCTAGCTACTTCATCACTTTTACGGATGATTTCAGTCGTTATGGTTATGTTTACTTGCTTAAACATAAACATGAAGTCTTCGAAACATTCAAAGAGTTTAAAAATAAAGTAGAATCAATATATATATATATATATATATAGAATGATATATATATATATATATATATATATATATATATATATATATATATATATATATATATATATATATATATATATATATATATATATATATATATATATATATATATATATATATATATATATATATATATATATATATATATATATATATATATATATATATATATATATATATATATATATATATATATATATATATATATATATATATATATATATATATATATATATATATATATATATATATATATATATATATATATATATATATATATATATATATATATATATATATATATATATATATATATATATATATATATATATATATATATATATATATATATATATATATATATATATATATATATATATATATATATATATATATATATATATATATATATATATATATATATATATATATATATATATATATATATATATATATATATATATATATATATATATATATATATATATATATATATATATATATATATATATATATATATATATATATATATATATATATATATATATATATATATATATATATATATATATATATATATATATATATATATATATATATATATATATATATATATATATATATATATATATATATATATATATATATATATATATATATATATATATATATATATATATATATATATATATATATATATATATATATATATATATATATATATATATATATATATATATATATATATATATATATATATATATATATATATATATATATATATATATATATATATATATATATATATATATATATATATATATATATATATATATATATATATATATATATATATATATATATATATATATATATATATATATATATATATATATATATATATATATATATATATATATATATATATATATATATATATATATATATATATATATATATATATATATATATATATATATATATATATATATATATATATATATATATATATATATATATATATATATATATATATATATATATATATATATATATATATATATATATATATATATATATATATATATATATATATATATATATATATATATATATATATATATATATATATATATATATATATATATATATATATATATATATATATATATATATATATATATATATATATATATATATATATATATATATATATATATATATATATATATATATATATATATATATATATATATATATATATATATATATATATATATATATATATATATATATATATATATATATATATATATATATATATATATATATATATATATATATATATATATATATATATATATATATATATATATATATATATATATATATATATATATATATATATATATATATATATATATATATATATATATATATATATATATATATATATATATATATATATATATATATATATATATATATATATATATATATATATATATATATATATATATATATATATATATATATATATATATATATATATATATATATATATATATATATATATATATATATATATATATATATATATATATATATATATATATATATATATATATATATATATATATATATATATATATATATATATATATATATATATATATATATATATATATATATATATATATATATATATATATATATATATATATATATATATATATATATATATATATATATATATATATATATATATATATATATATATATATATATATATATATATATATATATATATATATATATATATATATATATATATATATATATATATATATATATATATATATATATATATATATATATATATATATATATATATATATATATATATATATATATATATATATATATATATATATATATATATATATATATATATATATATATATATATATATATATATATATATATATATATATATATATATATATATATATATATATATATATATATATATATATATATATATATATATATATATATATATATATATATATATATATATATATATATATATATATATATATATATATATATATATATATATATATATATATATATATATATATATATATATATATATATATATATATATATATATATATATATATATATATATATATATATATATATATATATATATATATATATATATATATATATATATATATATATATATATATATATATATATATATATATATATATATATATATATATATATATATATATATATATATATATATATATATATATATATATATATATATATATATATATATATATATATATATATATATATATATATAACGTGAAGGGATCTTACAAACAAATGATGAATCATTTGACAAATGCGTATCTTGTGTTTCCGGAAAGATGACAAGAAAACCTTTTCTGCATAAACCAGAGAGGGCTAAAGAGCTACTTGGACTAATACATACTGATGTATGTGGCCCATTTAGACATGTGTCAAGGAAAGGTGCTAGCTACTTCATCACTTTTACGGATGATTTCAGTCGTTATGGTTATGTTTACTTGCTTAAACATAAACATGAAGTCTTCGAAACATTCAAAGAGTTTAAAAATGAAGTAGAAAATCAACTCGGTAAAACCATCAAGATTCTTCGTTCAGATCGAGGTGGAGAATACTTAAGCCAAGAGTTTAAGGATTATCTAAAAACTTGTGGAATTATTCAACAGCTTACTCCTCCATATACTCCACAGCATAATGGTGTATCTTAAAGGAGAAATCGAACCTTGCTAGACATGGTGAGATCAATGATGAACCTTACGACTCTACCTTTTTCGTTTTGGGATTATGCTCTAGGGACTGCGGTACGCATTCTCAATATGGTTCCAACTAAGAAGGTTGACAAGACAACGCATGAATTGTGGCATTGGAGTGTTCCCAATTTGTCTTACTTAAAGGTCTGGGGTTATGAGCACTTGTGAAACGAGATACGCCTGACAAATTTGAACCTAGATCTGTTAAGTGCATCTTTGTAGGATACCCAAAGGAAACTATGGGTTACTACTTCTACTTTCCTACCGACAACACTGTTAAAGTATCTCGATATGCTGAGTTCTTTGAAAGAAATCTCATATCTCAAGAAAACAGTGGGAGGATTGTTGAGCTTGATGAGACTCAAGAAGAAGATGTGTCAACTTCTGAAAATACTAGCAATCATCAACTTGGGGGGGGGGGGGAATGTTCAAAGAGATGAATCTCATGAACCTCAAGTTGAAGATAATGCGATTCCAATTCGTAGGTCCTCAAGGACAATACGTGCTCGTGAAAGATTGAATCTTATCGTTGAATCTGAAGAACACGTATTAGGAGACTTTAATGAACCTCCTAATTTCAAAGCTACATTATCAGATCCAGAATCTGACAAATGGCTTGAAGCTGCGAATGTGGAAATGAAATCCATGAAAGATAATCAAGTTTGGAGCTTGGTTGATCTTCCACCTAATGGTAGAACCGTTGGGTGTAAATGGATCTTCAAGAAGAAGACCGACATGGATGGAAATGTACACACCTATAAAGCTCGTCTTGTGGCGAAAGGCTATACCCAGCTTTACGGAGTTGACTATGAGGAAACCTTCTCTCCCATTGTGGACATTAGAGCTATTAGGATCATCTTAGCCATAGCAGCGTACTATGACTATGAGATATGGCAAATGGATGTCAAAACCGCTTTCTTGAATGGTTTTCTAGACGAGGAAGTTTATATGGTTCAACTAGAAGGTTTTGTCGATTCAAAATATCCCAACAAAGTGTGCAAGCTTCAAAGGTCTATTTATGGACTAAAGCAAGCATCACGAAGTTGGAATAAAAGGTTTGATGAGGAAATCAAGAAGTTTGGTTTTGCTCAAAATCTTGATGAGCCATGTGTATATCGCAAAGCTAGTGGGAGTAATGTTACTTTCCTTGTCTTGTATGTTGATGACTTATTGATAATAGGAAATCACATTCCAATGTTGCAAGATGTAAAATCCCATCTTGGAAAGTGTTTTGCTATGAAAGACTTGGGTGAAGCAGCATTCATTCTTGGAATCAAGATCTATAGAGATAGAAGTAAACGGTTGATTGGATTAAGTCAAAGTGCTTATATTGATAAGATCTTGAAGCGATTCAAGATGGAGAATTCTAAGCGTGGTTTCGTACCTATGCAAGAAGGACTTAATTTATCTAGCAAGAACGGTGCCTCTACACCTGAGGAGGTGGAGCGTATGCAAAGAATTCCTTATGCTTCGGCTATGGGATCTATTATGTATGCGGTGAGATGCACTAGACCTGACATTGCGTTTGCGCAAAATATCGTTAGGCGATATCAACATAATCCGGGTGAGGATCACTGGATTGATGTGAAGAATATTCTTAAGTACATGTGTGCTACTAAAGATTTTCTGGTGTATGGTAGAAATCCCGATACAAAACTCAAAGTGACTAGATACTGTGATGTTGGATTTCAGACTGATACGTCTTCATTTTAAATGGAGGCACGGTGGATTGCAAGAGCAAGAAGCAAACCACAGTTGCTATATATGCGACAGAATCTGAGTATATTGTCGCCTCAAGAAGCCGCCATGAAAGTCGTCTGGATTAGAAAGATTATTTTTGAGTTTAACGTGATGCCCTCAAATAACACACATTTAGATTTGTATTGTGACAATACTGGTGCAATCTTTATTGCCAAAGAACCCTGAGTTCAGAAAGGTGCCAGATATTATTCTAGACGATATCACTATGTTCGTAAGCAAATCGAACTAGGTGAAATAAATTTACTCAAAGTTCACACAGATTGTAACTTAGCTGATCCTTTTACAAAGGCTTTGTCAAAAAGAAAGCTCAATAAGCATGCCAAGGGCATAGGACTTAAATTAGCTAGTTATGTCATGTAAATATGTGATTGGTATTTAGATAAGGGATGTTAAACAATTATTATTTCAATAAATGAATTTAATACTTGGTATGTGTGTATTCATTTCAATAATGGTTGTGTCCTATATTTGCATGTTTAATCCATGAATATTTTTAAATATTCTAAACGTCCATTGTCGATTAACTATATGGAAATATATTTAAACTAAGACAAATCTGAGTGATTGGTAATATTTTTGGGAATATTTGAAGATGGTCTTACCAAACTTACATGATATCCATAGAGATGCATATCGGACTACCCCACTTAACGAATTATCATTTTATGGATCGTCGTCATTAAGTGAAATTCGTGAAATGGTTGCTTTATTTATCCTTAGACTTGAGATACAAGCAGGTTATGCATGTGTGGATTGCATTTTCTTGATATAGTTCTAACTATCCTGAATAAGGTAGTAACAAAGGGCTATTTTCAGAAATGTAGTGAAACGACATGACTAACACGTGTAGTCAAAATAGGATTTGTTCCTTCAATTTGCAACTGAAGAATGATACCATTTGGGCCCCTCATTGATTAATTAAGATGTTTGTATGCGCATACCCAAATGAACTCCAGAGGTTGTCTCGATTAATTTGGTAATCTTAATTAGTTGTAGAAATGAAAAACAGAATCGTTAAATTATGGAATGACATTGATCCATATCCATAATTAACAAGGTATCTGAAACAAAGGGATAATGAAGACTAAATCATTTCAAATGATACTTTAAGAAACTATACTTAAATATTTCCGGGAGCATTGGCGTGTTGCTAGACGCTAACCAATGTTATTGCCTTTATATAACATGCTCAAGTGGGAGCTGTTGGAATGTGATCACGTTAAATAAACGCATGTCCGGAAATCATTTAAGCCTACGGGGTCACACAAAATGACACGTAAACTCTATATAATTAATTAATGTATTAAAGTAATATATTAATTAATATGATCATGAAATGATTAATAAACATAAGTTAATAGTTATATAAATGTTTATTAATTAAAAGAGATGGCTTAAAGTGTAAATTAGGAGTTTCCTAATTGTACAATAAAGGGGGGGCCGAACCTAGTAGAGGGTTTCCTAATCCTCTACAAACTTGGTCACCAAGTCATAAACCCTTTTAATTAAAGCCTATAAATAGAGGGTGATAGTTAAGGGTTTTTCATAAGTTCCATAAGGTAAAACCCTAACTAAAAACACTCTTTCTCTCCCTCCTCTTGTTCGATCGGCCGTAGAAACAAACCAAGGGTTTTCGGTTTTTAAGGGGTTCGACACTTAGGGGATTTACACAACGGGTTTGTGAGTTCGTGATCGAGTACTAGCATACGATATAGGGGTGTCAAGTGTGCGATCGTAGAGGGGTTTTACTTTAAACCCTAATTAATAATAATCTTATTATTATTACTTTATTGGAAGCTTACGCTAAAAGGTACATATTCAATTCTCTCTTTGTTAATTAATATGATTGCATATACGTTCTTATCCGCTGCGTACTCGTGTATTGTTATATGTTTATGTTCATAAATCCTAACAATTGGGAAGCCACTAGGACGAGGGAAATTCAATCATGTTTATATTGCAAGAGAAAAGAAGGCGAGGACATTATAATCTGCTTGACATGCTTAACTTTATAGCTAAACTGTCATCCTGAGCCTTTATTAGTATTCGCGGGTTTCTTATCATCATTTTGTACTTTTGTGCTTCTGCAGAGCAATCGTGTTGTGGCATCGAAGGTGCTTTTTAAAACACAGCTCAAACTGTCTCAAGTGGAGCATCAGCATCGCCATGAAGTTGAAAATTGAAATCCAAAGCCATCCTCGACACCCTAAATACCAAGACTTTATATCAAGTACAATATTGCCTAACATACAATCATCTATTGATGCAAGTTGTTCCACTGGCTTGGTAAGCGTTGTTAGAAAGTAATTTTCGATCTTTGGTAAAATGCGTAGAGCCAGGCTAGCATTCTTGAAAGTTCGATGTTTCAATTTAGCCGCATATAAACAATTAATAAAAAGTATATCTTGCAAGTCAGGTTGAATTGAACAATTTTTGTCCAATTTTTTAGTTTAAGAGGATTAATGTAGTATCAATGTTTGAGACTAGGGAAAAATGTCAACATTGCTTTTTTGAACATGTACAAAATGGCTACTTTTGATGTTTTGGAAAGAAGTGTACGGTCGTGTGGTGATTCAAGTACTTGTTATATAACAAACACATCACTCTATTGCCAAAGATAACAAGTAATTGGCAAATGATGCAAAAGAAAGAGTCCATAAACTGAGTTGTTGCTTTATCAGGGTAATTCATGGATTTATACATGGATTTATTTTAGATGTATATTTTAATTTACTTAATGTAATGCTAATGATATATAATTGAGATGATATATATGATCTGATATAAGTGGTTAAAGATTTTTACATCTTTTGTTGTCATGTGCTTTAAAATTTGTGCATGAGATGTTGGTTCTTTATGGTAAGACATGGATTATGCACATGTTGATGGCATGTCATAATAGAAAGTAACCAACTATTCAACTAACCATTGCCTCTTGGAATTTTATGTCTACCATGAGCCATTGAGCTTGGATCGTTCAAATGGCAACCTTTTTAGTATGTGTCATGAGTTTCAATTGTTCCAAAAACCATTTTTTGATATATATTCTTTTGAATTTTCAGGTTTAAATGAAAGATACGAGTAGATGCGTCAGACTTTAAATTATGATTCGTAATTTTGTATTAGTTAAAATGTCTCTGATTATTTGCAATATTTGTAACATTAAGGATTATTATCGTTATGCATTAGTTGTGATATGTAACAGTTTTTATATTGTTAAGGATTTTTTATGTATTTAATCAAGACTTCTTTTATTAAAAACAAAATTTATTGAAACAAAATTTATAAGATATATTTTGAAACCACCCGTCCAATTGGACGGGCCTAGACACTATATATATATATATATATATATATATATATAATATGAATAAATAATATATTTTCAGCTTATTGAATCCAAGGAATAAAAAAGGGATTAATCACTGGAAGACCAATGTACTTTTCATTTTGTACATGGTTGCCCAATAAACTAGAATATTGATGTGTATCACCCACAAACTTGTAAATTTTGTACATTGTTGACCAAAATGACCTGCTATAACCGGTTACACTTTATTGAGCTGACGTGGCAACTTAGCTGGTCATGACGTGACAACTTACATGTTAAATGTACTTATTCTTTTGTACATGGTTGCCCAATTTACTTTTTTTTTATTGATGTGTATTGTTGGTGCATGTTTCTCGGTGACAAAAACATTCTAGATGTGTTACATATATTCATATATATTCAAGTCTTGTAGTTTATCTTGTAATTACCGTTTGTCAATAATATTACCTTGGCATATATTGTTGATCATATTGGGATCCATTTATGTTTATGTGTTTGTTTATTATTTGTGTTTTGCAGGTTCTAGACATAACATGTAAAGAGTCATTGAGTTAATATTGTTTCTGCGTTTAACAGCAGTTGAAATATTAACTTAATGTACTTCCAAAGGGAAGTTAAGTTAAATGTGTTTCTGCGTATTAACAGCAGGAGAAACATTAACTTAGTGAATACTTCCAATAGGTAATATAGACAATGTTGTTTCTGCGTATATTTACAGCAGTTTAAACATTGGCTGAGTTAATGTTGGTTCTGCGTCTTGACAGCAGCTGAAACATTAACTCAAATATTCCTAAGTGTTATTTGAGTGTTCTCGGGAACTTGCAATTAGTTGCTTATGGAGAGAACACTCAAAAGGTCATTTGAGGGTTCTTGGGAACGAGCAAAAGTTTGCTTGTGGAAAGAACACTCAAATGGTCATTTGAGAGTTTCTGAGGAACAAGCAAAAGTTTGCTTGTTCATAAGAACTCTCAAATGGTTTGAGAGTTTCTGTGGAAACAAGCAAAAGTATGCTTGTACACAAGAACTCTCAAACCAAGCCAAAACCCTTATGGGCTTGACATGAGAACACTCAAACCCAATGGATTTGAGAGTTCTTGTCACTTGCCTATAAATAGGGGTGTGTGTATGCGTGATTCTTAACAAGAGTGTAGAGAGAGATAGAGAGAGAAACGAGCAAAACCTAGAGAGAGAAAACCAAGAACACACACGGTTTGATCTTGTGGGTACTCGACTCACGCACGAACCGCAAACACACACCCGGTTTGGACGGCTCGTAGACTTAGATTACCACGTTGGTTGGTAAAGTTTGTCCGGAGAGCCGTTTCACTATAGTAACCAAATACGGGTGTTTATATTCACGCAAAAAGATATATATATATATATATATATATATAGTGATATATATATATATATAAAAATATAATATATATTATATATATATATATATATATATATATATATATCATAAAAGGTAGATATAGAAACCGTGGGTTATCTCGAGGAATTCCGCACCTCGACATATCCTTAAGTCAATCTCGGTTCGGTAAGACCCGGGGGACTTACAACTGGTATCAGAGCCATAGGTTATCAACAACCTTGGTTCGAGATTGATCACGGTTTGGGTATCCCATTTTTGCGTGTTCTTAGGTGGAGAAGTGTTTTCGGGCGCGTTTTGGAATAAAGGTTCAAACTTGACGCCAAAATAAGACATATCTCATTCCTAAGATCATTTTCTCAAGTTTCATTGATCAAGGAACAATATCGGGTTCGGGATCTAAGAAATTGTGAGAATTTTGTGTTTTGCGTGTTCATTGGTACGTACTTTGCGTGTACAGTACCATTTGCGTGTTTTCGATACAACCAAGGCAGTTTGCGTGTTTCTGTGGTTTGCTTGTTCTATTTGAGAGTTCTTGAGGCTTTGAGAGTTCTTGTGGATTTGAGAGTTCTTGAGGTTTTGAGAGTTCTTCAGGACTTGCGTGTTCTAGTGTTTTGCGTGTTCCTACACTTTTGCTCGTTTCATTTGCGTGTTCCCATTTGCGTGTTCTTGTGATTTGCGTGTTCTTCTATTGGACATAATACACAATGGCCGCAAACTATCTTAACCAATTAATACTTATGGACCATGAGACTGGTAAGGGTAATTCACCACCCAAGCTAATGATCATTGACCAATACTTTTCTTGGAAAGGTCGATTCGAATCCTTTATGCAATTCACGTACATTAGAATGTGGACTTGTATGACTGAAGGATATAGTGCCCCAACATATGAGGACAGTGGTGTTAACAAAGTATATGCTTACCAAGATATGACTGAATCTAATAAAAAATTGTATGAGGCAGAGAAAAAGACACTTTCATGTTTAAAAATGTCATTGCCACAAGAAATATTACATTTATTTAATGGATTCAATACATCAAAAGAACTTTGGTTAGCATTAAAAAATCATTGTGAAGGGGATGAAACACTTAAAAAGAATCGTAGAGACCTTCTAAAGAATCAGTATAATGTATTCAATGGGTTAAGGAGTGAAAACTTAGATCAACTAATTACAAGGTATTATCATTTGTTAGCAGAATTGCAAGCATTTGAAGTTACCTACTCTGAGGAAGAAAAAGTCAAGAAATTTTTGAGTTCCTTGCCGGAAAAGTGGAGTAATTACATTACCACTTTGCAGGAAAAAGCAGATTTCTCTGATATGTCTTTGACTCAGATAGTTGCTAAGTTTAGGGGACAGGAAATGAAACTAAAAAGGAGGGAAGCTGGATATAATAATGCTCAGATTCCCGAGCTTTATTACGGTAGGCCTACGATCAATGTAAGTCCAGGTTCCCCTGAAGGAAGCACAAGGGCATTCCTGAGTGAAGATGTTGACTTACAAAAGATCTCGTTTGACTCTGAAGGGAATATATGTCTTGTTTCAAGTCAGAGCGACAATGTAGGCAATCGTGGATATCTTACCTCCAGTGCTAGTTCCACCGTGCCTATAAGTGTCAAATGTGCGGAAAGTCACTTATCCGTTCTTGCGTCATTTGTGACATCATATGAACAGTTTATCCAAGTAAAGGTTCAAGATCCGAGTCTTATAGAGGAAGACTATGAGCAGATTGATCCTTTGGACTTATAAGAGATGGATCTGCAATGGCAAATGGCTATGCTAACTCTTCGGGCTAAACGGTTCCTATCAAGAACAGGGCAAAAGGTCGTGGGTTCCAAGTTTGGATTTGATAAGTCAAAAGTAAAGTGTTACAATTGCGAGGGATTTGGACACTTTGCAAGGGAATGCCAGAGACCTAGAAATATTGATAAGGCTAGTGTGACTTATCAAGATTTCTGCAACGGTGGAGTGGCACAATATGCTTCCAACACATGGCAACAAAGAAACTATCAGACTACACATGATGAAGGTTCAAAAGGGTTGATAGTTCATCATCTAAAGGAAAACAATGGTCAGACACATATGTCTAATGCCTTCTTGGCAGAGACAAATAGTGTGGGGTCTTTTGTTGATACACTACTACAAACAGGGCTATCCTTGACCCGCTTTTTATGACCCACGCTAATAGATGACGCGCAAAGTGAGAAGTCATAAAAATAAGGTCATAATTTGTAAAATATGAAGGGTTTATGACACGCATTTTTTAGTGTCATAAAAAAAAGGTAGGGTAACACGGGCTACAGTGTCTTCTTATGTTCCCCATATAAAAGCTTATTTTTTTTTTTAATCAGAGAACGAAGCCTATATATTTTGTTTTTCAATCAGATCCAGGACGAAGCCCAAAACCCTATAATTTTCAATCAGATTCAAAATCGAAGACCCAAAATCGAACTACTGCATCTACACAAATCAAATCCCCAAAATCGAAGTCCCAAAATCGAAGCCCCAAAATCGAAACCCTAAGTGTAAAATCAAAGCCCCAAAATTGAACCCTAATTGAAGCAGAAAAAGTGTCGGATAGAGTAAAGGATAAATGAATAGCAGCGATTTGAATAGGGTAACACAAGGGCATAGATGTTTTATTTTTATAATTTTTATATATTTTTATTTTGTTTTGTGTTCAGAATTGGTAGAAAAGATGGGGTTCAGTTCAGTTTACAGGGTATTACAAGAGGTTTTTCCACAGGTATGATTTTTGATGTTTTTATATTATATAAATATTGCAATTTGTGTATTGAAATCCGGTTAATAGACAAATCGCTGATCGAGGGGTATGTATTGCGTCTTTGAGATATGCGTGTATGTTTTAGATTGTTTTTGTTGCAATAAACCTGGTTATTAGATTGTAATGTAAAACGTGTATAAATCGTTATTTTAGTTGAATTGTAATTATGTTTCGAGAAAAAAAATTAAAAAACTTGATACCATGAAAAGTGCTCGTTACAACATTAAGCTGCTGAAGCATATCTCAAGTCCAAACGGTATATCTAGGATACCAAAATGTTTTAAATGGTAATCTGATCAGGTGATCTGGGTGAGTACCCGTTTTAAATGTTGTCGGATTAATAATATGCATTGTTCTATATTTTTACAGGTTGATTCTCGTATAATAAGAGCTGTGGCTATTGAGCATTCTAAGGATGCCGATACAGCTGTAGAAGTTGTTCTTGTTGAGATTATCCCTACTCTCTCTGAACAATCTTTTGCAGTTAGGTCTTCCAATACGTTTTAAATAGTGTTTCTGTTTTTTTGGGAACTTTGTTGTTTTGGGATATCTATATAACAGGTTGTTTTGTATTGTTGTTCTGATTGTGGTAGATGGTGGCAAAACTGGGCAAGTTGAGTCAAGTATGAATCATGTAGTAATTAAACCAAGTCCTACTGAGCAATTAACTGAAGTTCGTCTCTCGAGCATTTATGGAAGTTCATCTGGTGCGATGGAAGGTATCATTATCTTGTAGATTTTAGTTCTTTCTATTTGTTTAAAGGGTGTGTTGTTGCATTATCAACCTGTTTTCGTTATTTACTTATTTGTGATATTGGATTAAATGGTTCTGATTATATGGCTTTTAGGGGTCAATTAGTCAGTTTTACATTACAAGTGTTTATGGGGGCTGTTCCTATAATAGTAAGCTAAAGTTACAACTTTGTTCTTGTTTCAAATGTCAAATATTTTCACCAATTATTATTCTTATTTATAATAATTGTATTACGATTGAAGGAGCTGATAAGCTATGATTGCCAATTTTATTTGAAAATCTGATCAATAAATACACATTCTTTTAGTATAAAATTGATACAAATTATTTATTTTGCTAAATATTTAATTACGTCAATGAAGGTAAAGAATATATTTTGGTCATAACTCATAAGCTATGTTTTGGTTTCTGCAGTTTCATGTAACTATTATCATTTTGCATGGTGAAAGTTACAGATGATAAGATATCGATTATTGATACAGGCCCTGGCATGGACTCTACATCTACAGAGAGGTATGTCATTCAAGTGTAGATGGTTGATTTCAAAAAACTTATATCAGATGTGATAACTTCATTTGTGGCTATTTAATTAAAGGTACACTGAGGTTTCTTCCAAGACAAAGAACTGCAAAAAGGTCTATATGCTTTGACTTGAAAGAGATGCTCTAGTCAGTGGTTCTGGTTCAAAAAGATCCTGGACGGTAAAAATGACTTTTCAGTTGTATGCACCTTGATTTTGATCTGGATCTAGAACATGAGGAAATGGAGACATTATGGTCTATATCTTATATGGCTGCAAGACAAGGGTCAACGCAATGGCTGCGTTTCAAGTTTGTTTGCAAGTTTGGCTAGCACATAGTAACGGTTAATGGTTAATCGATGGCTGTAACATTTTGTTCATTTCAGTTTTGTTCAAGTTTGTTTGCAAGTTTGCAAGTTTGTTTGCAAGCTTGAATTAACCTCATTGTTTTGATATATATATATGAAATGCGTTATTTTGATATTTGTGTTTTTAATTTTGTATTATCAGGTTTTTAATTCTCATTTAATAGAAAATTAGGAACTGAAGAAAATTATTTTTTTTAAAAAAAAAATTAGGTTATGACGCGCAAAAACGCACGTCATAAAAAAGGGTCATAAATGCGTGTCATAAGTGCGCGTCATAAGTGCGCGTCATAGACGGATGACGCCCAAATGCGGGTCATGAAAATTTATGACCCCCTCCTTCCTTGACGCGCATTTGCGCGTCATCTGAGCCATTTATGACGCGCATTGCGGGTCATAAATAGCTGTTTTTCTAGTAGTGATAGCTCTGATAGTGAGGTTGCAGAGTGTGTCAATAAAGTTGAAGTGAAGACATCTGAGGTATCATCGGATATAGACATGGATGGTATGGTTAACTTCATGGCAAAGATGAATATTCCTAATGAACAACATGATCTATTAAAAAGAGCCATTAGTATATGGTATGTTGATAGTGGTTGTTCAAGACATATGACAGGAGATAAATCATTACTGTCAAACTTTGTTGAAATATTGGGAGCTTATGTAAGCTTTGCTGGTCCCAAGGGTGGCTCAATTACCGGAGTTGGTGATGTCACAAATGGGAAAATCAAGCTTGAGAAGGTGAATTATGTTGAACAGTTAAATCACAACTTGATGAGTGTATCTCAAATTTGTGATAAAGGGAATCCTGTTCATTTCACCAAAGAGGGAGCACTTATTCTAAAACCTGGATATGTGATTCCTGAAGAGTGGATTCTGTTGAGGGCTCCAAGGAAAAGAGATATATATGCAATGGCATTGGGTATCTCTAATCCCGAGATTGAGACCACATGTCTTTTGTCTCAAGCCTCTGAATCAGACTCTTTGCTTTGGCATAGAAAAATGGCACATCTTCATTTTAGAAAAATGAATTTCATCACCAAAAATGGGGTGGTGGAAGGTGTTCCATTAAAGAGATATGGTAGTGAGGATAAACGTGTTCCATGCAAAAAGGGCAAACAACACAAGATTAATCACAAGTCCAAGTCTCTAAATTCTACTGCCGGTCCTTTTGAACTTCTACACATGGACTTATTTGGTCCAGTGAGTGTGAGAAGTATCGGAGGAATGTATTACTGTTTAGTTGTCACAGATGACTTCTCAAGATTCTCATGGGTGTTCTTTCTTACCTCTAAGGATGAGACATATCAAATACTAGTGCATTTCTTTGCAAAAGTGGAAAATGTCTATAACACTAGAATCATGAGAATTCGTAGTGACAATGGAACAGAGTTCAAGAATAGGATGATGGAGTTTTATTGCCTCAGCAAGGGCATTGAACAGCAATTTAGTGCTCCGTATCAACCTCAGCAAAATGGAGTTGCTGAGCGGAAGAATAGAACACTAATTGAAGCTGCACGAACAATGTTGGTTGACTCTAAGCTTCCCACCTTATTCTGGGGTGAAGCTATAAACACTGCTTGTTATGTACTCAACAGGGTTCTCACGATGAAGCGGTTTAACAAAGCCTGTTATGAGCTGCTACACAATAGAAAACCAAACTTGAGTCACTTGCAACCATTTGGTGTACCATGTACCTTTTTAAAGGTTCAGCCAAACTTAGCGAAGTTTGATTAAAAAGTATTTGAGGGGTATTTTCTTGGATATGTTCCAGGAACACCAAATCGTCATGTTTATAACAAAGTAACCGGTAAGGTTGACATTGCATACAATGTTGAGATTACAAGTTGCTCACCCGGCATTCATTTAGGTCCTGAGAAAATGTTCAATTATGAGGATATTTTCAACTCTCTTAATCCATCTTTGATAGAGTTGCATAACTCAGACGATATTATGGTGGTCCGTGATGATGATATCTTTGCATCACCATCTTACGGAGGACCTATATCTAATGCAATCTCTGAGGATAGAAGAGGACGACAGGATTCTGAACAAGAAGTTATCTCAAGAAGATCTGATGAACCAATGGGTCCAGATACTTCAGTTGAGAATACTTCTGGACATGTTGTGACAGAGGAGCATCCCTCAGTTCATATTGAGGAAGAGATTTCCACCAATTTGGGAGGAAATCTTGATGTTGATCGTGTCATACAAAAACACATTATGAAGGCTCATCCCGTAGAAAACATCTTGGGAGATCCTAACGTTGGTGTTAGAACTAGGAGCAGTCTTCAGGAAAGCACAAGTCTTTTTGCTAGCATCAAAGATACGGGTATACTGGAAACATGTAAGTACAGTTGTTTTATCTCTCAAGTGAAACCCAAGAATGTGCAAATGGCACTGAAGGAGACATCTTGGGTGGATGCAATGTAAGAAGAATTAGACCAATTCAGAAAATTAAAGGTTTGGGAATTGGTAGATGTGCCTGCTGATATCAACCCTTTTGGAACAAGATGGGTATTCAGATGCAAAAGGGATGAAAAAGGGATTGTTACTAGGAACAAGGCTCGGCTAGTTGTTCAAGGATTTGCACAACAAGATGGATTGGATTACACCGAAGTATTTGCACCTGTAGCTAGAATAGAAGCAATTAGGCTTTTTCTGGCATTTGCATCCTTTAAAGGTTTTAAAGTATACCAATTGGATGTAAAGAGTGCATTTCTCTACGGTAAGGTACGGGAGTTGGTTTATGTGTCTCAGCCTCCTGGGTTTACTGATCCTGACTATCCTGATAGAGCATATAAATTGGATAAGGCTCTATATGGTCTTCATCAAGCACCCAGAGCCTGGTACGATACATTATCCACACATTTGGTGGAAAATGGGTTCGTAAGAGGTCAGATTGATAGCACATTGTTCACAAAATGGAAAGGTGATGATTTCTTACTAGTACAAGTTTACGTAGATGACATTATTTTTGGTGCATCGAACGAGAACATGTGCAAAGAGTTTGAAGAAATCATGAAAAGCAAATTTGAAATGAGCACAATGGGTGAAATGAATTTCTTTCTTGGTCTGCAAGTTGAGCAGAGAAAAGAAGGAATTTTTATTCATCAAACCAAATATGTCCATGACATACTTAAAAAATTTGGTATGGACGATGCTTCACCCATAGGGACTCCAATACAAGTAAATCACTTGTTGGGAGTTGTCAACAGTTCGGATCAAGATGTTGATCCAACATTATATCGGTCAATGATAGGATCTCTAAAGCATCTTACTTCATCTAGACCATATATCATGTTTGCTGTTTGCTTATGTGCTCGATTTCAATCCTGTCCGAAAAAGTCACACTTGAAAGGAGTAAAAAGGATTCTTCGGTATCTCAAAGGACAACCATCACTTGGTTTGTGGTATCCTAGAGGAGGAGAATTTGATCTGTATGCTTATACAGACTCTGATTATGGTAGATGTAATTTTGATAGAAAATCAACTTCGGGAGGATGTCAATTTTTAGGAGACAGACTGGTGTCATGGCAGTGCAAAAAGCAAATATCCGTTGCCAATTCTACCTGTGAAGCAGAATATATGGCCGCTGGTAGCTGCTGCTCACAAGTATTATGGATTCAGCAACAAATGCGTGACTACGGTATGAATTTCTCTAACACTCCTATTAAAATTGATAATAAATCTGCTATTTCCATTACCAATAATCCTGTTAACCATAGTAAAACGAAGCATATTGATATTAGATATCATTTTATTCGTGACTGTGCTGAAAAGAAGTTAATCCATCTTGAAAAAGTGTTGTCCGATGATAACTTAGCTGATTTCTACACTAAGGCTTTTGATCGATCACGTTTCGAATTGCTAGTCCAGTTGACTGGAATGAGAAACCCTTAGTCATTATCTCTCAAGAACCATTTTTTTTATTTTATTATTATTTTACTATTATTTTATTTATTTTATTATTCTATTCAGAAAAAGCAACACAAAAATATAATAAGAAGGTTCTATTGCACGAGAGATAATGTTATTTAGGGTATCTGGTTTCCAGGGGGAGTTAGCTGTGTTCTTTGTGAACACTGAATAAATGTGTATCGTGATAAGGGTGTAGTGTAAATAAAGACAAATTTGAGTGTGTTTGGTACACCTCTAATTAGGTCTTGTATGTAAATTGCTCGAAAGATTAAGTGAAATACTTAAGGTTTCAGTCAAAATAGGTCAAACGGAGTCACTGAGTTTATATATTTGGCAGATATTTTGATTTGCAATTTACCTTAAATAATTGAGTCCAAGATACTTAATGTGAGGTCCCTGCACTTGATGGTTTAACCCAAAGTGTAAAATACAACAAGTCTAATAAGCACTAGATTGGGCTAGTATTACTTGAATATAAATGCAAGTATATAAACAAAGTAATACACGACTTAAAGTAAAGGTGGAACACAATGTAATTTTTTCAAGTGTATTTTATTTATTTTATTATTCTATTCAGAAAAAGCAACACAAAAATATAATAAGAAGGTTCTATTGCACGAGAGATAATGTTATTTAGGGTATCTGGTTTCCAGGGGGAGTTAGCTGTGTTCTTTGTGAACACTGAATAAATGTGTATCGTGATAAGGGTGTAGTGTAAATAAAGACAAATTTGAGTGTGTTTGGTACACCTCTAATTAGGTCTTGTATGTAAATTGCTCGAAAGATTAAGTGAAATACTTAAGGTTTCAGTCAAAATAGGTCAAACGGAGTCACTGAGTTTATATATTTGGCAGATATTTTGATTTGCAATTTACCTTAAATAATTGAGTCCAAGATACTTAATGTGAGGTCCCTGCACTTGATGGTTTAACCCAAAGTGTAAAATACAACAAGTCTAATAAGCACTAGATTGGGCTAGTATTACTTGAATATAAATGCAAGTATATAAACAAAGTAATACACGACTTAAAGTAAAGGTGGAACACAATGTAATTTTTTCAAGTGTATTTTATTTATGATGTAAAATAAAATACAAGGTTGTGCGGAATCAAGATAATACAAATATGTAAGTATCCTAACAACCTATGAATTACAAATGATCTATATTTGCCAAATAAACTCTTTAGATCGAGATACTTAAAGTTATGAAGTATCCCTGTTACGATCGAGAGTATTTAGACAAATTCACCTTAATTGCTAAAACTAATTTTAACAAGGAAATGACTTTATATTTATAGGCAAACAAATTCACCAGTGAATTTGTGCCGTACAAATATGGTTGCATGCATTTAATGAACCGACAAGGTCATTAAATGCATTGGTTAAAGTACAAGGATAAAGTCACATCAATATGACTTTATTCTTTTAACCAACCATATTTACACACGTAAGTACTTTTGTAAGGAACAAGTGGAATGTTCTTTGAAAAGTGTGTAAAAGTAAAAAGTCAATTTCTTGTAATCAGTGTTCAGACTTATAAGGTCTAGAACACTGACAAACCTCCAGTCGTAGATCTGGTAAGACTTCCAGTGGACTCCGCCATTTGTCAGTCTTCTTTATTCTAACTTCAGTCTTTGACTTCAGTGAGAATGTCTTCAGTAGAATAGATCTGGACTGGGGTGAAGTCCAGTGAGCTAATCTGGAGGATTCCAGATTTTCCTATACAAGTATTTTGCTCACTGGTTTTCCATTATTTCTGGACAAATCTTCAGTGTCGCTCCAGTATTCAAGTCTGGAGTAGGTCCACTAAATATTATTTCTGGACAAGTCTTTAGAGACTTTCCAGTCTTCAAGTCTGGAGCGAGTCCAGTAAATCTGGACCTAACAAATTCCCCCTATTTGTTCAGAAATAATGCAAGGTTTTTCAAGCTTCTATCTATACAACTTTGTATGCTTGAAAAACACTTGTTTTGACTTAGTCTAAAAAAAATTTAAGTTACTGGAGAACACTTTATAGATCATCAGTGTTTCAGTTTCATCTTTTAATTTTTACTTAGACTAAATCTGATCACTTACTTGTGAATCAAAATAGGTAACTATATTTACAGCCATCAACAGAAAATAAGTTACAATTTTGGAAAATAAATACAAGTACAAGTAAAATGATACAAGAGTCAGGCCCTTCTCTTCGACGTCTGTCCTGGAGCATCTTCAGAAGCCTTTCTCTTTGGAGATGGAGAGGATGGTACAGACTCTGGTGGTTTCATGTATATTGCAACTTCCATCTGTTGCTTTCTCTTCCATACCTTCTCAATCCTCTTCAAAAATGCTTTAACATCAGTAGACAAATCAGTCTCCCCCCTGAACGTTAAGGCTATCTCCTTCAGTTCAGTCCATCCAAAAGCTTGGACTGAAGCAATCTTCCTTTCATCAGTAAAGTTACCCTCCCTGGTCAACTTTACTTCAAACCTGCTCATGCCTTCATGATTTTCAGCTAATTTAATCTCTGCACCTATGATCCTTCTGGCATCAGCCCTGAATTTCAACATATCTTCATACTTGGCTTTTTGCTTTGCCATCTGGATCATGTATTCAGTTTCCCTGGATACCTTCTGCTGTTCGATGGCAGACTGGAGTTCTTCACGATTGATTCTTTGTGAAGTATCCAAGGGAATGAAGGTGCTCAGATCAGCATCTCTGATTTCTTTTAACTGTTTGGCAGTGAGTTTTGGTAAGCCCTTTATCTTCTTTCTGTACTCTATCTCCAGAGCACCAGCATTCTTTCTGATCTTTTTCTGGAGGTTCACCAGTTCCTCCGTCCTCTGTCTGATCAGTTCAACTACACTGACACCATAAGTTACAGCATCATAAGTTTATTCTTCTTTAGAGTACCTGGAGTGTATATAGACGTCATCCAATGCATCCAGACATTGATGAACTCTGGGGTCTTCCTTCATTCTTTTATAAACATCAATATATATGCCCAACTTGCCAGCATTGTAAGAATCAAGAGTCCCCATGATTGCCATCTCCCTTTTGTGGGCCAGCAGTTCATCCTTTTGATTTTTCTTAAAAATTTCTATCATAATGCATTCCTGCTCCAGTCTCTTTGAGGTGTCTTCATCAGTAGTTGGAAATTCTGATGATTTCCCAGCAGTTTCACTTTCTTCTCCAGATACCATCTGTTGCTTTCTCTTCCATACCTTCTCAATCCTCTTCAAAAATGCTTTAACATCAGTAGACAAATCAGTCTCCCCCCTGAACGTTAAGGCTATCTCCTTCAGTTCAGTCCATCCAAAAGCTTGGACTGAAGCAATCTTCCTTTCATCAGTAAAGTTACCCTCCCTGGTCAACTTTACTTCAAACCTGCTCATGCCTTCATGATTTTCAGCTAATTTAATCTCTGCACCTATGATCCTTCTGGCATCAGCCCTGAATTTCAACATATCTTCATACTTGGCTTTTTGCTTTGCCATCTGGATCATGTATTCAGTTTCCCTGGATACCTTCTGCTGTTCGATGGCAGACTGGAGTTCTTCACGATTGATTCTTTGTGAAGTATCCAAGGGAATGAAGGTGCTCAGATCAGCATCTCTGATTTCTTTTAACTGTTTGGCAGTGAGTTTTGGTAAGCCCTTTATCTTCTTTCTGTACTCTATCTCCAGAGCACCAGCATTCTTTCTGATCTTTTTCTGGAGGTTCACCAGTTCCTCCGTCCTCTGTCTGATCAGTTCAACTACACTGACACCATAAGTTACAGCATCATAAGTTTATTCTTCTTTAGAGTACCTGGAGTGTATATAGACGTCATCCAATGCATCCAGACATTGATGAACTCTGGGGTCTTCCTTCATTCTTTTATAAACATCAATATATATGCCCAACTTGCCAGCATTGTAAGAATCAAGAGTCCCCATGATTGCCATCTCCCTTTTGTGGGCCAGCAGTTCATCCTTTTGATTTTTCTTAAAAATTTCTATCATAATGCATTCCTGCTCCAGTCTCTTTGAGGTGTCTTCATCAGTAGTTGGAAATTCTGATGATTTCCCAGCAGTTTCACTTTCTTCTCCAGATACCATCTGTTGCTTTCTCTTCCATACCTTCTCAATCCTCTTCAAAAATGCTTTAACATCAGTAGACAAATCAGTCTCCCCCCTGAACGTTAAGGCTATCTCCTTCAGTTCAGTCACTTCCTTCTTAATGATTTGAATTTCTGAAGACAAGTGCTTTGGCATTTCATTTTCAATCATTTTTACCACCTGTGGCAACAACCCATCTTGAATGGTTCTAAGAACAGACCCAGAAATTTCTTCAGTAATTTCTTTTAACATGCCATGTCTGAACTTCTTAGCACACTCATCACTGATGGTGCTAACAACAGCAGCCTGATCAAGAGTTGGCCTACTTTCCAAATTACTAACCCTGGTGATCAACTTCTGAACCTCATCTGTCAGACCTGCCAGTGGTTGAACAAGTTCAGCTTTTACTGCAGTCTGAACAGAATTCACCAATTTTGCCTCTAATCCCTGGACTGCCACTTTGATATTTTCAGAATGTTTATTTGTGGCCAGTACCAGTTCATTCATCTTCTCAAACACCAGCTTCTCATTCCCAGCAAAAAGATTCATTTCTGATGCAAGATTATTGGATAATAAAGACTTAAAATCAAAAACAACCTGCGATGAAGACTGGAGTGATCTCTCCAGATCCGCCACCTTACTTAAAAGGCCTTGGACCTCGACTGAAGAAGAGGTAGAGAGAACTGGGAGGTGCCAGTTCAGAAGCCAACCTGGTCACCAAAGGTACTTGTGCCTGGACCCTTTCAGTGGGAGTTTCAGATGTTGTAACAGTGGAGTCCAACACACGGTGTTCAGGAAAGTTAAGTGGAGTTTCAAGTGGTGGTGGTTGATTTTGTGAAATTGAAGAGTGGGAGGATTGAAATAAGGAGTGGTTTGTGGAGTTGAAAATGGTGGTGGTGGTGGTGCAGTAATGGATTCTGGTGGTGGCTAGAGATAAGTGGTTGGGTGACTGAAGCAATAACAGAAGTAACCACATTTTCTACTTCATCACCCAGAAAATTCATGTTTATATCAAACATATTACCTTCATACATTGGGGAATCTACCTCATCCCAATCTGGAGCCGTCCCAACTGTCTGATCAACCACTTCTCTGTTTAAGTCTATCTGAGCATCTTGCTCATCAGTCACCTGCTCATCAATCTGTATATTTTCTACCTGCTCAACAATCGGAGACCCATCTATATTCATGACATCACCTGGATGGCTCGATTCGGCTCTATCTGGATTGACCTGAACTCCATCCTTCCTAAGACGTCTGGAAGTTCTTGGTCGAGTAATATTTGCAGTCTGTTGAACCTCAGGAGCCACCTGGGTCACTGGTTGTACAATTTCAGCACTGAGGACTCCAGAGGGTCCTTCACCAATCTGGTTTCCTCCTGGAGCCTCTTCCTGCTCATCTGATGATTCGAGTGCATCATTTCTAAAATGATTCAGCATATTTACAGGAATTTCAACCTCACCAGCTCTTGATTTAATGAACTTAACTCCCTCAGATATTCACACACAGAAAAATGATTTGTGTCGAAATCATACTCAGCACCTAGAGCTCTTAGAAAAATAAGTGACAGAAAACGAATATATGGAATATGTGGTTTTCTACCTTTCACTTTTAGGCGGTCAACAAGGTCATCGAAAAAGATCTGAGCAAAGTCGACCCTGTACCCAAACCATACACAGTAGGCAATCTGGAGTTGCATTTGATTAATCTGATCCAACACTCCAGAACTGCCACCTAAACACTCAACAAGATGAGTGAAAAAGTATCTCCATGAGTCTGATAACTTGCTCATGTAGATGGTGCCTTTCCTTGATAACTGGCCATGCTCATCCAGTATATCAGTGTGTCCCATCAATCTACACACATCCCTGTAATTAAGACCAGTAGGGAGAGTAATTGCCATCTCATTTTCAGCCAGATAATTCAAATGAAGAATATCTCTTAGAGAGTCAGCAGTGAGAGTAAAGGCCCTGGTGCCTTGTTGCAATGTGTAGTTGATGGATTGAGTGCTTTCAACATACACATCAGTATACCAAAACTCACATAAGTAGTCATGATACATTTTTCCTGGATTAAGAGTAAGAGCACCATAGAGTGGACAACTGAGGAAAAAGGCATTCAGTCGTCCGATGAGAGAGGTGGGAGCATGAGTGGTGCTAGTGAGTCTAGCCATCCAATTGTTCATGTTTATTCTGATGGCCTTTGCCTCTAATGTAATATGAGGTGCCTTTACAACATTGGCAACCAGAGCATATTCATCAGCGAGCAGATTTTTTGGTGAATTAGATTGTCTTGGTGCCATTGAATATGATAGATAGATGATATGAGACAGAAAAATTAGGGTTTATGAAGATTTGATGAATTTAATATGAGAGAGATTTTTGATTGGAAATTGAATGAAAAAGAAATAAATGAAGGAATTTGAAGAATTTGGGAGTAAATATGTTCGAAGTAAATGCTAAGGAAAGTGAAAGTGGGTATTTATAGGAGAGAGAATGTGGAACTCAAACGGTTAAATTTGAATTTATCAAATATAATTTTGATCGGGTTTTGAGATCCGCATTAAATAGATCACATCACACATAAATGTGTGACGGTTTACAGCCCACAAACATTACCAACTTGCACTTTTTGTCTTCCCAAGGTAAAAATACCATCATTAGGTTTGAAAAATGACATGCCACGTAGGATAATAAGATAAATATCTATTCAAAAAGTTTGCATACGTGGCACGCACAAAGACCAAGTATTTAAAATATTATGACTCATTTCAGTGCATCTGGAGGTTGACTGGACACTCCAGTATTACTGGTGGATTAGTCCAGTGATGCATGCACTGATGGTACACTGGAGGGACACTCCAGTAAAGTACCAATGATAACCATTTGAAAGAGACTGGTAACCTCAAACATGCACGTCAACTAATCTAATACCAGTGAGAGGGACACATTTACAAGGAGACAAAAGTAACCTCAAACATGCACATCAACTAATACAGACAAATGAGAGGGACACATTTACAAGGAGACAAAAGTCACCTCAAACATGCACTTCAACCTATCTAATTACCAGTGAGAGGGACACATTTACAAGGTACCAGTAATATTTTCTAGAAAATTTTGTCCAGTGAGAAAATAAATTAATAAATTCCCCCTGAAATTAAAACATTTTAAGGACAAAAATATATCTTTCAGTCTTCCCCCTGGAATGTTGATCCAGAAATCTATTAATGCAAAGATAGTACACAAAGGCGTTCAATATCTAAGCAGTTATAGATTTATAAATCTGTTAAATCAAGGATCCCTAGTAGTACACAAAGGCGTTCAATATCTAAGCAGTTATAGATTTATAAATCTGTTAAATCAAGGATCCCTAGTAGTACACAAAGGCGTTCAATACCAAGGTTCCAGATTTAAGGGTTTAACATTCCCAACTCACCAACAAGATATTCAAATGTTTTTACATCCAGTGGTTTAGTAAAAATGTCAGCGAGTTGTTTGTCAGTGGGAATAAAATGGAGTTTAATGTTGCCTTTCACAATATTGTCACGAATGAAGTGATACCTGAGATCAATGTGCTTCGTCTTTGAGTGCATGACTGGATTGTTCGAGATAGCAATGGCACTAGTATTATCACAAAAGATTGGGGTCTTTGAATACTTAATACCATAATCAAGCAACTGGTTCTTCATCCAGAGTATCTGAGCACAACAACTGGCTGCAGATGCGTATTCAGCTTCAGCAGTGGACAATGAAACTGAAGTTTGCTTCTTACTGGTCCAGCTGACCAGTTTGCCACCAAGGAAATGACATCCACCAGTAGTGGATTTCCTGTCTATCTTACAACCTGCATGATCTGAATCTGAATAACCCATTAGATCCATGCCTGAGCCTCTGGGATACCAAAGACCCAAACTGGGGACACCCTTAAGGTATTTCAGTATGCGCTTTACAACAAGCATATGAGATTCTTTTGGATTAGACTGATATCTGGCACATAAACATGTTGAAAACATAATATCTGGTCTACTGGCAGTTAAATACATCAGTGAACCAACCATGCCTCTATAGACAGTGATGTTCACTGGTTTTCCATCTGGATCTGAGTCCAGTGTCAGTGGTGCAGAAATTGGAGTGGGTTTAGATGGTGAAGAGTTCATATCAAATTTCTTTAAAAGATCTCTAACATATTTTTCCTGATTAATAAAAATACCATCTTTGTTTTGTTTAATCTGAAGTCCAAGAAAATATGTTAATTCACCCATCAAACTCATTTCATATTCAGTCAACATTATTTTTGAAAATTTCTTGCACATGTTTTCATCAGTAGACCCAAAAATAATATCATCAACATAAATTTGTACCATCAGAAGATTACCTTTTTCATGAAGAATAAATAAGGTATTGTCAATTGCACCTCTTTTAAAACCATTTTTCAATAAATGTTTAGTTAGAGTATCATACCAGGCACGTGGGGCTTGTCTGAGACCATAAAGAGCTTTGTCCAGACGATATACCCAGTGTGGATGCTTTTCATCAACGAAACCTGGTGGTTGTCTGACATAAACTTCTTCTTCAAGTTTTCCATTCAAGAATGCACTTTTAACGTCCATCTGGTAGACCTTGAATTGATGATGAGCAGCGAATGCTAAAAATATTCTGATCGCTTCAAGTCTAGCCACAGGAGCAAATGATTCATCAAAATCGACATCTGACTGGCAGTACCCTTGTGCTACCAGTCTGGCCTTGTTTTTGATTACGTGGCCATCTTCTTCTACCTTGTTCCTGAAGACCCATCTGGTTCCAATTGGTTCTTTCTTTCCAACTGGGAAAGGAAACAGGTACCAAACCTTGTTCCTTTCAAACTGGTGAAGCTCTTCTTGCATAGCTATCACCCAGCTTGGATCTTCCATAGCCTCGTCAATCTTCTTTGGTTCTATCAGTGATAAGAAACTAACATATAAGCATTGATTACTGGAGGCTCTTCTGGTCAGAACCCCTCGACTGGAGTCACCTATGATCTGATCGATAGGATGAGCTTTTGTCCATCTGGAGTATTGACCAGGATTGTTACTAACAACAATATCAGTGCAAGAATTCAGTTGAGTCTCCTCTGGTGTTGCTTCTGGAGGAGGATCTTGCCAGACTACTTCAACATCTTCATCTGAGTCATTTAAATCACGATTTGCATCATGAAATTCTTAATTTGAAGGCATTTCTTGAAGTACTGGTTCAGTTTCAACTGGGACTGATACTGGGGGAGTAGTACGATCATCTGATCCAATAATAATTTCAGAGGGTAGCTTGAAAATTATTGAAGGATAGAATGGAGTATTACTGGGGGTTTTCTTCTTCTGAACAGGTTCCAGATCAGGATGACTGGAAACTGTGTCTTCTTAATCTTTATTGTAATTGATAGGATCAGATTCACAGAAGACAATTGGAGTTACTAGGGAGTATCAAGGGTTGGCTTTTTATTGATTGTAGCATTTGATTCATCAAATGTGACATGTATTGACTCATGGACCTTCTCCAGTCTCTTGTTATAGACTCTGAAGGCCTTGCGAATGGCTGAATAACCTAAAGAAATATCCTTCATCAGCTTTGGCATCAAATTTGCCTAACTGACTGGAGTCATTCAGGATGTAAACTGGACATCCAAAAACGTGGAAATAACCAATATTTGGTTTTCTATTTCTTAATATTTCATAGGATGTCTTCTTGTGTCGCTTCACATACACTGATCGATTCTGGGTGTGGCAAGCAGTTGCAATTGCTTCACCCAGAAACTGGTAGGAAGACCAGATTCAGCAAGCATACTCCTGGGAGCTTCTATCAGTGTTCGATTTTTCCTTTCCACCACTCCATTCTGTTCTGGAGAGCGGGCTGATGAGAAATTCTGGGAGATGCCTGTGTTAGTATAGAATGATTCCAGAGTTGCATTCTGGAATTCTGTTCCATTGTCACTTCTTAACTGACACACCTTTCGACTGTACTTGAGCTCAATTTGCTTGATAAGACTGATGATTTCAGCAACAGCTTCACTTTTAGACCTGAGAAAGATCACCCAACAATATCTGGAGAATTCATCTACGATCACCAGGGTGTATCTTTTACCAGCACGAGTCTGAACATTCACTGGACCGAAGAGGTCCATACGAAGCATATGAAGTGGTTCAGATATGCTGAAATTCTGTCTGGTCTTGAAACTGGTACGTTTCTGCTTACCCATCTCACATCCTGGACATGGTCTTTTCTTTTTGAAGGAAACTGAAGGTATCCCATCTGCCAGTTGTTTTCTAGACAACTTATTAATATTTTTGAAATTTAAATGGGATAACCTTTTGTGTCATAACCAGTTTGTGTCTTCATCAGCTTGAGTATAGAAACACTGCTCTGAAGGGGAGCTTTCCATATCCATTACATACACATTCCCTCTTCTGGGAGCAGTCAATACTACCTTCCAGTCTTTGTTTAATACAATGCCCTGAGCAATATTGAATAGAACTTGATAGCCATCATCACACAATTGACTGACACTGATCAGGTTATATTTCAAACCATTCACAAATGCAACTCATCTGAATTTGACTTTTCCATTGTTCAGAACACCATACCCCTCAGTTTTTCCACAACCATCATTTCTGAAAGTAATGGAGGGTCCATCAGAAATTATGAACTCCTCCAGCAGGGTCATACATCCGGTCATTGTCCTGCCAGCTGCACTGTCAAGATACCAGGTATGTTTCTTTCGATCACCCTGCACATCCACCAGATATATTAGTTAGATTTGGGAACCCATCGACTGATGGGTTCACTGGACCCTCCCTTATAGGTCCCTGGAGGTATCTGGTTGAGTTCACTTTCTTCAACAGTAGTCTTAGTTGAAAAGTCCACTGGGGTTGATAGTTTTGAAACCTTTTTCTTTTTCTCAACTGGAGAAATATATTTATCTTTCTTGGAAAAAGGTTTGGTATTTTGTTTAGGGCCAGATGAAGTACCCTCAATAAAGTTTAATCTTGCATTAAAACTTTGAAATTGACGAGTCAGTAATTGAAACTGGCTCTCTAACCTTAACAAAATACTTTCTTCAGATGACACCTGAGCCTTTCCAGTTGAAAGGACTCGAGGCTGAGGTAGGGAACTGGTCTTCTTCTTTTGAACCTGGGGTTCATTAGAAGCAGTCTGAGGCAAAGGATTATTCCGATTAACCTTTTTAACTGGAGCAGTCATCTGGAATGCTCCAGTCTTAACCTCTGGGGATTGAACTTGGAAAATATTGGCCTTAGGAGTTACAAGCTCATCATAAATGGTAATGGGCCTGAATCCCTCTGGTAACCGATCAATTACTGGTATTAATGATGCAACATGAGTATATCCATCTAAATAAGCACGTTTTTGAGTGGGAAATTGATTTACTCCAGCATCATATGGCTTTCTGGTTTCAAGCCATGATTTAATCACCAGTTTTTCTTTTTCTAAAATGACTTCAAGATCTTGTTTTTCTTGAATCAGTTGTTCAGATACCAGAACTTGGGCTTGAAATGCCAGTTCAATGTCTTGAAGTTCCTTTAATTTTGATTTTAAAACTGTAATTTCAGAAAAATCTGTTTCTAGACCATTTACACAATCAGATCTAACAGTTTCAACAAAGATTAAATCAGAATTAAGAGCTTCAGCAATGTCCAATTTTAGTTCTTGGTCAGTTTCAGTATCATAATCACTAACCTTTTTGATAACAATGTCCACCCATCTTCCAGATGTGACATCTTCCTTCACTAGGTGCTCTTCGTCTGCCAGAGCCATGTAACAGCAATCTCTTTCTTCTTCTTCATCAACAGATGAGTCATCAGAAGGAACCCATTTCTCTTCAGTTGTTGCAATCATGCACTTATTATTATTTTCCATTTGTTGTGCCATGAGAGCAATTTGAGCCTTAAGCTTTTTGTATTTAGATTTATAGCTATCATCAGGTTTTTATTAGAAGTAAATGGACCAGGCTGGGATACAAACTGACTGGACTTGCAATCTTTCATGAAATGACCTTTTCTGCCACACTTAAAGCATGTCAGATTGGTCTTATTAGTTGAAGAACTGGATGCAAATTGTCCAGATGGCCTATTTGCTCTTGCTTTGAAACGGTTAAACGTTTTAGCAATCATTGCAACCAGGTCATCATTTTCAGATTCATCACAGTCTGGAGAGATAAGACTAGATTCTCCAGATTTCATAAATTCAGACACCATCTTCTTCATAGAAAATACATTCTCAGAAGATATTAGTGCTGTACCTTGTGGTTCAGTATGACTAACCACACTGGAACTACTGGAGGCATGGTTATAGGCATCTTGTTCTGCCATAACTCTCTGAGCCTGAATTTCTTCAGTGTACCTGAAGGCTTCATATAAAGTTGAAAGAGTGTGAGTGTGCAAAGTTTTACTTTGTCGTAAAACCAGGATCATGTGAGACCATTTGGTGGGAGGAATATCACAGAATTTCTCCAGAAGTATATCCTTGTCTTTCTCAACCCCCAGTCCTCTCAACTGGTTAATGATGCTCATAAATCTGGTGTAAGTACCAGTGAGAGACTCATTGGGCTGAGAAAAAAATGACTCATACCTCTTGTTTAAGGAGACCTTTCTGGTGACAATGGTGTCATCTCCTCCTTCATACTGGTTCACTAGTTCATCCCACATGGTTTTAGCACTGGGAAAAAGAACTAGTGTGGGAATTAGGGTTTCTGGAACAGCCCCGAGGATCATGTTTTTGAGAAGGGTATGTAGATTTACCAATCTCCTCTCCTCTTCAGACCAATGTTCCTCCCTCTTTTCCCTGCCTCTTCTAGATCCAGTTGGATCAAGAAGAGCATTGAGAGGTGATGTGGGGACATAAGGTCCTTCATTTAAGATTTTTATCATGTTTCTCTCAATACTAGTGATGTGCAATATCATCCTAGCCTTCCACGTACCAAAATCATCACTATTCCCACTGAATTTAGGAACAGGATTGTTTGAGTAGTGCACATACACATGTGGAGAAGCAGGAGTAGGAGGAGGAGGTGGTGGATTAGTGTTATTAACAGGTGGTGGTTCATTATTTTGATCATTGATATTAGGATCAGGACCAAAATTAAAACCTCCTTGTGTATTTTCTTGGTTAGCCATCAAAGAAACAGATCTATGCAAGTTTGTTTAGCCTTCCGCTCTGATACCAATTGTGAGGTCCCTGCACTTGATGGTTTAACCCAAAGTGTAAAATACAACAAGTCTAATAAGCACTAGATTGGACTAGTATTACTTGAATATAAATGCAAGTATATAAACAAAGTAATACACGACTTAAAGTAAAGGTGGAACACAATGTAATTTTTTCAAGTGTATTTTATTTATGATGTTAAATAAAATACAAGGTTGTGCGGAATCAAGATAATACAAATATGTAAGTATCCTAACAACCTATGAATTACAAATGATCTATATTTGCCAAATAAACTCTTTAGATCGAGATACTTAAAGTTGTGAAGTATCCCTGTTACGATCGAGAGTATTTAGACAAATTCACCTTAATTGTTAAAAGTAATTTTAACAAGGAAATGACTTTGTATTTATAGGCAAACAAATTCACCAGTGAATTTGTGCCGTACAAATATGGTTGCATGCATTTAATGAACCGACAAAGTCATTAAATGCATTGGTTAAAGTACAAGGATAAAGTCACATCAATATGACTTTATTCTTTTAACCAACCATATTTACACACGTAAGTACTTTTGTAAGGAACAAGTGGAATGTTCTTTGAAAAGTGTGTAAAGGCAAAAAGTCAATTCCTCGTAATCAGTGTTCAGACTTGTAAGGTCTAGAACACTGACAAACCTCCAGTCGTAGATCTAGTAAGACTTCCAGTGGACTCCGCCATTTGTCAGTCTTCTTTATTCTAACTTCAGTCTTTGACTTCAGTGAGAATTTCTTCAGTAGAATAGATCTGGACTGGGGTGAAGTCCAGTGAGCTAATCTGGAGGATTCCAGATTTTCCTATACAAGTATTTTTGCTCACTGGTCTTCCATTATTTCTGGACAAATCTTCAGTGTCGCTCCAGTATTCAAGTCTGGAGTAGGTCCAGTAAATATTATTTCTGGACAAGTCTTCAGTGACGCTCCAGTATTCAAGTCTGGAGTAGGTCCAGTAAATATTATTTCTGGACAAGTCTTCAGTGTGCTCCAGTATTCAAGTCTGGAGTAGGTCCAGTAAATATTATTTCTGGACAAATCTTCAGTGTCGCTCCAGTATTCAAGTCTGGAGTAGGTCCAGTAAATATTATTTCTGGACAAGTCTTCAGAGACTTTCCAGTCTTCAAGTCTGGAACGAGTCCAGTAAATCTGGACCTAACACTTAATGTGTGAGCTAACATGATAAAGGATTTGATTCTAATCTTAATTGGGAGAATCAGTCATTACTTATCTGTTATATATCGGTTTAAGTATTTATAAGCTCAATTATTTACCATTGAGATGAATACATGTGTTGTATAGATCTCATGAGTTTGCTGATGTGGTCGCAGAATTATTTATCTTAACTAGATGTGTGTCAACCGTTAAGATAAAGGATCTCCAAAGTATATGAAAATTGGGTCTATCCAGTCCGGAATGGAGAAAACTCAAGCTTAAAATGGAAGCAGAATATACTTACACGTCAACAACTCAGCAAAATTCAAACGGGGACGAAGATATAGATGGAGAGATTGTTTATCATGTTATTCAATCTTATGTCTTTATTTTTGTTGTATTTGAATTTATAAAACAACATTGATTGTGTCCAATGTCTGTTAATGTCAAATACTTAACAATGGTACTTTGTAATTCATTAATTAGTGACATATCGGGTCTTAATTTAATGATCGTACATTGTAATTTTGTTTAAGTTGTGACATTCATCGAGAATCTCTTTATCGAGAAAAATACTAAGAATTGTGATATAGAATTTAAATTCGGTGTCTGTCTTATCGTTTTCTCTGAAGAATTCTCTTCGTTAATCATATCGGGTTCTGGAAAATTCTGTGTGAATTTTCAAAGTGTTAATCAAGTTCATGAAGATTGACTTTATTAGAAAGTCAAGGTTCATATGAATCGAAGACTAGGCTAAGTGAAAAATATGCGTGTTTAGCCAAGTGGACATCATATGCGTGTTTTGCCAACTGGGCCTCATATGCGCGTTTCAGTGTACAAATAGGGTTTGCGTGTTATATTGGGTATAAATAGAACTTTATACGCATTTAATGATTTAATTTAAATCATTTGCGTGTTCTTGTCACCTTTGCGTGTTTCACTGATGGGCCTAATATGCGTGTTTTGCCAACTGGGCCTCATATGCGCGTTTCAGTGTACAAATAGGGTTTGCGTGTTATATTGGGTATAAATAGAACTTTATACGCATTTAATGATTTAATTTAAATCATTTGCGTGTTCTGATGATGACGTCATCATGAAGAACACGCAAATGACCAGATATGCGTGTTTTGCAAAAGGGGCTCAATATGCGTGTTTGTCAAGTGGGCTTACTTTGGTGTTTCACTGATGGGCCTAATATGCGTGTTTTGCCAACTGGGCCTCATATGCGCATTTCAGTGTACAAATAGGGTTTGCGTGTTATATTGGGTATAAATAGAACTTTATACGCATTTAATGATTTAATTTAAATCATTTGCGTGTTCTTGTTAAAACCCTCTCCATTTGCGCGTTCCCTGTCCGTGCACTGTTCAACTATCGATTCATAATACTTGATTTTTACGTGTTTTAGACACAAGAAACACTTACTCTAACACGTATTGAACAAAGGTATATGATTAACAAGATTTCTAGATCCATTTATAGTGTTCAAATGGCCAAATATTTAGAATTTTATTTTCGGTTATAAAATCTCTAAATGGGACATTAAACACATTTTGGATGGAGAAATGGAACTTAAAAACTGATAAATCGGACCTATAAGATGCTATTCGTACCAGATTTAAGAGTTTTAGGGTTCAAAACGACTGGATTAAGTTTTGGATGATGAACAGTCGTATGCGTGTTCTTCACCATATGCGTGTTCATATGAACCCAGTTCATCTTCAAACATTTCCAGGATTTGCGTGTTCTGATGATGACGTCATCATGAAGAACACGCAAATGACCAGATATGCGTGTTTCTAAGTAAAATACACCATTTGCGTGTTTTAATCACCATTTGCGTGTTGTTACTTATATACGTGTTTCATGACTTGTAAAATTTTTAAATTGAAAAATTTTAAATAAGTAAAATATGAAACAAAACATGTATTATCTAGTCAAATCCGACACCATATGTGTGTAGTGTCACCATATGTGTGTGTATAAGGAATTCGTCTGTTCTAGGACTTCGGAAAATTTTCAAAACGGGAAAATTTTCAAATGAGTCAAATTAGAAAATACGAATTGCCTTATAATATTGAACTTTAAAAATTTAAGAAAAACAAATGGTTTTAGTTAAATTTAGTAAAGTTCAAAGTGTCGGTTATTAAAACTAAATGTTTTAGAAGGTTAAAACAAATGGTTTTAGTTAAATTTAGTAAAGTTCAAAGTGTCGGTTATTAAAACTAAATGTTTTAGAAGGTTATGAAACAAATGGTTTCGTGATCTTGGAAAACATTAAATGTTTTAATATCGACGTGTTGATTCGATAAAATTGATGACATTTTGGTTGATTAAGAAACAAATGGTTTCTATATCATTGAAAATGTTAAGAATTTTATCGTTCAACTTGTTTGTCGATTGTTAAAGTTGATAACATTCTCAGAACCGATGAAACTTAGAGTTTCAGGGGTTTAGAAAATGTTAAGAGCTTTAAAGTTCGACTTTCATTGTTGTTGCTAATCTTTTGTTTGGTTGTTGTTTGTATCTTTGTGCAGATGGCTGAGAGACGATTCCATAACAATCATAACTATTTGATTAACTTGGATGTCAACCAGGAGAATGCAGCTGAGTTTGTTCAGATTTTGGAGTTCTTTCAACGATCCAGAATCAGAATGGTTCTCACTGCCAACCCAGTGATTAGATTGACGTATCTTCGTCAATTCTGGGCATCTGCTAGATACATTGCTGGACACAATGAGAGGATTTAAGCTACGGTGAATAATCAAGTCATCCGGTTTACTCCTCAGAATTTGATCCAGATACTTGGTTTGGGTACTGAAGCCCAAGAGGGAGGAGCCAATGGTCCCATCACATACCCACTGGCACTAAGATATGGAGTCTACAGAAGAATGGGTTATGTTGGGGATCCAAACCAGAACACTTTCACGAAGAACTGTATTCACGGGAAATCGAAGTTCTTCAGTCATGTAGTTATGGTTGCTCTTAGCAACAGGAAGTCAGGGTACGACAAGCTGAATGTCGAGACCCAGTCTCAAGTTGTCTCCCTTGTGCTGAACAAGCCATACAGCTTCTCTCGTTACTTCTTCAACGAGATTAGAAGGCAAATTGGTGCAGCTGCCAACGAGCGTTTCTTGATGTATCCTCGGTTTGTCATGATGATCATCAATGCTCGTCTGCCCAATCTACCACAGGTGGGTCCGGTTGAGCATGTAACTACTATGCCAAATCATATATTCAAAGATAGTTACAAGTATAGAGGTCATCTCCCACCTCCAGCTCGACCGACAGACAGACATCTTTTTGGTGCTATCATCAATCCAGCATATATTGCACCGGATAATGACGGATTTGCACACGATGGGTCTGATGTTGAAGGAAATATTGTTGCAGCTCCACAGCAAGTTCCCCAACAACCACCTGCAGCACACCAAGTACAACAACAACAACAGCAACAACAACCTCCAGTGCAACAACCCCCAGTACATGCTGAAGCAGTCGATGACTTGTTCTTCCAAGTAGAACAAGGTCAAGGTAATGCTGAAGATGCTGCGGAGGTTGCACAGCAAATGTTAGAACCTAACGATGTTATCAATCAGGTTCAACATTTTGACGCTCGTGCTGATCTAGAGGCAGAGATCAACGAGTTGTTCGAGGATCACGAGGCCGATGATGAGGCAAGTAGTGATCCTCATGCCACTGTGAGTAGTCAAGAGGACAGCTCCAGTGATGATGATGGTCAAGAGGACCCTCAAGAAAGAGCACGCAGGGTTTTACAAGCAACACGTGCTGCTCAATCTGAAAGGGAATTGAAGGCTGATGCAGACTTTCAGCCTGAGGATGAGGAAGAAGAAGATAGTTCTCCTTTACAGCTCAAGAGGGGAAGGAGAGCTAAAGAAGGAACATCGAGCACACATAAGTCACCCAGACTTAGTGCAATGATGAGTGTAGCAGTTGAAGAGGGACCGAGGCATACGTCTGAGCATGTGCAGAGTGATACTGAGGAGTTAACTGCTAGACCTAGGGGAGCAGGTAAGGAATAGATGATGAGGCTACCTGTTGAGCCATCAAGAACAAGAATCAGACTATCAGCAATAGGGTCTGCATTCACATCTTTCACCTGTGATGCCACAACATTAGTTCCATTTAGTACAGTTACACTTCCAGTTGTTGGAACTTCTGCAACCCAACAACCACATGCTTCCACAATCAGACTGCGGGTTTGACAAGCTTCGATGACGACTATGACCAGCTGAATGAGATTATTGGAAATCTAAAGTCTCAGGGGGAGATACAGCCGACCTGCAAGGATGATGCCCTTAGGAGGGAAAGTAGAGAGGACGAGGGAGATGATCCTAGCAGACAAAGAGAGACTTCAAGATTTCCAATGGGCACGAGGACTGCCATATCTCAGGGGGAGCAAAACCAGCCTGGTGCTGCTGGTACCTCTCGAGCCCCCACAGCTGAAGATAAAGGAAAAGGGAAAGCTCCTGTCGATGCTTTCCCCTCACCAACTGGAGATGTAGGAGTTGGTGACCAGGAACGACCAACTGGAGATGTAGGAGTTGGTCCAGGAGACCAACTGGAGATGTAGGAGTTGGTGACCAGGAACGACCAACTGGAGATGTAGGAGTTGGTGACCAGGAATGACCAACTGGAGATGTAGGAGTTGGTGACCAGGAATGACCAACTGGAGATGTAGGAGTTGGTGACCAGGAATGACCAACTGGAGATGTAGGAGTTGGTGACCAGGAATGACCAACTGGAGATGTAGGAGTTGGTGACCAGGAACGACCAACTGGAGATGTAGGAGTTGGTGACCAGGAATGACCAACTGGAGATGTAGGAGTTGGTGACCAGGAATGACCAACTGGAGATGTAGGAGTTGGTGACCAGGAATGACCAACTGGAGATGTAGGAGTTGGTGACCAGGAATGACCAACTGGAGATGTAGGAGTTGGTGACCAGGAACGACCAACTGGAGATGTAGGAGTTGGTGACCAGGAATGACCAACTGGAGATGTAGGAGTTGGTGACCAGGAATGACCAACTGGAGATGTAGGAGTTGGTGACCAGGAATGACCAACTGGAGATGTAGGAGTTGGTGACCAGGAATGACCAACTGGAGATGTAGGAGTTGGTGACCAGGAATGACCAACTGGAGATGTAGGAGTTGGTGACCAGGAACGACCAACTGGAGATGTAGGAGTTGGTCATCAGGAGGAATCAACATCTGATGATACTGATAGTCCACTTTTTGGAGGTGATGTTTTATCATCTGACTCTTCCGGCACTTTGACTCTGAAAAATGAGATCTTCATAAAGTTCGGACACGATGACGTGGCATATCAAAATGCAATGGCCGACATGATTAAGCCAAAGGATCCAGGATCTCGGGCTGATCAAGAAAGATCTCGTAGACTTGCTGCAGGCAGAAGCAAGGAGTCACTGACAGAGTCTGATTCTGATTTTGAGAAGGAGACTCATGTCAAAAGGAAGAAGAAGAGCAAAAGAAAGTAGACAACTTCTGAAGTTCCTGAAGAGGGTTTTTTGGCCAGCACTTAGGATGACAAACGAAGACTTGAAGGTCACATCTAGATGCTAGTGTCAAGGGGGAGACTGTTGGTGCATGTTTCTCGGTGACAAAAGCATTCTAGATGTGTTACATATATTCATATATATTCAAGTCTTGTAATTTATCTTGTAATTACCGTTTGTCAATAATATTACCTTGGCATATATTGTTGATCATATTGGGATCCATTTATGTTTATGTGTTTGTTTATTATTTGTGTTTTGCAGGTTCTAGACATAACATGTAAAGAGTCATTGAGTTAATATTGTTTCTGCATTTAACAACAGTTGAAATATTAACTTAATGTACTTACAAAGGGAAGTTAAGTTAACTGTGTTTCTGCGTATTAACAGCAGGAGAAACATTAACTTAGTGAATACTTCCAATAGGTAATATAGACAATGTTGTTTCTGCGTATATTTACAGCAGTTTAAACATTGGCTGAGTTAATGTTGGTTCTGCGTCTTGACAACAGTTGAAACATTAACTCAAATATTCCTAAGTGTTATTTGAGTATTCTCGGGAACTTGCAATTAGTTGCTTGTGGAGAGAACACTCAAAAGGTCATTTGAGGGTTCTTGGGAACGAGCAAAAGTTTGCTTGTGGAAAGAACACTCAAATGGTCATTTGAGAGTTTCTGAGGAACAAGCAAAAGTTTGCTTGTTCATAAGAACTCTCAAATGGTTTGAGTTTCTGTGGAAACAAGCAAAAGTATGCTTGTACACAAGAACTCTCAAACCAGGCCAAAACCCTTATGGGCTTGACATGAGAACACTCAAACCCAATGGATTTGAGAGTTCTTGTCACTTGCCTATAAATAGGGGTGTGTGTATGCGTGATTCTTAACTAGAGTATAGAGAGAGAAACGAGCAAAACCTATAGAGAGAAAACCAAGAACACACACGGTTTGATCTTGTGGGTACTCGACTCACGCACGAACCGCAAACACACACCCGGTTTGGACGGCTCGTAGACTTAGATTACCACGTTGGTTGGTAAAGTTTGTCCGGAGAGCCGTTTCACTATAGTAACCAAATACGGGTGGTTATATTCACGCAAAAAGATATATATATATATATATATATATATATAAAAGTAGATATAGATATATATATATATATATATATATAATATATATATATATCATAAAAGGTAGATATAGAAATCGTGGGTTATCTCGAGGAATTCCGCACCTCGACATATCCTTAAGTCAATCTCGGTTCGGTAAGACCCGGGGGACTTACATGATCACCCACAAACTTGTAAATTTTGTATATGGTTGACCAAAAACACATGTTATAGCCGTCAAATTAATAATATGGATACTAGGTGTGCATTATACATGATTGACCAAAACTTTTTATTATTATTTAAATTAATAATATGGATATTAGGTGTATATTATACTGATGACATGGATCCTAATAAACTAACCTTTTTCACCAAATACAGACGTGGTCTCGTGTTTTTTTAAATCAAAAAACTAATAGATGAAACAGGCGTGGCTAGCTGTTTTATCCCAGTGATGAAATAAACGGCAGGATGAAACAGTCAACCACGTCTGTTTCATCATGTGGTTGTTCAGTTAATAAAGATGAGACCACGTCTGTATTTGGTGAAAATGTTGGATTTATTAGAATCTATGTCATCAGTATAATACAGACTAAATATCCATATTGTTAATGTTAATAATAAGAAAAACATTTTCACCATTTCTACCGGTTATAACAGGTGTTTTTGGTCAACCATGTACAAAATTTACAAGTTTGTGGGTGATACACATCAATAAAAAAGTAAATTGGGCAACCATGTACAAAAGAAAAAGTACATTTAACAGGTAAGCTGTTACGTCATGACCAGCTAAGGTGTCACGTCAGCTCAATAGAGTGTAACGGCTATAGCAGGTCGTTTTGGCCAAAATGTACAAAATTTACAAGTTTGTGGGTGATACACATCAATATTATAGTTTATTGGGCAACCATGTACAAAAGGAAAAATACATTGGTCTTCCAGTGATTAATCCCTAAAAACTAATTTGTTGGGACCTGAAACCAAACATTCCTATACAGCTCATTTATGATGGAGAAACGGCAAACTGTTTACAGTGGCAAAACGGTAAATACCATAAAACTTTTGCCCTCAAAAAAAGGCAGAAAAAACAAAAGAAAAGGCTGCAGAGGTTCACTAAACACCGCCAAACTTGCGCCGACAATTGCCAACTGTAGTTGATGTCAACCGGTATTCTGGCAACCACATCATGGCCAAACTTTCGATTCCCAAGTGCCAGTCACCGTCGGTTTTGTTGGCCGGGAAACACAAAAATCGAGTGTAGAAATGTAATTTTAATAAAAAACCCACATTGATTTTCAACAAATAAGTGGAGTGAAAAGTATAAAGCAAGCAGGAGTTTCTCCATAAAAAAGATTCACAAACTTATAACAAAAACAATAATACAAAGATATGATACAAATGTTATCAAAAGAAGGGTTTTGGTTGAATCTTTGGAAAATTAAATTCTCTACACAAAGAAATTTTACAAAATCAATAATAAAAAGATGTTTGATCCTCACTCTTCATGAATTTTTATGGGACGGGCTATCTACACACATCAACTGTTTGAAGCGCACACTACCGAAACGTCCCGTTTTACGTTCAACGCCACGTTTTTCGCTACGTTTTATATAAAACGTAGCGTATGCCCGGTGTGTAGATAGTAAAATTGCAGAGGGGAATTACACGTCATCTGACCCAAATGTCAGAGGAATGACAGGTGTCATTCTTCCGTTTTTGATACCGTTTTACACAAAACGGTACGTATTAGGTGAACTTCCAAAACTGTCCATTTTACGTAAAACTGTGTATATGCCAGTGCCGTTTTGTAAGCAGAAACGGAGCATGTAACATAAACGGACCAGTTTTGTTATGGTTAATGTAAATTTTTTTAGGAATTTGTATAACACTTGCAATTACAATATAGATAGTAATTTTTTTATTTGAAATGTATATGTTTGAAAAAGAGACAAAGTTTATAGTTTATGAAATCAACTAACAATTGGTTGTATTTTTATGGAATTATGTTACTAGGCTTATGAAAGTTTGAAATATTGTGTATGGGTTTGAAAAATAGACAACGTTTATACTTTATGAAATCAACTAACAATTGTTTGTATTATTATGGAATTATATTACTAGGGTTATGAAAGATTGAAATATTGTGTATGGGTTTGAAAAATAGACAAAGTTTATACTTTTTGAAATCAACTAACAATTGTTTGTATTATTATGGAATTATGTTACTAGGCTTATGAAAGATCTCAAGTTTGTGTATTGTATCTCACTAGCCGTCTATTCAATTCAACCAAAAACGAATTTGTGTCTACGTAATGTATTTAACCGGATGAACCTTACAAAATCACCAACAGAAAAATTACGTAACTTAAGAAAGTAGTCAAGTACACCAATCTTCTTAACACAAGTCCAAATACTTAAACTAGTTTTATCACCTGTTACTCAACCACCATAGCATCTTCAGCCGTTAATCCTGGTCCGGGAGTTGTTTTGCCAAGTTTATTCCTTAAAACTCTTTCACTTATTCTCTTTGCCATCATCTTGACTCTCGGTTTCTTCTTGGTTCCTTCATTCACAAATTCGTATTTAGTTACATTGGATAGAAGGTCTTTGAGATCGTTAAATTACATATACTTTTTGGCAGTGTTAACTACACGCATCGGTCATTATCCCTTGTAAGAATAAAACAAGTTGAGTAACCATGATATATTTTATTGTTGGTTTTTATAATTTTTGTTACTAGTTTATAAAAATATTGTAATACATGTTTTTTAATACTATCATGAAAAACACATTGTATCACGCATGACTAGAACATACAAATTTACCATTGGTGAATCAAAAGGAAATATCCGGAACAATAAAAGTATCACAAATTATGGCGGAAACATATGTCTAATAGCTAGATAAAAGTGTACGAAATTTGGTTAACGTAAAATGTATCAAGGAGATTACCATGAAACTCTGAGGAGCCATCACCCGGAGTTTCATCAAAGTGGTTGGAGCTCTGACCAAGCGGCGTAAGAACATTGTGGTCATCGTACTGGTGCGACTGATTAACAGTGGATTGATCAAACGGGTTGGAGGCATTAATTGGAGTAGTATCATAGTGGGACTGATGAAGGTGCGGAGGACTAGTGGAGTCATTCAAGTGGGACTGATGAAGCGGCGGAGGACCAGTGGAGTCATTATACTGGGAGGACTGATGAAGCGGCGGAGGACCAGTGGAGTCATTATACTGGGAGGACTGATGAAGCGGCGGCGGACCAGTGGAGTGATCAGACCGGGTGGAGTCATTAACAGGAGCATCATCAAACAGGGATTGATCCAGAATCGGGGTCTCAGGCCGATCCTCGTTGAATTTTGCGCCACCAAAACCTGGGGGGTGTTTCTTCTTCTTCAGAGGCATCCCTTGTAGGAGGATCAGTAGGGGGGAGCAGCATGTTCTGGCGTTTTCGGACAAGCAGGAGTGCCATGAACGGGGCTGATTGCTCCGCAGAGCCATTTTCAAGAGGGCCTTCATATGCTCTGTCTGCCTTGCCGTTCCCCGAACCTGGTTCTCGAGACCGTCAAGGCGTGTCTTGATCTCATCCACCTTCTCTGTAGTCTCCTTAGGGAGGCGGACGACCTGATATGAGCGTTTAGGGCGGTACTCTGGCTCCTGCTCCTCTTCCTCCTCCCTGTGACCCCCCTCGTGCACTTGTTGAATCTCCACTTCCGGTAAAGGCGGCGGCAACACGATCTCCGTCAACTCCGGTCCCTTCCACGGGTTTCTGTTTTGATTTGTCATCAGAGTTGGAACATTGTTTATTTTTTTAAGGATGCCCATCGCATACATTGTGGGCTTTTCGTTCGCCTTTGGGAGCACCGGCGGGATCTTTAGTTCAGCGTACTTCTGATGCAGGTTCAACGATTGTGCGATCCTGGTGATGATATGCCCGCATACAATCTTCCGCCATCCTTCCTGCAATAGATATGTATATCACTAATTAATATATAAAAGACGTCATAAATAATAAGCCATTGAAAATACTAAGAAGCTGGAAATGTACTTGGAGTAAAACCGGTGAAAGTAGTGAGCAAGAACATGGGCCAGGTTGCAGGGTTTACGCATCAGAAGACAGTACAAGAGAAACAGGTCGGTCACGGACATGTGCTCTCCGCCCTGGCTACGCCTCGTTTATCGTCTTTGTGTTCAGGCGGTGGAAGTAGCGGAACAAAGGGTCCCTGTTTACACGGAAAAAACAAGCATCATCATGTATATATGGCGTAGCAATGCATCATCATATAAACTAGAAAAACAATTAGTCGGGCCTAGGCTTTAGCCGTGTACAAACTGATTACCAACTTCAAACTAGACAAAAAATCCCAGCCAGTCTACCCGACACGTTTAACCCCTTCTTCTTTCGTTATTTTTTTTTCCAAAAGGTCAATTAAGTTCATTTTCAGTCCCGACTGTTCACATTGTATCTTTTTCCTTTTTAATCATCCGACTGTTGTTGACTCTTTCGATATAACAAAGCTCAACAAACAACAAACTGGTACATTTTCGATATAACAACATTGCAAGACTCGACATAAAACATTATATAAAGAATACTAAAATTCATAAAGATGAATATGAACATCGAGCATTACCTGATATGTGTCGCCCATTCCCTCTTGAAGGCCTCTTCTTCAGTATGGGGAGCGATCGTCCTCCAAAAGTCGGACAACACGTCAATTGGCACATCCTTCAAGGATATGTTGAACTCTTTCCTCTCCTCCTCATCTTTGTCTTTGTACAGACCGGCGCATACCCCAAACCCCCACAGATCCATCCCGTACACCTTACCGAATAAACAGAACTCCACCTCATGTCGGGGGGGTTTCGCTCCCCCACCTCAGGTGGGCCGCCTTGATCGTTCCGCTTTTTCTTCTCGTTGTACCTTTACCAAAAAACGGTGTTATTAATAACTCGGGAAAAAAAACTGGTATTCCATTAACCTTTAGACGGTACCTGAACGTGGACAGGAACTCTGAACACATCTCCCGATACGCAGGCAGGTCCTGCTGATACAAGCGAGACCACATGGTGTTCTCTCCACCGAGAAAATACATGGCCCTATCCTTTAACTTCAATTCTTCAAGTGTTTGAAAACAAATCACAGCACCGGGCGCCACCTCCACTCTTTTGATCCGCTCAAACCTTTCAGCCTTCCATGTCTTGTCATTAAACTTTGTGTGCTTGTACTCAGCAAGCAGCTTGTCTTCCTTAGTCTTAGGCCACTTCGCCTGTGGCATTGTTTTTCATCGTCGTTTAGTGGGTCGGGCCTCTTCCTCTGTGGAGTCTGGTTCATCATACGAGTCCTCATGGTCTCCTTCATGATTCGTATCCTCTTCATCTTGATGTTGACCTGCTGCTGCGTTGACCTCTTCATAGCGGGGGGCCACGTTCTCCTGGGGGTTGATTTGGTCGGGGTTTTCGGGTGCCGCCATCTGCAACCAAAGTAAATAAATAGAATTAGGATCAAGTAAATAATAACTAGTCACCTAGAATAATGACATCAAACTGTTACGTACAAAGTTAAAAAATTCATAATCCTTCCTGGGTTTGTAACAGCCAACTGGTTACACGAACTGATATCAGAGACACAATGGTTGTCAATTATATCGTGGGTAGGGTTATCAATCATCTTATTAGAAGGAGTATTGTGTGATTTTGTATGAAAACTACAGTTTAAAAAAGTAAAATAGTGAAGTTGATAGAATATTCAATCTTAATAAGCAGGTAATGTGAATTATTGAAAGTAAAGGTAAAGGAGGAGTCTGGGACAAGAGTAAATGAGATCTGGTATATTGGGACCAGGGGCTTCCGTTTTGTGTGACCCTCCCCGTTTTGTGACCATCTTGTCGTTTTACAACAGTATCTTCGTTTTCTTAATTTCCAGGGGGTAAAATATACAAAATCATCAAAATCCGTACACCCCGTAAATTTTGAAAAACTGGAGGTTTTACATAAGACGTGAGCAGTGATGGAGGGTCAAAAAAAATTAGTCAACCACCAATCCAATGAACCCTAGTTCCTTTGATTTATTAAAAAAATTATAAAAATGATTCAACCACCGATCTATCACACGAATCAAAACGAACCAAATACATTTATGATTTATAAAAACATTTTCGTATGTAAGTTAGAAATTGTAGACTGAATACCCATGAACCCTAATTGACTTACATGATGAGATTGAATACAGATCGACACATACGAATATATATATATATATATATAAAACTGTAATATATATATATATATTTGTATATATCTATACAACAAAGTAAACACAAATGATTGAAAATGCATGGCAACGAGAAGGAGTGTTGAACGGATCTAAGTAGATACTTACCAAGAAAAGGAGATGGAGTACAACGACAGAGAAGCAGATAAGCAGCGGTGGTGGGGGAGAACAGATCGCCGGCGGTGGTGATGGAAAAACGATCTCAGGCGGTGGTTGTTTCCCGTATTAGGGTTAGGGCTATTTTTAGTAAAAAGTAAAAATGAGAAAGTGACATCAGGCAGTTGTTTTTTTCCTTATATATACCTGTTCAAAACGGCCCGTTTTATATAAAACGTGAAATTGCCACTTTTTTTTTTAAATAAAAAAAAATGTCACACACTTGTATTGTATAAGATAAAAATTCAAAGTACACATATAGAAATACAATATAATTTTTATTACAAATAATCTCTATGTAATTTTTATTACAAATACCAAAAGTACACATATAGAAATACAATATAATTTTTATTACAAATACCAAAATACACATATAGAAATACAATATAATTTTTATTACAAATACAAAAGTACACATATAGAAATACAATATAATTTTTATTACAAATACCAAAAGTACACATATAGAAATACAATATAATTTTTATTACAAATACCAAAAGTACACATATAGAAATACAATATAATTTTTATTACAAATACCAAAAGTACACATATAGAAATACAATATAATTTTTATTACAAATACAAAAGTACACATATAGAAATACAATATAATTTTTATTACAAATACCAAAAGTACACATATAGAAATACAATATAATTTTTATTACAAATAATCTCTATATAATTTTTATTACAAATACCAAAAGTACACATATAGAAATACAATATAATTTTTATTACAAATCAAAGTACACATATAGAAATAATATAATTTTTATTACAAATACCAAAAGTACACATATAGAAATACAATATAATTTTTATTACAAATACCAAAAGTACACTATGAATTATAATTTTTATTACAAATACCAAAAGTACACATATAGAAATACAATATAATTTTTATTACAAATACAAAAGTACACATATAGAAATACAATATAATTTTTATTACAAATACCAAAAGTACACATATAGAAATACAATATAATTTTTATTACAAATACAAAAGTACACTATAGAAATAATATAATTTTTATTACAAATACCAAAAGTACACATATAGAAATACAATATAATTTTTATTACAAATACCAAATACACTATAGAAATTATAATTTTTATTACAAATACCAAAAGTACACATATAGAAATACAATATAATTTTTATTACAAATACAAAATACACTATAGAAATATGTAATTTTTATTACAAATACCAAAAGTACACATATAGAAATACAATATAATTTTTATTACAAATACCAAACGCATAACTAGTCGCACAAGTCTACGTGTTGACGGCGTGTTCCCGGAGGTCGGTTGAGTTCTCGGATCCGTATGTACTCATCCATACGATGACGGTAGATTATTTGCCACTCACACGCTTCTGGTGTCCGCCAGTGTGCACAGTACATATTAACTGGCGGCATGGGGTAATCGCCTTCTAGTTTAACGCTGATGAAATGAGAGTTGCTGACTAGACAGACTGTGACGTACCGATGCGGGTAGTAGTTCCCTTCCGGATCTTGAGGGGGGGCATTCCGAAGGGGGGAAAAAGTTTCGCTACCAGTAGTCGTTAGAAAATGGACAACCGCATTAAACCTTTGCGCGATGATGAGTCCGGCGTTATGGGAACATCATATACTTTTCCTGAGGTGCCCTCTGAAGTGGATTTTTCCAGTACAGTTGAGAACGCACAAAATCAAAAGTTCCTGTCATTTGATAGTCAATACGATTCTTCCACCAGTCCGAATTGGGACCCTCCAACTCTTGAAGCATTTCTTGTCGAACGTAAAAATGCTCCTTCTCTGTATATCCCAATCCCACAGCGACCGAAGCAAAACCATAGTGGCCATTTCCAGGGACATCCGTTATGCGTGAGACGAATGGGTGGAAAATCGATGGTATCCACCTCTCGAAACGCATAACGTCGATGACGTCCACCTCTGGATTCATCAAGGGGAACCCGGGGATGTTTCCGGGGATGTCGCCTGGTCGTTGAGCGGTTGATCTACTACGATTGAAACCAGGGGACATTGTTGATTGTGACCTGACAGTGCCGGCGTAGCTATGTCTGCCTTGATTAGGTGTTCCTTGCGACCCTGTGTCCGAAGGATGTAGCCGAGAGGCATCCGTTGCCCTTTGGTTTTGTCGACTTGTGGTTGGACGACCGCGTGTGTCTTCTTGTACTCTTGGAGCTTTCCTTGTTGATTTTGATGGGAATACCGCTGACAAAACCTTAGATACCATGCTTTTTTTCACTGCTGGTGATTTCTCTGAAAGAATTTCCTGGGTGGCCGCCCCCAACTGTTGCGCATAGTCAGTATCTTCTTGCACATCGAATGAAGGGGCAAAATCAAGCTTCCGCCAAAAAACATCAACATTCTCGATTTTTATTGTCGTCCATGTGAAAGGACAGATACAGTCATTTTATGCATACACTACAAAACAACCGAAAAACGGTAAAATTATTCTTGTTACCTTGAATCATCATTTGTTCAAGCCGACATGCGCATGGCAAACCCACAACTTTTGTAAAGTTGGCAGCTACAGCTCTCGTTTTTTTCCCGCAGCTTTTGTATACGCTTGCTCTCCTCTTCCATAAGGTCGAGAGCGGTAAGTGACACCTTTCGATACAGATCGACAAACATTTCCCTGCCATAACAGTTCCTTACCAGCCTGTGATGATCCATTACCTTTGTGAGACTCCTGCCGAATGTGTGCCTGATCGCTACGTACTGTGCCATGACGACTTCGTCGACATAATCGACGACCCTTTCCAACGAGTTGTTTGCGTTCTCAAGGAATTTTTTAAGGTTTGCATGCTGGCTTTCCACTCGGTTGGTCGTCCGTTGGTTGAAGTTTAAATGTTCGTCTGTCCATGCGGATACAAACATGTTTCTATACAGTCCTAACCAATTGTCATACACATAATCCCAAACACCTGAAAAGAGAAATAAAAAAAGGTATATATTATTTAAAACACTGTTATAATGATTTATTACGATGTATTTAAACTTCAATATAAAGCATGTATATAACATACGGTCTCGCTCGAGTTGGTGAAGAAAGTTCCTAAGCACACCCACGTTGTAGTCGTATAACGTCTCGGTGGTGGAATCGCATACGGTTTTCCAGTAGTGTTCGAATCTAGCCCAGTCACCCCCTTTAAAAGATTTTTTGTGATATTTTGCTATATTCTCGGTTATGTGCCACCTACATAGACACTTGCTTGCATTGGGAAATGCGTCACTGACCGCGTTCATTAAAGCAAGATCCCTATCAGTAACGATTACGCGTGGTTCCATGCAACTATCCAGCATATCTCGAAGCCTATCAAGTACCCATTTGTAGTTGTCCCATCGTTCCTTCTGTACAAACGCGTGTGCAACGGATATCGACTTGCCGGTTGACGTCATCCAACTACTTGTACAAGAGGGAACCTATACTTGTTGGTCTTGTAAGTTGCGTCGATCAAAAGCACATGGGGGAATGCACGCCACATTTCTAACGACTTTGGATGAACAAAGAACAACATGTCCAACTCTTCTGTTTCGGGGTCCTCTCGTGGGTGGTATACGTACTCCCTCGATCGAAGTACATTCTCCAACACCTGCATAGGGGTATCACCTATTTTTTTCCCTTGCTTTATCTTGTCAGTGGTGTTGTTTATGTCTTTCCTAATGACATGAGATCCGGGAAACAATTTCCGCATGGCTGATAGTATTTTACGTGGTGCGAGACCATGTTCGTGTAACGTCCCCACCGTATTGACTTGATCCGGGGTCATCCTCCTCGCAAATGCATGGGTCTCCATAAACTGTGTCGGGTCGTGATTATGTGTATCGTCTCTCACCTCCAGTCGCCATACACCGTCAAATGCTTTATATAGGCCTACCAGAAGGAACAGACAGTTTGTTTTTTGGGTACCGCTACGTCTTTTTGTGGCGTTGCTTATGTGCTTACCTCCCTGGGTGCATGCAATCTCCACCCTTATGACCCTGTCACTCCGACCTCTAGATGAACGCCGTGTCACGAGAACGTACCCGTTTGCTAAACCTACTTGGGTGGCCCAACTAACCAACTCCTCCTGAGTCTCAAAACCCTGGTTGGTGTGATACAAGCCTTCAGACGCCCGTTCGGGGGCTTCACTCTGTGTGTTGTCCGGATTATAGGAAGATGGACCCTCAGGTGTTTGAAAATCAGCATCATTATCACCCGACCCGTGTATATGCTCTGGCGGGGTGTCAGGTACTCCCTCAGACTCACAGTCCGGTTCTGAAGTAGATTTCCGATGTTGCCTAGCATAATATTTCGGGGGTGTTTCTGGGACTCCTTCATCCGAATAACTTTCTGCTGGTTGGTGTATGTTGCGGTCGACAATAGGTCCCTGTGTAAAACGCACCGTTATACTAAAAACGTAGCATGTTCGTAGCTAATTAGTATAACTATCGAATGATATGGTATAATATTTCAAACATAACTTAAATGGTCTGCTTAATTTTGTATGTTATTATGTACAACTCCCTGATATAAACTTTTTGGTTTCTGCATTTACAGTTACGTTAATATTTGTTGCCAATATTGTGGACAAATCTGTAAAGTTTAATACGCCACGTTTTATGTAATACGTGGCCAACATTACTTTCTTCGAAGACGTATATGAATATCTAGAAATACGTACAAAGTAACTTGCCTGGTTAATATTAGGCGGCCATGGGTCCTCCTCTCCAAATAAATGGTCGTACAACCACGACATGTATATGGTGAAGTGTAAGAAATTATGTTTTTTTAATTGGTGTACCAACCTATAGAAAGAAACATTTTGGAGTGTCTTTGGAAGGGCATGACCCTATCAGACTACCTGGTCATCAGATATATATGTACACTTGGTATACTAAATCACGTTTTATATAAGACTTAGCATTTTGGGTTTTATTCAATGATTGGGACATAGATTCTGTCAGTCCCACGGGATTGTGGACTCGATTCATTGACGCCATGTGTATAAGTTCCTTCTGTACATGCACATTTTTATAACATTATGACTTATACCACTTCACGAATCGTAGATACAAAAACTTTATATTTAGCTATTTAAAACTACCCACCTTTCGTGTACAAACATCAAGTTGAATGAATACAATAAAAGTAATAAAAATAAAAAATAATAATAGGTGAAGTTCAAATTCTTCGCCACAGTACTTCTTCCACGCACACTTTTGTTACATTAACGTCCGCAACTATGAATTGAACTCAAAAACGTAATGATGTTGAGTCACGCTATATGAATATATTTTTATGTTTGTTTCGATTACGATTAAACTGTATAAGCGTTCAAAGTGATGTGTGTCATGATATTTGAACACTGTTAGGGTACCAAGAGACTCGAACCCCCACGTATTCAGATAGCGTGACACAACATCAGTTTGAGGGAATACAGTGACTATCATAGCGTCTGAAAGTGTGGTATGGTGTCATTGTTCGAAAGAAGAATATAGTGGGTATTTATATTAAAACAAAAAAGTTTTCGTTTTCCATTAAACGGAGAGTATTGTACCCCCAAACAGGCATGAGACGTTTACTGTAGCTCTGTGACTTTCACTGTAGACTGTCACATTTCACCTACTTTAATGGCAGGAGAACAAAACGGTGCGTCTAAGACAAAAAGTTAAACGTAAAAGTGTCTGATGGATAGAAAACGTTATAAAATATACTGTTTTTTTAATTGGTGTACCAACCTATAGAAAGAAACATTTTGGAGTGTCTTTGGAAGGGCATGACCCTATCAGACTACCTGGTCATCAGATATATATGTACACTTGGTATACTAAATCACGTTTTATATAAGACTTAGCATTTTGGGTTTTATTCAATGATTGGGACATAGATTCTGTCAGTCCCACGGGATTGTGGACTCGATTCATTGACGCCATGTGTATAAGTTCCTTCTGTACATGCACATTTTTATAACATTATGACTTATACCACTTCACGAATCGTAGATACAAAAACTTTATATTTAGCTATTTAAAACTACCCACCTTTCGTGTACAAACATCAAGTTGAATGAATACAATAAAAGTAATAAAAATAAAAAATAATAATAGGTGAAGTTCAAATTCTTCGCCACAGTACTTCTTCCACGCACACTTTTGTTACATTAACGTCCGCAACTATGAATTGAACTCAAAAACGTAATGATGTTGAGTCACGCTATATGAATATATTTTTATGTTTGTTTCGATTACGATTAAACTGTATAAGCGTTCATAGTGATGTGTGTCATGATATTTGAACACTGTTAGGGTACCAAGAGACTCGAACCCCCACGTATTCAGATAGCGTGACACAACATCAGTTTGAGGGAATACAGTGACTATCATAGCGTCTGAAAGTGTGGTATGGTGTCATTGTTCGAAAGAAGAATATAGTGGGTATTTATATTAAAACAAAAAAGTTTTCGTTTTCCATTAAACGGAGAGTATTGTACCCCCAAACAGGCATGAGACGTTTACTGTAGCTCTGTGACTTTCACTGTAGACTGTCACATTTCACCTACTTTAATGGCAGGAGAACAAAACGGTGCGTCTAAGACAAAAAGTTAAACGTAAAAGTGTCCGATGGATAGAAAACGTTATAAAATATACCCTGTCTTTTTTAAATAAAGTTGTATCTTTTTATATATTTTTATTATACACTCTCCGTTTTAACTAAAACGGATGCTACAGGTGAGCCAACCACTTTTAGACTAACTTAAGCCATTGACCCGTACTGTAGCCTGCGGCAGTCACTGTAGACTGTCACATTTCAGCTACTTTAATGGCAGGAGTACAAAACGGTGCGTCTAAGTCGAAACGTTAAACGGAAAAGTGTCTGATGGATAGAAAACGTTATAAAATGTACCATGTGTTTTATTCACACTTCGATAATTGTTTTAAATTTTTATTATACATTATCCGTTTTACCTAAAACGCATACCACATTGGGGCTATAATAATTGCCACCCACTTTTTTACTAGAGTAACCCTTTGACCCCTACATATTTTTTTTGCAACAAACAAACCCGGTATCCCTAATTTTAATAAAACACACAGTATGTCTGACTCATCCTCCTCTGGCCCTTCATCACCACCTATGATAACATTTCATGCATTGAAAGCACAATGTAAAAAAGACATGGAAGACGGGTATGAACTTTATCACAAAGTCAGTGATTGTAAAATTATCCTTGAACAAAAGAAGCTTGTGTACGACAAAAAAATCAAACAAATTAACAAAAGAGGTATGAAAATCATCCCGGGTGAAGAAATGCATGTTGAATATCTTGGGTGTACATTACCAACCATCGATGAAATAACTTTTGAACTTGATAAATTGCTAAAGTTGATTGACAAAAAAATCGACTATGCGCAATATTGGCAATTGCTAGCTGAAGATGGTTTTCGTTAGTAATTTAATTTACTCTTCTTTCAATATGTACACTAGATTTTTCCTTAGATATGTAAAGTATTATCTTAATTTAAAACCAATTATTAAGACAGTAACATCCCAAACTTTTATTTAACGTTTGACTAGAGTCGTTAAGTCAACGTAACGTGTCGTTGAGTCTATGGTAGATTTAATGTCTATATGTGGTTAATGTGTTATGCGTATGAAACTTGAATGCCTCATGGATTGATGTAGTAATGTGTTTAAGTTGTAGTTATGTGCCTTTTGAGGTGTTCAAAGTATTCCATAAGTAGTATATAGTCCATAAGGGAGTTTTGGGCTAGTAATGTAGTGTTTGGAAGCTTAGGGACCAGTCTTGACATAGTGTGAAAGTCAAAAACGGGTTTAGGGTCCTAAGGGTGATCATTAGTCATTCATTACTGATAATATCACTTTTCCTCTCAAGCCCTAGCCGCTCCCTAATCCCTTATCAATTTCTAAGTCGAAAATCCTTCAAAACGTGTGATACAAGAGTGTTTGATCGAGTCTTTTGCATTCCCTTCTGATCATCTACAGGTAATTTAGGTGACTTCCCTTCGATTTGTGATCTTATGTATTAAATAAATGGATATTCAGGTCTTAGGGTTTGGAGAAGGGTTTGGGTTGTTGGAAATCAATTGTGGTTAATTGATCGAGTTTTGATGTTAGGAATGGTTGTTTAATGTGACCTAATGATCCATTTTGTTAACAATTCATTCATGGAGCAATTGATGGTGTCAAATCATCAATTTGGTTTTAAAAGAGTCTTTTTCTGGTGTAAAACCCGTTTTTGGAAAAACAGACCAAAAGAGACTAATACCTCGGGTAATAGTCTAGAAATGGACAAAATTGAGAATAGTCGGAAAGAGACTAATACCTCGGGTAATAGTCTAGAAATGGACAAAATTGAGAATAGTCGGAAAGAGACTAATACCTCGGGTAATAGTCTAGAAATGGACAAAATTGAGAATAGTCGGAAAGAGACTAATACCTCGGGTAATAGTCTAGAAATGGACAAAATTGAGAATAGTCGGAAAGAGACTAATACCTCGGGTAATAGTCTAGAAATGGACAAAATTGAGAATAGTCGGAAAGAGACTAATACCTCGGGTAATAGTCTAGAAATGGACAAAATTGAGAATAGTCGGAAAGAGACTAATACCTCGGGTAATAGTCTAGAAATGGACAAAATTGAGAATAGTCGGAAAGAGACTAATACCTCGGGTAATAGTCTAGAAATGGACAAAATTGAGAATAGTCGGAAAGAGACTAATACCTCGGGTAATAGTCTAGAAATGGACAAAATTGAGAATAGTCGGAAAGAGACTAATACCTCGGGTAATAGTCTAGAAATGGACAAAATTGAGAATAGTCGGAAAGAGACTAATACCTCGGGTAATAGTCTAGAAATGGACAAAATTGAGAATAGTCGGAAAGAGACTAATACCTCGGGTAATAGTCTAGAAATGGACAAAATTGAGAATAGTCGGAAAGAGACTAATACCTCGGGTAATAGTCTAGAAATGGACAAAATTGAGAATAGTCGGAAAGAGACTAATACCTCGGGTAATAGTCTAGAAATGGACAAAATTGAGAATAGTCGGAAAGAGACTAATACCTCGGGTAATAGTCTAGAAATGGACAAAATTGAGAATAGTCGGAAAGAGACTAATACCTCGGGTAATAGTCTAGAAATGGACAAAATTGAGAATAGTCGGAAAGAGACTAATACCTCGGGTAATAGTCTAGAAATGGACAAAATTGAGAATAGTCGGAAAGAGACTAATACCTCGGGTAATAGTCTAGAAATGGACAAAATTGAGAATAGTCGGAAAGAGACTAATACCTCGGGTAATAGTCTAGAAATGGACAAAATTGAGAATAGTCGGAAAGAGACTAATACCTCGGGTAATAGTCTAGAAATGGACAAAATTGAGAATAGTCGGAAAGAGACTAATACCTCGGGTAATAGTCTAGAAATGGACAAAATTGAGAATAGTCGGAAAGAGACTAATACCTCGGGTAATAGTCTAGAAATGGACAAAATTGAGAATAGTCGGAAAGAGACTAATACCTCGGGTAATAGTCTAGAAATGGACAAAATTGAGAATAGTCGGAAAGAGACTAATACCTCGGGTAATAGTCTAGAAATGGACAAAATTGAGAATAGTCGGAAAGAGACTAATACCTCGGGTAATAGTCTAGAAATGGACAAAATTGAGAATAGTCGGAAAGAGACTAATACCTCGGGTAATAGTCTAGAAATGGACAAAATTGAGAATAGTCGGAAAGAGACTAATACCTCGGGTAATAGTCTAGAAATGGACAAAATTGAGAATAGTCGGAAAGAGACTAATACCTCGGGTAATAGTCTAGAAATGGACAAAATTGAGAATAGTCGGAAAGAGACTAATACCTCGGGTAATAGTCTAGAAATGGACAAAATTGAGAATAGTCGGAAAGAGACTAATACCTCGGGTAATAGTCTAGAAATGGACAAAATTGAGAATAGTCGGGAATACTTGCAAAGCTCGGTAACTTGCGTTATCATTTGTTGGTAAGCCGTACCAAGGTAAGATACACTACTTTGACACGCTTGAAGGTTCAACAAAAAGATGGTTTCATATAATAACTTCCCAATTGATACCTTGAATTGCTTATGGGTATGCGGGGTTACACGGGAGGTAATATGGGTTATGTAAATGACCAATGAGACCTGAAATGCAGTCCCAAATGATATGTAATGTAGTGCATGTTATGAAATGACGTATAATGTAGTATTATGTTATGAAGTGATATGTAGTATCTTGTGATGTATTGAGATGTAGTATATGTGGTATATGTTGATTGTGCATGTTTGTATGGCTTGCTCATCTAGTTTACTAGACTTGTTAAGATGCCATGTCACGTGCACGTTTAAGGGCCCAAAACGTAAAAGCAGTAATGTAGTAAATGTTTAGGTAATGCAGTCACCTGAACTAAATGAGATGCAGGTTCGAGCTCGTTAAAATGAGATGCAGAAAGTGTTAAGCTTAACCCGTACTTGCCCTAGCCTGGCTAAGTGCGTAGATGCAGGTTGCTCGGGTGGCTCCTTGCAACATGGTCATTGAGATGCAGTTGAGTAATACGAGGGGTCTAACCTTCCCTCATTTGTCTTGTACATACGGATTACTCGGGGATTGGCTTGCCATTCCTTAACGATGTTTGATGTTCACTGAAAGGTTGTCATCTAGTCGGGTGTAACTTATGTTACACATTGACGCAGTTAAAACGTAGAAAAGCAGTTAAAATGTAGAATGCAGTTATGTGGTTATATGTGTGTAATGAAGTAATGCAGGAAAGGCACATTTAGGGTGGTTCATCCTATTATGTAGTATTATGTTATGAAGTGATATGTAGTATCTTGTGATGTATTGAGATGTAGTATATGTGGTATATGTTGATTGTGCATGTTTGTATGGCTTGCTCATCTAGTTTCACTAGACTTGTTAAGATGCCATGTCACGTGCACGTTTAAGGGCCCAAAACGTAAAAGCAGTAATGTAGTAAATGTTTAGGTAATGCAGTCACCTGAACTAAATGAGATGCAGGTTCGAGCTCGTTAAAATGAGATGCAGAAAGTGTTAAGCTTAACCCGTACTTGCCCTAGCCTGGCTAAGTGCGTAGATGCAGGTTGCTCGGGTGGCTCCTTGCAACATGGTCATTGAGATGCAGTTGAGTAATACGAGGGGTCTAACCTTCCCTCATTTGTCTTGTACATACGGATTACTCGGGGATTGGCTTGCCATTCCTTAACGATGTTTGATGTTCACTGAAAGGTTGTCATCTAGTCGGGTGTAACTTATGTTACACATTGACGCAGTTAAAACGTAGAAAAGCAGTTAAAATGTAGAATGCAGTTATGTGGTTATATGTGTGTAATGAAGTAATGCAGGAAAGGCACATTTAGGGTGGTTCATCCTATTATGTAGTATTGATGTTGTGATATGCTTGATGTGTGTTGTGCCTTAATGAAGTTTTAATAATCCATAATGTTTGAAATGGACATTTGTTTCATATCTTGAGTGTTATCTTACTTAGCTAATTCGTTAGCTAACACATGTCTTTTGAAATGTGTTGCTCCCTCAGGTTTAGTGTAGCTGAGGTAGTTGATGAAGATGAGCGAGGAATGGGTAGATAGCTTGCGGATGACCTTAGCTACCCATAGATGCTGAACTTTTATAGACATTTGTTTAAGTTTGTCTTTTATGAAGTTTGCATGTTATGTAGTCGGTTGTTTGGTGTTGGGCAGCCGACGGGTTTCTATTTAGACTTGTTTTGATGGTACGAACAAGTAACACCAATGAATAGGAAACCAAACAGAATTTAATTGAGGTTGGATGATGACCTCAAATCTGAAAAAGTCGTTGAGAAAGCTGATGATAAGAAGTCTGGGTTCAAGAGAAGATCTAATTGGTCTTCGAGTTCTAATAAGAAGTTCAAGGGTGGTTCTACTTTGAATGGAGGTAAAGACAAGAAGAAGAGTGGCACATGGTGCCCAACTTGCAAGTCTATTCATGATGGTCCATGTTCTGACAAGACCAAGAGGTGTCATAAGTGTGGTTCATCGGGGCACGTCGCAGCTGATTGCAGGGATAAGATTCGTTGCTACAGGTGTCAAGAAACAGGTCATCTTATTGCTGATTGTCCTCAGATGAAGAATGATGGAAAGAAAGCAACTGCTCAAAAGACAAGAGTTCAAGCTCTTCAGATGACGGTGGAAGCTGCTAAGGACAACGATGAGGTGGTAAGCGGTACTTTTCTTGTTATATCAAAACCTACTTCTGTTCTTTTTGATTCGGGTGCAAATAGGTCATTTGTGTCTACCTTGTTTGCTCCTAAGCTCGAAAGAGTCACTACTCCCTTAGATTGTTCTATAGAGATAGAGATTGCTAATGGTACTATTAGTGACATACGTGAGGGCTATGATGATTGTAATATTGAGATTGAAGGTCGTTCTTTTCCGGTCCAGTTATTGCCTACTACTCTTGCTGGATTTGACATAGTAATAGGTATGGATTGGTTGTCCCAAAATGATGCCACTATTATATGTTCTCCAAAGGTAGTTCATTTCACTACCCCGGATGGTGTAGTCATTTCTGTTTATCTAGAAGAAGGGGGGCTTAAAGATCATTAATTTGATGAAGGCTCTCAAATGCATTCGGCATAATAAGAACCACTTCCTTGCTTATGTTATCGATACACGAAAGGAGAAGTCTTCAATCTCCAATGTTGATGTGGTTTCTGATTTTTCTAATGTCTTTCCGGATGATCTTCCCGGTATTCCTCCCGACCGAGAGGTCACTTTTCAGATTGATCTTGTTCCCGGTGCTACTCCAGTTGCAAAGGCACTATACCGTTTGGCTCCTACTGAGATGAAAGAGTTGATGACGCAACTTCAAGAGTTACTTGACAAGGATTTTATACAACCTAGTTCCTCGCCTTGGGGAGCTCCGGTCCTATTTGTCAAGAAGAAGGATGGTTCTATGCGCATGTGCATAGACTACCGTGAGTTGAATAAGCGAACGGTTAAGAACAAGTATCCTCTCCCGCGTATTGATGATCTTTTTGATCAACTTCATGGTGCTTCATACTTTTCTAAAATAGATTTGCGGTCCGGTTATCATCAGTTGAAGGTTAAAAAGGAGGATGTTGCAAAAACAGCTTTCCGTACACATTATGGACACTATGAGTTCTTGGTCATGCCATTTGGTTTGACTAATGCGCCGGCTGCCTTTATGGATCTTATGAATCGTGTTTGTCGCCCATTTCTGGACCATTTTGTGATTGTTTTCATAGATGATATCCTGATTTATTCTAAGTCGGAAGCCGAGCATCGTGAACACTTAAGGGCTGTCCTTGAAGTCCTTAGAGAAAAGAAGTTATATGCAAAGTTCTCTAAATGTGAGTTTTGGCTTAGAGAAGTTCAGTTTCTTGGGCATGTCATTTCTTCTGAAGGTATTAAAGTAGATCCCATGAAGATTAAAGCTGTGTCAAAGTGGGAGCAGCCAAAGACTCCCACGGAGATCAAGAGTTTTCTTGGTTTAGCTGGCTACTACCGAAGGTTTATTCAAGATTTCTCTCGTATAGCTAAGCCAATGACTGAATTGACAAAGAAAGGAGTGAATTTTGTGTGGTCTGAAGCTCAAGAGAAGGCTTTTCAAACGTTGAAGACAAAGTTATGTGAAGCTCCTATCCTTGCCTTACCCGAAGGTATGGATGATCTCGTTGTTTATAGTGATGCATCCATTACAGGTTTGGGTTGTGTTCTTATGTAGAGGGATAAGGTTATTGCCTATGCTTTACGCCAGTTGAAGCCTCACGAAAAGAACTACCTGACCCATGATCTTGAGTTAGCGGCGGTGGTATTTGCCTTGAAGTTATGGAGGCACTATTTATATGGCACTAAGTGTACCTTGTACACCGACCATAAGAGTTTACAATATGTGTTTACTCAGAAAGAAATGAATGTAAGACAAAGGAGATGGATGGAACTTTTGAAAGACTATGATTGTGAAATCAAGTACCATCCCGGTAAAGCCAATATAGTGGCTGATGCACTAAGTAGGAAAGTGCAGAATTTTTTGTAACATTTGCCATTTTAGTCTATTACTTGTTATATATGATAATGGCAAACTTTATGAATATAAGAAAACTTTGGGTATTTTTGGTGCATATATATATATGTGTGTCAGACTAGTGAGATATTGTAATATCTGCTATCTGGATGATCTGTTTCATTAAGGAAACGAACCCGAAACACTCGCAACCTTACATCTAATCCAAGTTAAGACATAATTAACTAGGATTAGTTAACTAAGGTTAGTTAACTAAGGTTAGTTAACTAAGGTTAGTTAACCAAGGTTAGTTAACTAATATTAACTAGCCCATGGTTAGTTAACTAAGGTTAGTTAACTAAGGTTAGTTAACCAAGGTTAGTTAACTAAGGTAGTTAACTAATAGTTAACTAAGGTTAGTTAACTAAGGTTAGTTAACTAAGGTTAGTTAACTAAGGTTAGTTAACTAAGTATTAACTAAGGTTAGTTAACTAAGGTTAGTTAACTAAGGTTAGTTAACTAAGGTTAGTTAACTAAGGTTAGTTAACTAAGGTTAGTTAACTAAGGTTAGTTAACTAAGGTTAGTTAACTAAGGTTAGTTAACTAAGGTTATTAACTAAGGTTAGTTAACTAAGGTTAGTTAACTAAGGTTAGTTAACTAAGTAGTTAACTAAGGTTAGTTAACTAAGGTTAGTTAACTAAGGTTAGTTAACTAAGGTTAGTTAACTAAGGTTAGTTAACTAAGGTTATTAACTAAGGTTAGTTAACTAAGGTTAGTTAACTAAGGTTAGTTAACTAAGGTTAGTTAACTAAGGTTAGTTAACTAAGGTTAGTTAACTAAGGTTAGTTAACTAAGGTTAGTTAACTAAGGTAGTTAACTAGGTTAGTTAACTAAGGTTAGTTAACTAAGGTTAGTTAACTAAGGTTAGTTAACTAAGGTTAGTTAACTAAGGTTAGTTAACTAAGGTTAGTTAACTAAGGTTAGTTAACTAAGGTTAGTTAACTAAGGTTAGTTAACTAAGGTTAGTTAACTAAGGTTAGTTAACTAAGTTAGTTAACTAAGATTAACTAAGGTTAGTTAACTAAGGTTAGTTAACTAAGGTTAGTTAACCATGGTCAAACTAGCCCATGGTATTCCTTAACTTAACCATAGTTACCAACAAACTAAACTAGTAACCATGGTAAATTACTACCTATAAATACAAGCTAAGGTTTTCATTTCTAATTGCTAATTCACACTCTCAACACTTCTCTTCTTAAATCCCTATCATTCCGAGATCCATACTTGTTCAAGTTCAAGCATATCTTACACAACCTTTCATCATCCCAAGCTTTCGATTCAACCAAAGTTGTTTTGAATTCGTTGGTTTCGAAATTGTAAACACGACGTTATTATTGCGAATTCTTTCAAGAACTTATCAAAGGCTAGTTATAATGGCCACATGGAGTTAGGATTATTCCATATTCATCAAGTTTACAAATCCAAGTTATAGTCGATTCTCTCAAGATCTTCTTTGGAGCTCATCCCTATATCGTTACTTTGATCTTAGAACTCATAATATCTCCATACTTATAAGTGTTTCTATGAAACCTTACTATACTTTGCTTTATGATTATATGACTATATGTTATGTATTGAAATGCTTGTCAACTTAATTTTATACTCAATTGATACATAATTGCATTTAAATACGGTAACTATCGCTTTTATATATGAATATTGAAATATTGTTACTATTGCGAAAAATGAATTATTAGCGAAAGTACGAGAAATCGTAAAACTTTTATTAAATCATTTTAAATACTTATTATGGTATAAAAACAAGGGCATAGTTATATACCTAACTATCCTAATTCATATAATTACTATTCACCATCTGTGAATTATTTCGTATTTTCGAATTGTTTGATTTATGGATAGAATATATCCTTGATACGCTTTTAACCGCACAATGTTTCCGAAAGTGATTGCACCTTGGGCCTCTTTGGCTTATACCGGAGGAATGGAAGGTAGTTCGCGAAAAGTTTGCATAAGCATTCACTAAGCAACTTAATTCGCCCCGGTATTCTCCACGACCCAAGGCCAACCCTAACACAACTTGGAAATAAAATGCTGGTTTTTCCTGCCATTTAAGGTATTTCTTCAATTGTAATCAATACATTTTGTATTGATTATAATACATACCATTCAAGGTATCTTTTCATATCTCTGCTATTGAAAACATCTATTCGTTACAAGATTAATACATTCTTCGTATTAATCCTATTATTTAAAAATACTTCAAAAGGATTTAGAAATATCAGAGGAATACTTTATATATCCTATGGATACGTATTACATACGGAAAGTTACATTTTTACCCTACAGTTTCAAAGGTATCATTTTTCGTCCTTATACTTTGGACATTTGACAATTTAGTCCCTCAAGTTTCAAGAATGACAATTTGGTCCTTTTAAATTTTTGCAACATAAATGAGTTTTCATTTAGAAAATACTTGAAATAATACTTAAAGATAAATTCAAAGACTTATAAAAACACAGGAAGTAAATTACGTTGACAAGCGTATTAAAAAGATAACCTTATAGTTGTATGTCTATATTTGGAATTTAGCACGAATATAAATCAATTAACATTGAAATTAGGGAATACGTAACGTGGCCAGTTGACTCACTCATCATCGTTGACTACATCAATCTCTTCTACTTTGTTGTTGAACTATCAAGAATAAGGTGAGTTTCGTAAACCCTCCCTACTCAATTGAGATTCGGGCTGAAAAGTGTACATGTTTGTTTAACTATTGATTGTTGATTTGATTGATTGTATGATTGAATTGTTGATATGGACATGTTAGCGCATTATTCATTATATAAGTCGCACCGTTAGCGCATTGTTTACGATGTAAGTCGCACCGTTAGCGCATTGTTTACGATGTAAGTCGCACCGTTAGCGCATTGTTTACGATGTAAGTCGCACCGTTAGCGCATTGTTTACGATGTAAGTCGCACCGTTAGCGCATTGTTTACGATGTAAGTCGCACCGTTAGCGCATTGTTTACGATGTAAGTCGCACCGTTAGCGCATTGTTTACGATGTAAGTCGCACCGTTAGCGCATTGTTTACGATGTAAGTCGCACCGTTAGCGCATTGTTTACGATGTAAGTCGCACCGTTAGCGCATTGTTTACGATGTAAGTCGCACCGTTAGCGCATTGTTTACGATGTAAGTCGCACCGTTAGCGCATTGTTTACGATGTAAGTCGCACCGTTAGCGCATTGTTTACGATGTAAGTCGCACCGTTAGCGCATTGTTTACGATGTAAGTCGCACCGTTAGCGCATTGTTTACGATGTAAGTCGCACCGTTAGCGCATTGTTTACGATGTAAGTCGCACCGTTAGCGCATTGTTTACGATGTAAGTCGCACCGTTAGCGCATTGTTTACGATGTAAGTCGCACCGTTAGCGCATTGTTTACGATGTAAGTCGCACCGTTAGCGCATTGTTTACGATGTAAGTCGCACCGTTAGCGCATTGTTTACGATGTAAGTCGCACCGTTAGCGCATTGTTTACGATGTAAGTCGCACCGTTAGCGCATTGTTTACGATGTAAGTCGCACCGTTAGCGCATTGTTTACGATGTAAGTCGCACCGTTAGCGCATTGTTTACGATGTAAGTCGCACCGTTAGCGCATTGTTTACGATGTAAGTCGCACCGTTAGCGCATTGTTAATTATTAACTATGTAAGCCGCATCGTTGTTGATCGTTATTGATTGTTATGGAACATTGTTGAACGTTATATGGAATCGTTATTATTGAACGTTGACTTGTATTAAAATGTGATAATGTGAAACTTTATAGGTTTTCCTTGGATGTGATTAGTTCTCCTAATCCTCATTTATTGTTAACGGTTGTTATCCGACACGGTTATTCCTTGTTACTTATCCCTACGAACTCACCAACTTTATGTTGACGCTCTTTAGTACACTTTTCAGGTAATCAAGTTAATCAGAGACAAAATGGATGATTGCATGCTTAATTGCTAGGATTGGACTAGTTTTGGACTTCTGGATCCATGATCCTTACTTCCCTTTTATGGGTTACTTTTAGGATCAACTACTATTGATTAAATTGCCTTTTATTATTGATTGAACATGTATTTCGATAAATGTTGATGATTGTATATGTTTGTACAAGTTTAAGGATTGTTTCAATCCTATGTTTTCATATAGTTTGATTCTACATAATTTCCATGTCGTGCTGTGCTTTTCTAAGTGATACCCCATGATTTTGCCATGTTGGGGTGTTACATTTTTCATGTAGATTGATGAGCATGGTTGTACAAGCGAAGTCGGGCTTACTTGATCGTATCAAGGAGGCTCAAGTTAAGGCTTTGATGAAGAATAACATTGACAAAGAGAGTATTGGAAAGAAGAAAAGATTAGTGATGGAGACGAACAGCCGTGGATTTCGGACTTATAAGGGTCGAATTTGGGTTCCATTAGTTGATGGTAACCGAGAATTGATCCTAGAAGAAGCTCATAGGTCAAGATATTCAGTTCACCCCGGTGCTACAAAGATGTATGCAGATTTAAAGCCCATCTATTGGTGGCCTAATATTAAAGGAGAGGTAGCACATTTTGTGGAAAGATGCTTGACTTGTGCACGGGTTAAAGCAGATCACAAAAAGCCATATGGAATGTTGCATCAATTGGAGATTCCCAAATGGAAATTGGATCATATAACTATGGATTTTGTGACCAAGTTACCTAGAACCCCAAAAGGTAATGATATGGTTTGGGTTATTGTGGATAGATTGACGAAGAGTGCTCATTTCTTAGCAACACGCCAAGATGTGCCATTGACCAAGATGGCCAAGATGTACATAGATGAAGTTGTCTCAAAGCATGGTGTTCCTTTATCTATTGTTTCGGATCGAGACACGAGGTTTGTATCTAGCTTTTGGAAAGGTCTCCAACGAGCATTAGGTACTAGAGTGAACTTGAGCACCGCCTATCATCCTCAAACTGATGGGCAAAGTGAAAGAACAATTCAGACATTGGAGGATATGCTAAGGGCTTGTGTATTGGAGTATGGTGGAGCGTGGGACGATCATTTGAAATTGATTGAGTTTGCTTATAATAATAGTTATCATGCAAGTATTGGAATGCCACCATTTGAAATGTTGTATGGTAGAAGGTGTAGGACTCCAAGTTGTTGGATGGAGCCCGGTGAAAAGCAAATTACGGGCCCTGAAATTATAGAGCTCACAGCTGAAAAAGTTAACATTGCGAAAGAAGCGCTTCGTGTAGCTAGAGAACGACAGAAAACGTATGCCGACAAGAAAAGAAGACCGATTGAATTTGAAGTCGGTGACATGGTGATGCTGAAAGTTTCCCCATGGAAAGGAGTCATTCGCTTTGGAAAGAAAGGAAAGTTAAGTCCAAGATTTATTGGACCATTTAAAGTGCTGAAGCGTATCAAGGATGTGGCGTATCAGTTGGAATTACCTCCAGAATTGGATGGAATTCACAACACATTTCATGTATCCTATTTGAGGAAATGTTTAGCGGAGGAGTCTAGCGTGATTCCTATTGAGGATGTGAGTATTGATCCAAGTAAAAGAATGATTGAGGAACCGATAGCAATACTTGGAAGAAAGCAAAAGAAGCTACGCAGAAAAATGATTAACCTTGTGTTGATCAAGTGGAAGCATAATCATGGTGAAAGTCTCACTTGGGAAACCGAGTCCGTGATGAAAGAGAAGTATCCGGAGTTGTTCCTTTCTGATGAGAGTCCGGGGACGGAATCCTCTTAAGGGGGAGGTAATTGTAACATCCCAAACTTTTATTTAACGTTTGACTAGAGTTGTTAAGTCAACGTAACGTGTCGTTGAGTCTATGGTAGATTTAATGTCTATATGTGGTTAATGTGTTATGCGTATTAAACTTGAATGCCACATGGATTGATGTAGAAATGTGTTTAAGTTGTAGTTATGTGCCTTTTGAGGTGTTCAAAGTATTCCATAAGTAGTATATAGTCCATAAGGGAGTTTTGGGCTAGTAATGTAGTGTTTGGAAGCTTAGGGACCAGTTTTGACATAGTGTGAAAGTCAAAAACGGGTTTAAGGTCCTAAGGGTGATCATTAGTCATTCATTACTGATAATATCACTTTTCCTCTCAAGCCCTAGCCGCCCCCTAATCCCTTATCAATTTCTAAGCCGAAAATCCTTCAAAACGTGTGATACAAGAGTGTTTGATCGAGTCTTTTGCATTCCCTTGTGATCATCTACAGGTAATTTAGGTGACTTCCCTTCGATTTGTGATCTTATGTATTAAATGAATGGATTTAATTGTTGGGATTTTGGGTTTTTATCAAAGTAATATTATACTTATAAAATAAAACCCAAACAATAAGGATCCATGTATATGAATAGCATACATACAAAACAACAACCATAGGGTGTTTAGAAGACTACCTTCTTCCAAGCTAATGAGAAGGTTGAATGAAGGAGATGATGTCTTCAAATGGCAAGTCTTCAACCTAGAAGAACCTCAAGCTAGTATACCCCAAGCTTCCAACAAACACCCAAAATTATGCTAGGAATTAAACTTGAAACCCCTTTCTTCTTTTTCCCTTTGGCTGATTTTTCCAAGAACCAAAAATAAGAAGAAACTAGATGAGAGAGTAATGAGAGAAAAATCCTTACAAGAAGTGTAAGAGATTTTGTGTGTGTATTTTTGATACACTCTATGTTGAGTGTCAAGGCCCTTATGTCTTGTGAAGCATGCAAGACAACAAGTGTCAATTTGCATGTATCACCACATGGGGAGGGGGGCCGGCCCCTTAGCCCATCACATGGGTATTAACCCACTGCGCCGCAGTGGGTCTGATACACTCCCACTGCGCCGCAGTGGGAACTCTCTGGCCTTCGTGTGCAAAAACCCCCACTGCGCCGCAGTGGGTTTGACACGCTCCCACTGCGCCGCAGTGGGAACTCTCTGGCCTTAAAACATGTTCTCTCAAAATAAATCATCCATATAATTTATTTACATATCTCAAGTGCAACTATTTAGAAAACCACTTTCTAAATGTTTCAAGTATTGATATTTATTTAAAGATCATATCTTATAAATAAAATCATTAGTGTTTGTCTAGCTTGTTATTGGGTATGACCCGACTTGGATCATCACGTACTAGCCACGTCAATTTAATATGTGTCTTGGGCAGACGAATTCCAACAATCTCCCACTTGCACAAGATTCATAGAAGATTGACGCAAGCAGCAAATACCGCCTAACAACGGTTTGCTACCCCTAATACGTATGACTAAGTGCCATTCAATAACATCATCCTCTTCAAGTCCCTTACTTGAAATGATTTAGGTGAATCGATCATTTATCCTTTTGTCACAGATGTCATGTTAAATCCTAGAGACACAGAGTGATCATTCTCTATTGATTTAACTTTGTAGCAGGCCTTAGACATCTTACTCTCAACGAATAAGAGGGACAAATTCCATCTCGACTACATACGTCTCTCACAATCACCTTATATCATACCTGAGCTTAGTCTTATGTACTGCCATGTTTCAGAACAGCGAAGAACTAAGTCAAAGTATAATATTCAGTGAATATCAAGACCCAATATGTATCTCAGGTCTGAGGACACAATGATATTCGCCTTTTAACTCAAGATTACTTATGATCAATCACAGAGATTCCATGTAGTAATGCTTGACTGCAGGTCAGTCCAATATTTGTATCCCACAAATATCTATGAACCTTGGTAGCAACACTTTGCTCTATATTCAAACCCTTTTGAATATCTACCAATCCAAGTTCATAATAATCTTACATTCATATTTGTTCCCACAAATATGATCGACTACGGACATTTAGAATAATTAACTTATTCATGGATTTAAACATGCAAAAATGGAACATAACACAATTTAAATGCAAAATACCAATATTCATATAAATGTGTTAATAACTATAAGTGTTCCGATATCCAAATACATAAAATAGATCAAATCCAATCACTAGAATATCGAAGTCCCATGGCACAAGTATGACTCTCATGCTTAGGCCTTTCAAGGAGCTTCGTGAGTGGGTCCGCAATATTTTGATCGGTGTGAACTTTGTGAATACATATCTTTCCCTTTTCAACTTCATCCCTTATGTAGTTGAATCTCCGCTCAATGTGCCTAGTCTTTTGATGTGCACGAGGTTCCTTGATTTGAGCAATCGCACCCTCGTTATCACAAAGAATTTCTAGGGGTCCTTGAATGGAAGGAACAACCCCTAGATCGGCAATGAATTTCTTCAACCATGCAGCTTCTTGTGCTGCTAGAGAAGCGGCGATGTATTCCGATTCTGTAGTGGACAATGCAACTACATCTTGCTTTGAGCTTTTCCAAGAAACAGCTCCTCCATTTAGAATGAAGATATACCCCGATTGTGATCGAGAATCATCTCGATCAGTTTGGAAACTCGCATCCGTGTAACCCTTTACAACGAGTTCCTCCTCACCAGATCCATATATTAAGAACATATCTTTAGTGTTTCTAAGATATTTCAATATATATTTGACAGCCATCCAATGACTATCACCTGGATTTTGCTGGTATCTACTTGTCATGCTTAAAGCGCATGACACGTCCGGTCTCGTGCATATCATAGCATACATGATGGATCCTATAGCAGATGCATATGGGATTCCACTCATTCTCTCTTGCTCAACTTTTGAGCTGGGAGATTGAGAAGTACTCAATATAGTTCCTCTTTGAATAGGCACCAAACCCTTTTTGGAGTTTTCCATCTTGAACCTTTTCAAGATCTTGTCTATGTATGCACTTTGATTCAAACCTATTAAGCGCCTTGATCTATCCCTATAGATCCTTATTCCCAAAATATAGGCGGCTTCACCAAGATCCTTAATGGAAAAGCAACTTCCAAGCCAGGCTTTTACACCTTCCAAGGTTGGAATGTCATTTCCAAATAGTAGAATGTCATCGACATATAATACTAGAAAAGTAATGATGCTCCCACTAGCCTTCTTATACACACAAGCTTCATCGGCATTTTTGATGAAGCCAAATTTCTTGACTTCTTCATCAAAACGACGATTCCAGCTTCTTGATGCTTGTTTCAATCCATAGATTGATTTCTTTAACTTGCATACTTTATTAGGATGTTTAGGATCGACAAAACCTTCAGGCTGATCCATATAGACATCTTCCTCAAGATATCCATTTAGAAAAGCGGTTTTGACATCCATTTGCCATATCTCATAGTCATAATATGCGGCTATGGCAAATAATATCCTAATAGACTTTAGCATTGCCACAGGCGAAAAAGTTTCATCATAATCGACCCCTCGAGTTTGAGTGAAACCTTTTGCTACAAGTCTAGCTTTATAAGTACTCAAGTTTCCATGCATATCGTGTTTCAATTTGAACACCCACTTACTTCCAACTACTTTGGAATTAGGAGGTTCAACAACCAATTCCCAAACTTGGTTGTCATACATGGATTGCATCTCAGCGTTCATGGCCTCTAGCCATTTGTCCGAATCTGATTTGGACATAGCATCATGGTAGGTGGTAGGTTCATCAGAAACTACCATGTAGCATTCATCCACGAGAAATCCATATCTCTCAGGTGGATAAGTAGCTCTACCAGATCTACGAACGTTTTGTGTGTCTTGATCAACCCTTTGATCATCTTCAACAACCTTTTGTTGAATGCTAGTGTCACCCAAGTGTGTATCTGTCAGTGGTTCTTGATCTTCTTCAAGTTCCACTGTTCTGGAACTAGTTCCTTCCATAAGGAATTTAGTTTCCAAGAACTCAGCCTTTCGAGCAACAAATACATTTTGCTCATTAGGATTGTAGAAATAATATCCCAAATCATCTTTGGGATACCCTACAAAGATACACTTAGTGGATCGGGGCTCTAATTTGTTTGAGGCATCATGTCTTACATAAGCCTCACAACCCCATACCTTTAAATATGATAAAGATGGAACTCTTCCATGCCATATTTCAAAAGGTGTTTTCTCCACTTTCTTGGTGGGAGCCATATTTAAAATTCGGGCAGCAGAGATTATGGCATATCCCCAAAATGATAGAGGTAGTGAGCTTCTGCTCATCATGGAACGAACCATATCTAATAGAGTTCGATTCCTCCTTTCAGACACACCATTATGTTGTGGTGTTCCAGGTGGAGTTAGTTGTGAGACAATCCCACAACTTCTAAGATGATCTTGAAAAGCATCACTTAGGTATTCACCTCCTCTATCAGAACGAAGAATTTTTATTGTCTTACTGAGTTGGTTTTCTACTTCATTCTTGAAAATTTTGAACATTTCAAAAGCTTCACTCTTATGTCTTAATAAGTATACATAACCGTAACGACTATAGTCATCGGTGAATGTAATGAAGTATCTTTCACCATTCCTAGTCATTGGCTTAAAAGGACCACATACATCCGAATGTATGATACCTAATAAATCTTTTGCCCTTTCATTTGTGCCTTTGAAAGGTGCTTTAGTCATCTTGCCTTGTAAACAAGATTCACATACATTAAATGAATCATTCGATTTTGTTTTCAAAAGACCATTCTTTTGAAGTGTTAGTATGCGATTCTTATTTATATGGCCAAGACGACAATGCCAAATATAGGTTTCACTTAAATCTAATTTAAGTTTCTTGGTGGTAGCTTGGTACATTGAGTTATCATATGTGGTGTTTTCATGAACCAATTCATAAATACCATTTAAAGGCATAGCTTTAAAATAAAATACATCATTCAAAGAAACATGGATATCATTGTTAACAAAATTAAAATCATATCCAACAAGTCTTAAACGGGAAACTGAAATAATACTCCTAGTCAAACTAGGTGCATACAAAACATTGTTTAATACAATTTCCAAACCATTTGGAAGTTTCAAAAGATAGTCTCCTTGGGCTTCAACATGCACCAATGCACCATTGCCCATAAAGAGACTAATGTCTCCCTTCTTGATGCGCTTCTTTCTTATGAACCCCTGTAACATATTACAAATATGAGTTCCACATCCGGTATCCAATACCCATATGTAAGAAAGAACAGTATTAAGCTCAATATATATCATAAATATTGTACCTGAGGTTTGCCCTGCATCCCTCTTAGCTTTTAACTCTTTGAGGTAGGTTGGACAATTACGTTTCCAATGTCCTACCTCCCCACACTCAAAGCATGGGTCATTGACAGCAACCTTTTGCTTCTTCGCTTTTTGGGTATCCATTTTTCCCTTTCCTTTGCCTTTGTAATTCCCTTTGTTGTTACCCTTTCCCTTAGCAACATTTGCCTTGGGTCCGGAGTAAGCCCTTTTCTTTCCGCCTTCATTGATCATGAGAACGGGTTGAACTTTTCCTCCCATACTAGCCTCGGCCGTTTGAGCATCCCATGAAGCTCGGAAACGGTCTTGTCCCATCCATTCATGTTATAGTTTAACACGAAAGTCTCAAATCTCTTAGATAATGAGTTAAGGATCATATCCGTAGCTAACTCATTTGAGACGGGACAATTAAGCCTTTCGAGGCGATCAATGTAGCTTTTCATTTTAAGAACATATGTTGATACGGGTTGTGAATCATCCATGCGACATGCATGAAGCGCTCGAACCGTTTCGAAGCGTTCAGCCCTTGCCTTTTGTTGGAACATTTCCTTGAGTTGGGTAATCATGTCGTATGCCCCATGATGCTCGAACTCCTTTTGAAGTTCGGGAGTCATACTCGCAAGCATTATGCAACTAACTTGCACGGAGTCCTCGACATATTTAACCCAATCATTATAGGCCTCAACATCAGTTTCTTCGGGCTCATCGGGAATAGGATCGTCTAAAATATAGGATTTCTTTTCGTGCCTAAGAACAATTCTTAAGTTACGAAACCAATCCACAAAATTGTTTTGGTTTAGACGATCCTTTTCAAGGATGGATCTTAGTGAAAAATTATGGACGTTTTGGTTGGGGTTTATTGCATTGTTAGCGGCCATCTACAAGATTAACAAAGTTCTTTATTAGTATTTTCGATATCAAATATAAATTTTAATTGTTAATACCCTTTCATGTCTCATAGACAATTAATAATTAAAACCTAGAATCCAACGTTACATTTAAATGATGGTTAGGTGACCTTTATCCCATGATCTAAATTAACAAGGTAGTCAACGTTTGACAATTGCAACACTTTGCAATTTCTAGTGGTATGGGACCGGTTTAATATCTTATATTAAGTTGGCATGTTTAATCCCATCAACGCCTTTGGTTACCATGCTTCGGTGACCCTAATCACATGGCTTCCAAATCAAGTTGTCCTACTTATACACACATGTAAATTTATCTATACTAGTGGTTAGGTGACCTTTATCCCATAAGTACAATAAATTTACCTTAACTTATAAGTTCCCTCAAAGTAGTTAGGTGACCTTTATCCTACAAAGAGTCCCAAATAATTAAGTGTTGTATAAAAGGATGGCGTTTAACTTGTTTTTAAAGGGTCGTTTGAGTTTTTATATTCTAGTTAAAAACTATGTGCCATAATGAATCTTGAAATCCAAATTTCAAGGTTCTTTTATAAAATCCATTTTTATAATTGTGACCATTAACTTTTAATAAAACCCATTTTAATTTACCAAGTTAATGTCAATATTAAAACCAATTTTAATCTTTTATGTAGTCATCAAGTTTGTTGGTTTTGAGCATCCATATGACAAAATAAACAAACAACCACACAAATATAATAAGTGCACAACATTAGCCAACTATTTTGACCACACTTGTTAGCCGAAACAAGTGGGCCAAAAGGTCTCAACCTAAGGGACAAAGTAACACAAAATATTGTGTTAGTTGAGCTCCCACTTGATCTTGCATCCAAATGCTTCAAGTAACCCTTTTGTGATGTGATTTGAATGATTTTCTTCATTTTGATAACCCACTGCGCCGCAGTGAGTCTAATACACTCAGACTGCGCCGCAGTGGTAAGTCACTGGTCTCGGCTGCATTATCCCCCACTGCGCCGCAGTGGGTTTGACATACTCCCACTGCGCCGCAGTGGGAACTTACTGTCTTCGGCCACATAGTCCCCACTGCGCCGCAGTGGGTTTAATATACCCCCACTGCGCCGCAGTGAGAACTTACTGGTCTTCTCATTAGCCTCCAACTTTTAGCCCCAAACCTTTTGATGCCTTCTTGGAGATTACATTTATAATGAGAAATGCAACTAATCTACTTATTACATACCAAATGAAATAAATAGATTACATAACCAAATGAATGAATAAAATCCTATTTAACTATTACAACCATTGAATAATTAAACAAACACATCCAAACATCACAAACATTCACAAGGTCTCTTGGCTAAGTTGTGACACTAAAATACACAAGAAAAAGGAACCTCCTTTTTGTGTATTAGTTTTGGCCATAACCAAATGACCAAAACATTGGATTTTGTCCAAACAAAATATCAACTTTTGATGTATGTATCCATATAACCGGCTCTAGATGCCATTGTTGGGATTTTGGGTTTTTATCAAAGTAATATTATCCTTATAATATTAAAAACGCAGCGGAAAATTGAACCATTTCAATGTGACATATGTAGTTAAAACCAATTTTAACTATTAAAATAAAACCCAAACAATAAGGATCCATGTATATGAATAGCATACATACAAAACAACAACCATAGGGTGTTTAGAAGACTACCTTCTTCCAAGCTAATGAGAAGGTTGAATGAAGGAGATGATGTCTTCAAATGGCAAGTCTTCAACCTAGAAGAACCTCAAGCTAGTATACCCCAAGCTTCCAACAAACACCCAAAATTATGCTAGGAATTAAACTTGAAACCCCTTTCTTCTTTTTCCCTTTGGCTGATTTTTCCAAGAACCAAAAATAAGAAGAAACTAGATGAGAGAGTAATGAGAGAAAAATCCTTACAAGAAGTGTAAGAGATTTTGTGTGTGTATTTTTGATACACTCTATGTTGAGTGTCAAGGCCCTTATGTCTTGTGAAGCATGCAAGACAACAAGTGTCAATTTGCATGTATCACCACATGGGGAGGGGGGCCGGCCCCTTAGCCCATCACATGGGTATTAACCCACTGCGCCGCAGTGGGTCTGATACACTCCCACTGCGCCGCAGTGGGAACTCTCTGGCCTTCGTGTGCAAAAACCCCCACTGCGCCGCAGTGGGTTTGACACGCTCCCACTGCGCCGCAGTGGGAACTCTCTGGCCTTAAAACATGTTCTCTCAAAATAAATCATCCATATAATTTATTTACATATCTCAAGTGCAACTATTTAGAAAACCACTTTCTAAATGTTTCAAGTATTGATATTTATTTAAAGATCATATCTTATAAATAAAATCATTAGTGTTTGTCTAGCTTGTTATTGGGTATGACCCGACTTGGATCATCACGTACTAGCCACGTCAATTTAATATGTGTCTTGGGCAGACGAATTCCAACATTAATTCAGGTCATAGGGTTTGGAGAAGGGTTTGGGTTGTTGGAAATCAATTGTGGTTAATTGATCGAGTTTTGATATTAGGAATGGTTGTATAATGTGACCTAATGATCCATTTTGTTAACAATTCGTTCATGGAGCAATTGATGGTGTCAAATCATCAATTAGGTTTTAAAAGAGTTTTTTTCTGGTGTAAAACCCGTTTTTGGAAAAACAGACCAAAAGAGACTAATACCTCGGGTAATAGTCTAGAAATGGACAAAATTGAGAATAGTCGGAAAGAGACTAATACCTCGGGTAATAGTCTAGAAATGGACAAAAATTGAGAATAGCCGTAAAAGAGACAAATACCTGGGGTAATAGTCAAAATGAGACTATTACCTGAAATGATGGTAAGTAAAGGGGTATGCGGCATGTATATAGACTGTAGGTCGGTTTAGTCTCGTTATACTCGTTAATTGGTCCTATGTTGATTATTAGGTAGTCGGGAATACTTGCAAAGCTCGGTAACTTGCGTTATCATTTGTTGGTAAGCCGTACCAAGGTAAGATACACTACTTTGACACGCTGAAGGTTCAACAAAAAGATGGTTTCATATAATAACTTCCCTATTGATACCTTGAATTGCTTATGGGTATGCGGGGTTACACGGGAGGTAATATGGGTTATGTAAATGACCAATGAGACCTGAAATGCAGTCCCAAATGATATGTAATGTAGTGCATGTTATGAAATGACGTATAATGTAGTGTTATGTTATGAAGTGATATGTAGTATCTTGTGATGTATTGAGATGTAGTATATGTTGTTATTGATTGATGTTGTGCATGTTTGTATGGCTTGCTCATCTAGTTCACTAGACTTGCTAAGTTGCCATGTCACGTGCACGTTTAAGGGCCCAAAACGTAAAAGCAGTAACGTAGTAAATGTTTAGGTAATGCAGTCACCTGAACTAAATGAGATGCAGGTTCGAGCTCGTTAAAATGAGATGCAGAAAGTGTTAAGCTTAACCCGTACTTGCCCTAGCCCGGCTAAGTGCGTAGATGCAGGTTGCTCGGGTGGCTCCTTGCAACATGGTCATTGAGATGCAGTTGAGTAATAAGAGGGGTCTGACCCGCCCTCATTTGTCTTGTACATACGGATTACTCGGGGATTGGCTTGCCATTCCTTAACGACGTTTGATGTTCAACTGAATGGTTGTCATCTAGTCGGGTGTAACTTATGTTACACATTGACGCAGTTAAAACGTAGAAAAGCAGTTAAAATGTAGAATGCAGTTATGTGGTTATATGTTTGTAATGAAGTAATGCAGGAAAGGCACATTTAGGGTGGTCCATCCTATTATGTAGTATTGATGTTGTGATATGCTTGATGTGTGTTGTGCCTTAATGAAGTTTTAATATTCCATAATGTTTGAAATGGACATTTGTTTCATAACTTGAGTGTTATCTTACTTAGCTAATTCGTTAGCTAACACTTGTCTTTTGAAATGTGTTGCTCCCTCAGGTTTAGCGTAGCTGAGGTAGTTGATGAAGATGAGCGAGGAATGGGTAGATAGCTTGCGGATGACCTTAGCTACCCATAGATGCTGAACTTTTATAGACATTTGTTTAAGTTTGTCTTTTATGAAGTTTGCATGTTATGTAGTCGGTTGTTTTGTGTTGGGCAGCCGACGGGTTTCTATTTAGACTTGTTTTGATGGTACGAATAAGTAACACCAATGAATAGGAAACCAAACAGAATTTAATTGGTTTGGACTTTTAAAGTTTCTTCCGCTTTATTTTAACGTCGTTAGGCGAAAATTTTTGGAAACCCGTATTTTTAAACGAAGGGTGTTACAAAGACGATATTACCTTTATAAATGCCACGTATTGGATAAAACGCAGGAATAAATGGCCCTTATAGTGCTATAAATATGTAAGTGCATTCTGGTGCACAATTTGTGTCCGATGCATCTCAATTAAAGGGCTGTTACTTTACAGAGATTATCCAGACAACTGGATAAACTCGTGTGAACAGTACCACGAGTTTGGACAAACTCGTGTGAACAGTACCACGAGTTTGGACAAACTCGTGTGAACAGTACCACGAGTTTGGACAAACTCGTGTGAACAGTACCACGAGTTTGGACAAACTCGTGTGAACAGTACCACGAGTTTGGACAAACTCGTGTGAACAGTACCACGAGTTTGGACAAACTCGTGTGAACAGTACCACGAGTTTGGACAAACTCGTGTGAACAGTACCACGAGTTTGGACAAACTCGTGTGAACAGTACCACGAGTTTGGACAAACTCGTGTGAACAGTACCACGAGTTTGGACAAACTCGTGTGAACAGTACCACGAGTTTGGACAAACTCGTGTGAACAGTACCACGAGTTTGGACAAACTCGTGTGAACAGTACCACGAGTTTGGACAAACTCGTGTGAACAGTACCACGAGTTTGGACAAACTCGTGTGAACAGTACCACGAGTTTGGACAAACTCGTGTGAACAGTACCACGAGTTTGGACAAACTCGTGTGAACAGTACCACGAGTTTGGACAAACTCGTGTGAACAGTACCACGAGTTTGGACAAACTCGTGTGAACAGTACCACGAGTTTGGACAAACTCGTGTGAACAGTACCACGAGTTTGGACAAACTCGTGTGAACAGTACCACGAGTTTGGACAAACTCGTGTGAACAGTACCACGAGTTTGGACAAACTCGTGTGAACAGTACCACGAGTTTGGACAAACTCGTGTGAACAGTACCACGAGTTTGGACAAACTCGTGTGAACAGTACCACGAGTTTGGACAAACTCGTGTGAACAGTACCACGAGTTTGGACAAACTCGTGTGAACAGTACCACGAGTTTGGACAAACTCGTGTGAACAGTACCACGAGTTTGGACAAACTCGTGTGAACAGTACCACGAGTTTGGACAAACTCGTGTGAACAGTACCACGAGTTTGGACAAACTCGTGTGAACAGTACCACGAGTTTGGACAAACTCGTGTGAACAGTACCACGAGTTTGGACAAACTCGTGTGAACAGTACCACGAGTTTGGACAAACTCGTGTGAACAGTACCACGAGTTTGGACAAACTCGTGTGAACAGTACCACGAGTTTGGACAAACTCGTGTGAACAGTACCACGAGTTTGGACAAACTCGTGTGAACAGTACCACGAGTTTGGACAAACTCGTGTGAACAGTACCACGAGTTTGGACAAACTCGTGTGAACAGTACCACGAGTTTGGACAAACTCGTGTGAACAGTACCACGAGTTTGGACAAACTCGTGTGAACAGTACCACGAGTTTGGACAAACTCGTGTGAACAGTACCACGAGTTTGGACAAACTCGTGTGAACAGTACCACGAGTTTGGACAAACTCGTGTGAACAGTACCACGAGTTTGGACAAACTCGTGTGAACAGTACCACGAGTTTGGACAAACTCGTGTGAACAGTACCACGAGTTTGGACAAACTCGTGTGAACAGTACCACGAGTTTGGACAAACTCGTGTGAACAGTACCACGAGTTTGGACAAACTCGTGTGAACAGTACCACGAGTTTGGACAAACTCGTGTGAACAGTACCACGAGTTTGGACAAACTCGTGTGAACAGTACCACGAGTTTGGACAAACTCGTGTGAACAGTACCACGAGTTTGGACAAACTCGTGTGAACAGTACCACGAGTTTGGACAAACTCGTGTGAACAGTACCACGAGTTTGGACAAACTCGTGTGAACAGTACCACGAGTTTGGACAAACTCGTGTGAACAGTACCACGAGTTTGGACAAACTCGTGTGAACAGTACCACGAGTTTGGACAAACTCGTGTGAACAGTACCACGAGTTTGGACAAACTCGTGTGAACAGTAACACGAGTTTGGACACTAGGTTTCGGTTTTAGGTTGATGATTTTAGTTGCAACAGATTTCATTCACTAGGTTCTCGAGGTAGAGATCTATACCTCGAGATGCCGCCCATATTATTCGATTATCAAGAGTCGTCTCGTTGATTGTAATCCGTAATCATCGTAGATGTATTGTAAACGGATTTATTCATTGTAATCATTCGACTAATGATAAAGGAATTAGATTTATCTCCTGTTCATAATTGATTTCGTTTATATATGTGTTTGTTTCATTCAATTGCCTCAATAACGATTATGTTTGGATTCCGCACTTACATAGTCGTTGGAATCGCGAATCGATCGATCCTAAGGAACTTTCAATAAATACATGGATAGAGTTTATGAACTTTCCATTCCCATTAGTTGTGCCACCAGAATATGGCTTTACTACATCATATTTGCGTATCCCCCACACGCTCTGTGCTTTGTAAAATCATTCAACAAATAATCATGCATTCGGATGGCGTGACTCAACATCAACAATACGACAGCCATCTCACTTGATGCATACGTGTCGGGTCAAATGGCTACGTGGAAAATCTCTTTGTTATGTCCGAATACGTGGGGCTAAAAGATTAAATACTTTCTTTTTTCCCACTATTAGTCAATCAAAGAGATAGCAACTGTGTTTGGTGGGTATAGTTTGATGGTGTATAATGCATAGTTTTTCATAAATTTATGTAAAACGACACCTACACTAGAATACGCATGAGACTCCAACTGTAGATGTAACCATAAGTTAAAGTCATTTTCATATATGAATGAAAAATTAGTCGTTAGCATACCACGTTTTAGTTAAAACGTTTTATAATTAGAACTGCATGATGATGAACAAATTTGTCATTTAAACTTCCAAAAACATATTAATTTTCTTTTTTTTAATGTGGTGAAAGTTTTTTTTTTAATTTTCTTATATATATATACCCATTTAAACTTCCAAAAACACAACTAAAACAACATATTAATTCCTAAAATGCCATTTTATTTGTTAAAAAAGTACATTACAACATAATTAAAACTACTTAAACTATCATAAACTAATTAAAAGTACTTAACATTACAACTTAATTTAAAAACATTAGAACATAATTTAGAAACATTACAACATATTAAACACTTATTTCTTCATCTCATAAACTGCTTCGGCAGTTATGATCAAATGGTTCAAGGTGATGACCGCACAAGCAAGTTGTTCCATAGCAATTTCAATCTTGTCGATCTTACCCTGCAAATAAGTAAAGTATTGACACTCAAGATCAGTACAATACCCGTTTTGTATATAATCGATCTGTTCTCGACACCATTGCTTCTTCGCCTTAAGTTTTCGACCAACTGCAACAAGTTCCTCTTTGAACCTTTGGTGGTCGAGGATATCAGCCATGATACTCCGTTGCACTTGATCGACAGTCATTGGTGGTTTTCGGTATGAAACATTTGATGAAGAAGCCATTTAAGATGTATAAAATTTTGTGATTTGATCAGAAATGGTTGTTAAGAAGCCATTATTTATATAGGTAACGTCCCTCAAACGGCCAAAAATTAAAAAACATTTACACTTAAAGTCCCTGAACGGCTGCCTGGATTGTCACTCTATAAATACCAACCTAGAGCTCAATTCAGATTCATCACCATTCCAAATTTCATTCTTCTACAAACTCACTCACTCTTTTTAACCAAATGACGTCCTCATCATCAAAAAAGAATGTTCACCGACCTCGTCTGACCGAAGATGAGATGAAACACGAATCATGGCTGATATCAAAGAGGACACCCTCCATCAAACTGAACTCTCTGGGGTAATGGGTTACCTACGGGAGAAAAGAC
>CM067175.1:17308093-17338093 GCA_034093135.1 Erigeron breviscapus | reverse complement strand
ACTTGTTTTGGTCAAAAAGGCCGTTAGACGGACCTGTATTTTGTCTTCTTCCCCTTCAAGTAGTAACGTTTTAGTTAAAACGGATCACTTTATGTACACAAGTTAGTGGGTGACAGACTGACACCCACAAAGTTGCATTTGTCATGCACGTTTTATTAGGATGTAAATACTATTATGTGATTTTATTATCATGCGTTTAAGGTGATACGGAGCATTGTATATGCAGTAAACTCCATCTTTTGTAAAACGGGGTCTATATCATGACTATAAATACTTACCTTCTAATCCGAAAATTTACATGGCCAAAATTTGTATCCACCCAAAATGGCAAAAAAAAAAAAGTTGTCTTCATATCTCCCATCCATATTATGAAGCATTCGACAAGTAACGTTGTATTCGGACAGCGTGACTCAACATCATTTGTATACCCTAATATTCTGCCCGAAATCGGAGACAGGGAATGCACAAGCTCCAATATATCGGTAACGAAGCCGATAACGAAGATGGCCGTAGCTTACTACTAATAAACATACGCAAGTAATACTGTTGTCTTTGTATCAAAGAAGGCGTGCATACACCGAGATATAACATACCTCTTCTTGATGTCGGGCTTAAGCACATGTCTTATTTCCATTATATTTATAATGGTTTTTATGTTTACACACTTTGTTATCGACCACCGTTACATGATATATTTAAATGTGTCAATGAAATGTATAGTTATATGTGTTTGTCCGTTTGCTTTCATGGTGTATTATCGTATGAAAGGTCTTTTTGATATACTTCCCGTATTTCTTAGTAGTCACAGTACACATTATTTGTCATATATCATATACGGACGAAAATTGTAACGTAAAAAAATTGTTTATATCAAAAACTTTTCTCTTTGTAACGTAAATGACATTATTCTATCCTATCAATTAAATAGAAATGGACCTTAACGCACTATATCTTAGTATTTGTCTTTTACGAATACCGTTTTAGTTTTATGTGGAATGATGGACAGATACTACATATTTAAAAAGATGTCAGGGAGTGTGTGGAGGTCGGCAACATACCGTATTACATAAAACGTTGCTATTCAAAATGTGGTATAAATATGGTGTCATTGTACATACCGTATGCATGCTTATCAAAGCTCGTTTGTCGTTTACTTCATACGTTTTATGTCAAACGTAGGATTTGGGTCTCCTCCCAATTAATGGGCCAACATAGCCGCTAACAAAAGTTATTGGTTAGATGTTATGGCAGACATTAGGTCCAATATTTAAGAAAAACTAAATAAAATACAAACAGCAATAAGGAAATTCTTAATAGTACCATTTTATTTTTTTTTAAAAGGATAACGACTAGAAATTAAAAGACATTACAAAATCATTAAACCATCTGATGTTGTCGCCGGGCCGATCTGTTCAAGTTGTACAATGTGAAAGCCGCGCTGTCAAGCTGTTCAATTGCAATTTCGATGTTGTCGATCTTCCCCTGCAAATAATCTGTATATTGCAACTCAAGAGGAGAACATTCTCTTGCTTGTAAAATAAAAAATTGTTCTCGACACCATTTATTTTTCGCAATTAGCTTTTGCATAACCACCTTGAGTTCCTCTTGAAACGTTGAGTGGTCTAGGATATCGGCCATCATACAGTCCTTCACTTGGCTGACAGTCAACGGTGCTTTTGGGATAGTGAATTTTGATGAAGAAGCCATTTCCACGATAAAAAAGTTTGTTATTTGGGTAAGGAATGTTTGATGAAGAAGACAATATATATAGGTAAGTTAAATGGGGTATTTCTAATTTATTTACGGTACTAGTCCCTAAAACATTCAAATAGCAAGTAAGTTAAAAAATATTATAGCTTTAGCCCCTAAGCGGGTAACATTGAATTCACTATATAAACACGATTTTAGGGGGTCCCAAATTCAATTCACAATTCCATTTCACTCTTCCACTTCAAATGGCGTCGTCATCAAACATTGTTCACCGACCTCACATGACTGTCGATGAGATGAGGTCACTAATCATGGCTGATATCAAAGAAGACATCCTCCTTCAAACAGAAATATCCCGGGTTATGGGATGTTTACGGGAGAAAAGGAAACGTTGCGAGGTAATGATAAAGGAAATACATGCGCCATCAAACATTGTTCACCGACCTCACATGACTGTCGATGAGATGAGGTCACTAATCATGGCTGATATCAAAGAAGACATCCTCCTTCAAACAGAAATATCCCGGGTTATGGGATGTTTACGGGAGAAAAGGAAACGTTGCGAGGTAATGATAAAGGAAATACATGCGCCATACGGTGAGATCTCAAAGCATGAAGGCCAATACTCCGTTTTTCTGCAAGAGGAGATTAAGAGGGTGAAGCCCGCGATCAAGGATGTTTTTGATGCCGGTCACACGTTGGGAGAACAATTCACTTGGGCCGAATCGTACCATGATAATTGCGGTGAAGACAAAACCGTCGACGAAGTCAAATGCCCGAAACATGACCAGTGGTGGCTCGACCGAAACGCTCACCAGGGCATAGGAAGTATGTCAATAGAGGGTCGTAAGTAATCCATTGCTTTTATTAATCATGTAATGTGTTTTTAATTATGTAATCCGTTTTTCATTATGTAATGTGATTTGTTGTTAACATACATTAATTTATTTAATTTTCTGTAAAACTAAACTAGAATACTTGTTAAAATATATGTTCCGTTTTGTTTAAAATGGTGCCTCTTACCGTTTTATATAAAACGTCAACTATTACCAACACTTTCACCTGGACAGAGTGTCTATAAATAGATGATCATTTTTGTTACCTTTACCATGTAAAATACTTCTACACTTAAAATGAAGCAGAATTTCACTAAACACATACATCACACAATAGTTAAGGTTCTACACTCGAATGGGGGAAGGATTTTCTAAATATCAGATAGGGTGACTCAACAACAACACAAGATTACAAAAAAGGAAAAATAATTCCCAAATTGTGCCTATATTATTTTATTTGTATACGTTGATCGATTTATACTATGTAGGATTTGCATAGTATTGTTGTTTTACTTTTTTCAATGGTTGATCGATCAAAAAATTATTTTGTATTTGTATTCATGATGTATAGTTATTTAAAAAAATTGGAAATCTGATATTTGATATGAATGAAATTGTATATGAATGTAGCTCAAATCGCATAGACAACAATCCATACGACCATACTCTACATTTTACCTAAAATGTGGTGTTTGTTGTGGATGTTTTTCATCTGGCACGAAATATGTTGTAAATTTCAATGTGCTACAATGTTTTCTAGGTGTCGCAGGGGAATCTAAGACCATATGTAGATAAAAAAAATGGGACGTTTTATATAAAATGTAGAGTTTAAGATAATGTTAGACGTTTGATACTGTTAGAAATATAAATATGGTGTTAAATTGTAACTATTCAATAGTGGAAGGAGTATTAGTTATAATTGTGATTAGAGTATAAATACTCCTTCCCCATGTAATTTTCATTAAAAAACCCTTGTAACCTTGTAATTAACCCTTGAATGAATAAACACATAGTTAACACACTTTCTCTCTCCTCCCTATCATCTTCAACCTCCGTTTCACACACAAACACACTTTACACACACTAACCTAAAACCTCAATTAAACCTTCAATTAAGCTCAAGTTTTATTCTTATCATTTGGTATCAAAGCACAATCAGCATATCTGAACGATCCACAAGCTTATTTGAAGCTTAAATTGTGCTTATTTTCTGGAATTTTGAGTTTTTCTGGAAGTATCATTTGCCGAGATCACTGTTCTAGTGATTTCTGCAAAATTAGTGTGTTTTTATTCAAACTTTGTTCACCGATCACTTTGTTATTAGTATATCATCCTTCGTTATCAATTTCAGAGCTTAATTTCATCATTTAATTCGATTTTGGATAAACTCGGCAAATCGCATGTTCGAGTGGGTTTGATTTCTGGTTGAAATTAGCAGTTAATTTGTTTAAGGATTTGTGCGCATTGAGTTTCTGAGCATTTTGATATAAATTTCAAGCCTTAATTTGCAAAAATGAAAGAGAAATCAATGATTTACAGAATGCTCGGCGTTTGGGTGTTTGGCTGAACGAAGAAGAAGACCTGTAACAGACTATTTTGTCTTTTAGTGAATACTCGTGTTTGCAGAGTCGTTGGCTAGTTTTGATCTTATTTGTTCTATTTGCAGAGATTTTATCTCGGCAAATACGTGATTAAGCACAGTTTGGTTAAGTCTGGAGCTACTTGTTCTATTTGCAGAGCTTTTTGCTCGGCAAATAGCTGTTTCAAGAAATTTTCGTTAAGTGTTGGAGCTACTTGTTCTATTTGCAGAGATTTTTGCTCGGCAAATAGTTGTTTCAAGAAAATTTGGTCAAGTGTGGTGCTACTTGTTCTGTTTGCAGAGATAAAAGCTCGGCAAACAAGTGTTATTGGTTATTGCGACTAAGTACAATTCTTATTTGTGCTATTTGCAAAGATTTTTGCTCGGCAAATAGTTGATTTGGTTTTCTTCGACCAAGTGACAATCTCATTTGTGCTGTTTGCAGAGAATTAAGCTCGGCAAATACTTGTGTTGGCTGAATTTGGTTAAGTGTTGATATTGTTTACACTGTTTGCAGAGATATTATCTCGGCAAATAGTTATTTCAACAAAATTCCACCAAGTGTTTTGAGATTGATTTCTGTGTGTACCATTTGCCGAAGAAATTGCTCGGCAAACTGTTGAAGTTGGTTGTTGATCTGTGTACTTGTGTTGTGACTTGGCTGTTTGTACTATTTGCCGAAGAATTTGCTCGGCACTTAGTTGAAATTGGAATTGTCAAATCAAAATTTTCAAGAAAATTGATTCAAAATCATTTTTGATCAATTATCTACTCGTGGGCAGAGTTTAAAATTTTTCAAAATTTTTGGTCCATTTGCCGAGTTCTGAACTCGGCATCCAATACAAATAGAAAAATCAAAAAAAAAATTCCAAGTCTTTTATTAGTTCATATTAACTAGTGTAGGCTTTCAAGTGGATTCTTTTTGGTCTAATATTTTAATTGGGATTAAGTATAATTGTTGGGCTAAATTTTTTTTGTGGTTGGGCTAAATAGTTTTACATTGGGCTAAAAAATTTGTTTTAATCTGGGCTAGTCTGTTTTATTTATTGGGCTGTTAACAAGTTTTGATTCAAAATGGATCTTAAAATAACGGACAAGTTTGTTGCGAGGGTAGTAGATTTTTTAATGGGTGAAGAGCCAAGTTGGGAAGAAATACGTCGTCATGATAATCATATTTGTTGGTGTACCAAGAAGAATAAATGTGCAGTGGTTGTTTTTGAAGAAAACAAAGTCGATGTGAATATTTTTAAAACGTTTGTGAGAGAACACCAAAGTTTTCGACTTGAAATTGACCAACTCAAATCTGAGAATAAAGAGCTCAAATCTGCAAATGATCTCATTTTGTCCAACATGGAAAGTCTTCAAAAAGAAAATGATCATTTGCATTCAAAGATTTCCGAATTAACAAATGAGTTGGACAATTCTTCCAAAGAGCTCAATAAAATTGTTTTGGACAATCAATCAAAAGAACTTGTTTTGCAACAAAAGATTTCTGAGTTAAACCATGAGTTGCAAAATAAGTCCACCATTTTTGTGAGCAAAGAGCGAAAATTTTCAAAGTTTTTGAACAACTTCGAATTGATATGAGCAAGGTTGAAAAAGAAAGAACGAATCTTTGTGCTCAAATCAAGTGTCTTGAAGACAAGTGTTTGCAACTTCAGTCAAACGAAACATCTTTGAACAAGAAAATTTCTGAACTTGAGTTTGAATTGCAAACACAAACCAAATCTTTTCAAAGTCAAAATCATTGTTCTATCTCTTCTGACCCATCCAAAGAAGTTGTTAAAGTTTGCACTCAAACTGATTGCTCTATATGTGAAGTGGTCCAAGTTTGCATTCAAACAAATTGTCCCGTATGTGAAGTTGGGAATTCCTCTATGCAATCTGAATGTGATGTTGTTAAGACCACTGACACCTCAACTCAGACTGATGTTGAGTGTGATTGTGACAAGATTAAAGTGTCTAAAAGTTTTCCAAAATCTAAGTCATCCAAACCTAAAGTTGATGTTCCAAAGAGGGTTTACACGGGTAAATCTTCAAAACCTTTTGAAAGAAAGGTCTCTCAGTTTACTAATTACTCCTTAAAAAAGGGTAAGAAGTACACTAAGAAACCAAATTTTGATGGAACAACTACTTTAGTGTCTTTTCTATCCTTCGAGGATAATTCATCACACATTTCTCAAGCAAAATCTCAGTTGACTAAATCTAAATGGAAACCGATTTTAAAAGATCAGTCAGTTGAGTCAAAATCATTCAAATATTCATTTTCGGAACTTTTTGATCTTGCACCAAAACCTGTGAAAGCAGTTGTGCAAAAAGTGAATGATTTTGCTTTGAAAAATCATTTTCCAACTCAATCTCACAAGATTGGAAGTTTTTCAAAGAAATCAAATGATTTTTCACCATTGCTTCCACGAAAACTCTTTTCAACTAAACCACCGGGTTTTAGTTCTCCGTGGAATGCAACCTCTATTCATCAAATTGATGAGACATACATTTGGTCTTTTAACAAGTCAAAACCCTTTGGACCCAATTTCAAATGGGTTCCAAAAGTGATATCCAAGTGATTTGATGAATAGTGGCTTATGCACACATCAGTGCATAAACCGTTCTAAAACCGTGTTTATAATTTCATTCTTTTTAGAAAAATCCAAAAAGATTTTCATTTTCTTAATTTTAAAAAATCCAAAAAGATTTTCTCTTTTCATCATTTTTAATTTGTTTTTTAGTTACTCACAAAGTATTAGGATGAGATGCAAGGCATCGAACGTCTTTTCTCATTTTTAATGTTTGTGAGCAACTTTCAAATTCTTTACTCACCCTTTTTATGCTAAAACTTTGTTTATATCATGCATATATTTAGGGGAGTTTGTTTATAAAACCAAAACTTCCAAGTGTTTAAACTCATTTTCCATTTTAAAACACTTTGGAAGATTTTTCAAACCATTTTCGATCAAATTCAAAGAAAGTTCGGTGTTAGATTTGCACACGAGAGTTTAGGCCACTCATAAAAACTCCATGATCTTGTCATCGCCGATGAGATCTAACCCCGGAGTTATATTCTCAATCCTAGATTGTGAGGGTTTATGAGCGAGGTGATGATGTTTGTGCAAATAGGACATGAGGGAGTAGTCGAAAAGTGAGAGGTTAAGGTGAAAAAGATGTTGTGAGAAAGGGCTAAAAGAAATGAAAGCCCTCCCCAAAATTCTCAAAAAACCGGGTCAACACGTTTCTATCGAATTTCATTTGTTGATTTCTCGATATTGAAGAAGACTTCATGCACCCAGTGAAGCAATGCACATCTTTACCTAACCACTCAAGTATTTCTTAACAAATGCTTGTTTTATTCTAACGGAGATTTTCACATTTCTATCGACTCTTCATTTGGAAGACGTTGATATTGAAAAAGGGAGACACTCTGCTCCAGTCCCCGTCTTCATTTGATCACTTATTGAGTCTAGAGCGTACTTGATATATCTTTCATTTGACTAGGACACATCGAGTCTTTATATGTCTTTGTGACATTGCATATCTTTGTGATATTGCCGGAATATTCGTAGTGATATCATCTTTTTGATATTCCACGATGATCGAATGGAAATCCTACCAATGCTAACATCATTTCCAACGTTGAACGTAGGTCTCACAATTTCATTTTATGAATTTGTTGAGTTAACGAGAAGTCTATGTGACCTCGGATTTTATTTCCCAAAAGTCTTTGAGGATAGTAAGACATGGTTATCGAACGCCTTTGTGACACTGACCATGAATTACATTCTTTAAAGCATTCTATCGGTTGAAAAGCCATAGACCGAACCATTTAGAGATAAGCTTTGTGCATTTCTCGATGATAATGGGAAGTCCTAAAAATAGTAATCGTATTTTTAGGCCACACCATCAATCCTTTTGATTTTTGGTTGTGAGAACGGATCATTTTTATCCGGATTTCATTTCTCTTCACACAAACACAAAGAACACAAACACCATATTATAATATCATTTTCCAACAACGCAACCTCAAATTCTAGTTCACCAATAGGTTCATTGGGAATTGGGAATTGGGTTGGGTTACTTTGCTTGCTTGTTGTTTGTTGTCATCTATCGTTTATGCTATCAATCATTATTGTATGATGAAACCGTTTCACGTATTCATCATAAGGGGGAGAAATCATTATATGATTGATAGATAGAGTTCAAGGATATAGGTAGAATTTGTTCGAGGATGATTGTTGTGTTTGGATGTTCAAATGATCGTTAGTTTAGGTGAAGAGAGTGAATAATTATCGTGATAAGTTGAAAGTTGTAAGATTGTTTCGAGAAAGTTGAAAGATTGATTTGAGATCGGGAATATTCAAGAAGATTTTAGTTTTGGAAAGTACATGGTCGCTTATAGAAAGATTTGTTGGAAAAATGACCATTGTTCGATGATGAGAAGAGTTTGAGATTGAATGGAGATTGTTCTTTTGTTGATACTTGGATAGTTAAGTTCGTTCATAGTTTGAAGAGATTGTTCATTTAAGGGGGAGCAAGAGTAAACTCATGAATTGCTTAAGTGTTGAAGATGCTCCGAAATGATTGTTTGTTCGAGGGGGAGCAAGAAAGTTGAAGATAATTCGTTTAGCTCATAAGGTGCTCCAAGAAAGAAATGTTCGTTTGAGGGGGAGCAAAATTGTTTGATCAAAGACAAGTTAGATCAAGAATTCAAGGATAAAATGCTCCATGATAATTGTTGATTCAGAGACAAGTTAGACCAAGAATTGAAGTTTTAAAGTCAAATCAATTTTCCACATTTCAAAACCAAGCTTCCGCAATGCCAAGAGAATTTAAAGAAAACCAAGCTTCCGCAAAGCCAAAAGAATTCAAAGTTAAATCAAGCTTCCGCAATATTAAAAGAATTCAAGGAATTCAAAATCAAAACCAAGCTTCCGCATGCTACTCAAAGATTCAAGTTACTTCTTCATGCAACATCAAGTTGAAATCAACATCCAAAAGTTAAAGTTGTGAAAGCTCAAAAGCTACAAAGATTTCAAAGATGCTTCCAAAGTTTTATACAATCCGATAGAGTGACTCAACATCAAAGGGAGATTACAATTGGGGAAAATCAGACCCCAAGTTGTGGATTTCAATTTCCTCCGTCCACTTTTTAGTATAAGTTGGTTGATTCATATTATACACTGCATTCTCATGGTTTAATCCATTCACCCTATAGACTTGCAGATATTGTCGAGTTTGTAATTGGTGCAGTTTATGTCGATACCACCTTATCTAAGGAGAACGATACATTGGAGGTAAATCAGAAATCTGCAGTTCAACGTACCTAATGGAATGGTGGAGAGCAAACATACGGTTCTTCTATTTATGTCCGAAGACTAAAGATAGGTTAGAGGAATGAAGGAACGCGTATAAGTGGGTTGATTAAAACGTGCTCGATTCAATTTCCTTGTTTTTGTTTATTGCAATCTATAATATCTATACGAAAAAATGCATTTTATTTACAAACGTTAATCTATTACATTCTTTCAAATATGAATTATCTTTATAGTACCCCACATATACAGGACAATATGTATGTAAATTGTTGCCAACAACATAAATATTTGACAACTACATACTGCGTTTTAGTTAAAACGGATCTAAGCATTCGCGCTATATTAAAATGTATATTTTGTTCTTCAACAATCAAATATAATTGTATTAGTTTATTGTAATCTATATTATTTGTACCAACAATTGAATTTCTTTGTATATGGTTAATCTACTACATTTTTTTTAAAACGGAAAAAAAACGCACCGTTTTATATAAAACGGTGTTTGTTGTTGAGGAATAATCTGAAAGTGGCCGACAAGATGCAGATGTTGAGATAGCACCACGACAAATAACTATGTAAATATTTGAAAACCATGTTCCCCGTTTTACATAAAACGGTTATACGCATTATCCCTATAAATAGATAGTTTATTTACTTGACGACCAATCACACAAATGTACATTACCATATTCATCTACATTATCCCCACAAAGTGAATTTTTCCCTTATATCTCACAAAGTCGTGGTGCCATTTTGAAGATATAGATGGTACTAATAAAAGAACTTCCATAATACATTCAGACAGTGTGACTCGACATCATTCTCTTCAAAAGTGCATTTGCCAGCCGGATGCCTACATCCGGTAGAGGCAGAAAACTAGGAAGAGGCCCCTAAATTGGGTCAAGTTCCAAACTTTGAAGAGATTACCCGGCCAAACTTTCATGGAAAGCCACATGAACGTGCCATATCCACTTGTTTGGCCAGGAAAAACTCCCTTTGGAAGTTCAAGGGAGGACCGGGAGGCTATCCTTTAATTAATGAAAAATTTATTTGTGTAATTTGATGTACAAAATTCTATTTCTGTACCAACTTTAATTTCAGATTGTATTCATGTGTTTATTCAATATAGTATTAAACTTTACACGTTTTATACAAAACGGGCCGTTCAGATAGTTTATTGGATAAAATGTGTCAGTTCAATGGTTGATTATATCTGAAATTTTGTGGTATATGTTCAACGTTTTACATAAAACATAGCATGTGTGGTCCTTTAAAAAAAATTGTCTAAAAGGTCAGAGTGTAGAGGGTGCTGTTATCTAGGTAGTGGAGAGAATCTAGTGACTTTTAATTGGACAATGAAACCTACGTCTTGTGTGAAGCGCAAAGTTGGGTGACGAAGAAGTTGAAAGTGGCCGACAACATACAACTTTTAAGAGAGAATAACGACAATACCTATGTAAATTATTGGCAACTTACATATTTGACATCCAAACACTAAGTTTTACATAAAACGGGTCATGTATCCTCCCTATAAGTAGATTTGTTATTCTGTAGTCCAACATTCACACAAAGTCAAAAACTCACACAAAAAGCTTACGACACACAGTGTCTATGAAAGAGGCTGTATCCCCTTTGTGAAATGTTTCCATTCTATTTCACAAGTCGTGTTACCATTTATAAGGTATACATGGTAGTAATAAAAGAACTTTATTCCAAAACACATTCAGACAGCGTGACACAACATCATTCCCGTTTAAAAAAATGGATAGTGAGCCTCTTGTGTTTCACCAAAAAGGCGGTTCGAAATGCGCAATATTTGGTTTAAATTCAAACACCGTCTTGAAACACCGTATTGATCATTCACAAACATTTTAGTGAACCTCTTATGTTTCACGGATATATTGCGGTTCCACGCTATACGAAAACGTCCCATTTTATATCATACGGAGCATGTGCAATTAATAACAAATATTATAGCAACTGTGTGGTGGGTGCACAGTGCACTTATCTAGATGGTGCAGAGAATCTTTAAATATTAGTCAGACTAAAACGCTACATATTGTATAAAACGGTAAGTATACATGACGAAAGACTTGAAAGTGGCTGCGAAGGTGGTGTCATTTTGAAGGGAAGAATGGCGGTAATAATAGAACTTCATTTCAAAACACATTCAGACAGCGTGACTCAACATCATTCTTATTTTCAATAGTGCCAGGTCGGCCTTTTGTGTTTTAACGATGTCCTGGTTCGAACTACAAAAAGTTGTCTTCTAACGGGAACAAAGGAGGATTCCCAGACAGCTGGTTTTGTTGGGGTCTGTGAGAGTTACCTTTCTAGTACGTGCATAAGCAACGGTGGTCTTATGCGGTGGCTTTGATTTGTGTAATTTAATCTACAAAGTATAATTTTTGTATCAAATGTAGTTTGTAATTGTGTTCACGTGTTTATTAATAATATAGTACTCAATTATGCCCGTCTTATACAAAACGGAACCATTTGTACTAGGATATTCCACGTAAACGCCCAATTTTACTTCATACGGGGAATGAACTTTTAATAACTCTACTGCCTAGAACAGTCTAGTGGGTGCTCTTATCTAGGTGGTGCAGAGAATCTTTTAAGATTACTTAGACTAAAATGCTACGTCTTATATAAAACGCCAAGTATATGTGACGAAAAAGTTGAAAGTGGCCGACAACATACAACTTTTAAGAGAGAATAACGACAATACCTATGTAAATTATTGGCAACTTACATATTTGACATCCAAACACTAAGTTTTACATAAAACGGGTCATGTATCCTCCCTATAAGTAGATTTGTTATTCTGTAGTCCAACATTCACACAAAGTCAAAAACTCACACAAAAAGCTTACGACACACAGTGTCTATGAAAGAGGCTGTATCCCCTTTGTGAAATGTTTCCATTCTATTTCACAAGTCGTGTTACCATTTATAAGGTATACATGGTAGTAATAAAAGAACTTTATTCCAAAACACATTCAGACAGCGTGACACAACATCATTCCCGTTTAAAAAAATGGATAGTGAGCCTCTTGTGTTTCACCAAAAAGGCGGTTCGAAATGCGCAATATTTGGTTTAAATTCAAACACCGTCTTGAAACACCGTATTGATCATTCACAAACATTTTAGTGAACCTCTTATGTTTCACGGATATATTGCGGTTCCACGCTATACGAAAACGTCCCATTTTATATCATACGGAGCATGTGCAATTAATAACAAATATTATAGCAACTGTGTGGTGGGTGCACAGTGCACTTATCTAGATGGTGCAGAGAATCTTTAAATATTAGTCAGACTAAAACGCTACATATTGTATAAAACGGTAAGTATACATGACGAAAGACTTGAAAGTGGCTGCGAAGGTGGTGTCATTTTGAAGGGAAGAATGGCGGTAATAATAGAACTTCATTTCAAAACACATTCAGACAGCGTGACTCAACATCATTCTTATTTTCAATAGTGCCAGGTCGGCCTTTTGTGTTTTAACGATGTCCTGGTTCGAACTACAAAAAGTTGTCTTCTAACGGGAACAAAGGAGGATTCCCAGACAGCTGGTTTTGTTGGGGTCTGTGAGAGTTACCTTTCTAGTACGTGCATAAGCAACGGTGGTCTTATGCGGTGGCTTTGATTTGTGTAATTTAATCTACAAAGTATAATTTTTGTATCAAATGTAGTTTGTAATTGTGTTCACGTGTTTATTAATAATATAGTACTCAATTATGCCCGTCTTATACAAAACGGAACCATTTGTACTAGGATATTCCACGTAAACGCCCAATTTTACTTCATACGGGGAATGAACTTTTAATAACTCTACTGCCTAGAACAGTCTAGTGGGTGCTCTTATCTAGGTGGTGCAGAGAATCTTTTAAGATTACTCAGACTAAAATGCTACGTCTTATATAAAACGCCAAGTATATGTGACGAAAAAGTTGAAAGTGGCCGACAACATACAGCTTTTCAGAGAGCATCACGACCATACCTATGTAAATTTTTTACAACCAAACACCCCGTTTTACATAAAACGGACGCATGCATTCTCCCTATAAAAAGAATTCTAATATGTTTTCGAAAAATCACAAAAATGCACATTAACACACCTGCAATCAATGAAGGTGGTGTCATTCTAAAGGTAAGGATGGTGGTAATAGAAGAACTTCCAAAACACATCCAGGCAGTGTGACTCAACATCATTCCCGTCTATAAAATTGCCATGTCAGCTATGTTTCAAATAAATTGTGGTTCGAACTACAAAAAGTTGTCTTTTAACGGAAACAAAGAAGGATTCCCAGACAGCTGGTTGTGTTAGGGTCTCTGAGAGTTACCTTTCTACTACGTGCATAAGCAACGGTGGTCTTATGAGGTCGCTTTGATTTGTGTAATTTAATCTACAAAATATATTTTTTGTACCAAATGTAGTTTGTAATTGTATTCACGTGTTTATTAATAATTTAGTACTCAATTCTGCCCGTCTTATACAAAACGGAACCATTTGTACTAGGATATTCCACGTAAACGCCCAATTTTACTTCATACGGGGAATGAACTTTTAATAACTCTACTGCCTAGAACAGTCTAGTGGGTGCTCTTATCTAGGTGGTGCAGAGAATCTTTTAAGATTACTCAGACTAAAATGCTACGTCTTATATAAAACGCCAAGTATATGTGACGAAAAAGTTGAAAGTGGCCGACAACATACAGCTTTTCAGAGAGCATCACGACCATACCTATGTAAATTTTTTACAACCAAACACCCCGTTTTACATAAAACGGACGCATGCATTCTCCCTATAAAAAGAATTCTAATATGTTTTCGAAAAATCACAAAAATGCACATTAACACACCTGCAATCAATGAAGGTGGTGTCATTCTAAAGGTAAGGATGGTGGTAATAGAAGAACTTCCAAAACACATCCAGGCAGTGTGACTCAACATCATTCCCGTCTATAAAATTGCCATGTCAGCTATGTTTCAAATAAATTGTGGTTCGAACTACAAAAAGTTGTCTTTTAACGGAAACAAAGAAGGATTCCCAGACAGCTGGTTGTGTTAGGGTCTCTGAGAGTTACCTTTCTACTACGTGCATAAGCAACGGTGGTCTTATGAGGTCGCTTTGATTTGTGTAATTTAATCTACAAAATATATTTTTTGTACCAAATGTAGTTTGTAATTGTATTCACGTGTTTATTAATAATTTAGTACTCAATTCTGCCCGTCTTATACAAAACGGAAACATTTGTACTAGGATATTCCACGTAAACGTCCAATTTTACTTAATACGGAGAATGAACTTTTAATAACTCTACTGGCTAGAACAGTCTAGTGGGTGCTCTTATCTAAGTGGTGCAGAGAATCTTTTAAGATTACTCAAACTAAACCGCTGCGTTTTATATAAAACGCCAAGTATATGTGACAAAAAAGTAGAAAGTGGCCGACAACATACAACTTTTCAGAGAGCATCACGACCATACCTATGTAAATTATTTACAACCAAGCACCCCGTTTTACATGAAACGGACGCATGCATTCTCCCTATAAAAAAGAATTCTAATCTGTTTGATGTAATGTCACAAATGCACATTAACACACCTGCTATCTATGAAGGTAGTTGTATCCTCACAAATGTATTTTTTTTCCATTCTAGCTCACAAAGTCATGTGCTTTGATGAAGGTATAGATGGTAATAAAAGAACTTCGATAATACATTCAGACAGCGTGACTCTACATCATTCCCATTTAAAGTGGATTTGTCAGCGGGTTCCGCACATCCGCCGGAGGCAGAAGGCAACGAAGAGGCGGTTCGAAAGTACGCAACTTCAGCCTTCTAGCGGAACATCCGCCCAAACAATCATGCAAAGGCACCTCGCGGTTCAAAAGAGGACCGCGAGACTATACTTTTACGCCATGGGAGATTAATTTGTGTAATTCAATTTACAATACAAAATCTAATTTTTGGAACAAGTTTACTTTGTAATTGTATTCATGTTAATTTAGTTTTGCACGTTTAATACAAAACGGTACTCTTTAAACGCACTAAATGAGTAAATGGGGCATTCACATTGTTTCAGCCACAAAATGTGTCACTTCAAATGTTGAAACTATCTGAAAATTTGTCGTATTTCTAGGATGTTTAAGATAAAACGTAGCGTCATTGGCGCAATAAAGCACTTGTAACACAAGTGACAATAGCTATTATTGCGAGTTTCCTAAGTTTTTCATTAAACGGAACGCCTTTTTTTAATAAAAATAGTGGGTAGGACAGTGTATTGGATAGATGTAACGAATAATTCGAGCTTAATTTGAGTAACAATGGAGGATTTATGGTTTAGTGTGTGAAATGTGTGTTTGTGTGTGAAAGGGAGGTTGAAGGAGATGTAGAGAGAGAAAGTAATTTAGAGAGAAGTATGTATGGTAATTATGTCAAAAGCTTATTACAAATTACATGGGGAAGGAGTATTTATACTCTAATCACAATTATAACTAATACTCCTTCCACTATTGAATATTTACAATTTAACATCATATTTATATTTCTAACAATCTCCCCCTTGGTGTTGAATTGTAAATGTTGCATCGTCTTCGGTCTTTAAATAACATGATGAGCCCATTTGTTGAAAATCTTCAATGTTGATTGGACTTTGAAGCTTTCTCATTGTCTTCGATGTCTTGTATCAACTTTGACTTTGAATCTTCTCAACAAACACTATTTATGACCCGCAATGCGCGTCATAAATGGCTCAGATGACGCGCAAATGCGCGTCAAGGAAGGAGGGGGTCATAAATTTTCATGACCCGCATTTGGGCGTCATCCGTCTATGACGCGCACTTATGACGCGCACTTATGACACGCATTTATGACCCTTTTTTATGACGTGCGTTTTTGCGCGTCATAACCTAATTTTTTTTTTAAAAAAAATAATTTTCTTCAGTTCCTAATTTTCTATTAAATGAGAATTAAAAACCTGATAATACAAAATTAAAAACACAAATATCAAAATAACGCATTTCATATATATCAAAACAACGCGTTTAATTCAAATACAAACTCATTTACAATTCTAAAGTTAACCATTACACATCTAAATAACGTTATTTAGATGTGAAACAAACTGCACAAGACGAGTAACAGCTTAACAATTGGAAACACCCAAATTTATAACTTTAATACTCAAGCAGAACCTCTTGTATACCAAGCCTCTGTGGTATAGCAAATTTTTTAGAACATATCCCATCCTAGCCTGCAAAATATAAATAACATGTATGATCATCTCACACTAAAACTTCCATTTCATATATAACAGTAGCAACTGCAACTCGAAGTATCACATAAGATTGTGCAAAATCTAAAGCTTCTGGCTGAAAGTGTTCTAGATCAATCCTACCTGTTCAAAACATACCCATTTTGAACTGCCCAATTGTCAACTCTAATACTGCATATATGGTACAATAGGAAAAACTTGATAAAAGTAAGACATGGGCCAAACAAGTAACATAATCTGCCACAAAAGGGCACTCAACATGAAATTCATGAGTTCATCAGAGGAGCATTTGTAGGCTGTAGCACCTAAAATGGCCAAGTGACACATAATTATGCATATTCACAATTCAAGTCTTTATACTAAGCTGTTCATTTTATCTTGGTGATAAATACATAATGGCCAAGTGTATCTATCTATATCCTTCAGAGTCATATATAAGATGCAACTTCAGATTCCATACCTTATTATCTTGACCTTGAGCTGGTCTAGGGATTCGCTCAGCTTCAATGTCATACTTCAGAATTCTGAAGCACTCAAGTCGTTCCTCTAAGAAAAGGCCATATGTGCGCACCATTGGTTGTCCCATATATTGAATACAATAAAAATGAGATTAACGTGTAGTTAGCTAGTAACATAACATAGAATGGTTAGATAAACTGTATATACCTTTTACTACTACTACACACTGCTTGCATCGAATCTATCTATACACATAATAAATCAATCTAAATAAACTAAAAACAATATTAAAAACTGGAAAAAAAAAAAGAGAAGCAAAAATAACTAAAAATCATACCGTCCAGTTACGGGTCTTGGCTAATCTCCTAGCTAAAGCATGTAAACAATACTGCACATCGGCTCTCGGCCTAATTGCAGACGTATACGCCAATATCTCTATACACAAAACAAACCATCAAGCGAAATGGCCAAGTGTGCATCAACTTCCTAATTTCACAAACAAACCAACCCTAATTATTATTAATATTTAATTATCATAGATAGATATAGATAGATACAACATATAATACGAAATGGCCAAGTGTGCATATTCTACTGCGCCTATATCCATATTAATATCCATATAATAATCACACAATGCCTAAATCCAAAAATTCACTCCCAAATTCTTCAGTTCCTGCAGATACTGCTTGTTATCTCATACTTCACATGCCAAAATTTCTAATATTATGATTAATTCTATAAGATACTTACACATTTTTAGTGTCTATGATATATGCGTAAAACAATGAAAATGTGTAGATCAAAATCAAGCAAACTGCAACATGCATACATGCTCATTATGTTACAAGTACAAACTAACAACAATATATGTTCAATGATAATAATGAACGCATTGAAAATAATCATATTGATATGATATGAACGCAATGGACATGCTCACTATGCTACGACCTTACTTGAACAAGATCTGTTATATGGTTCATACCTCCATATTCTTGATTCCTAAAATATTATAGAACTACATCACCATATCAGCTATATGAAACACCATTCCAATTTTATATTAGTAACATATAGCACAAGCATAACTAAAGAAATCCAATTGGGAATTGTAAAAACCTTAAGAGACCACTGATATTAAACAAAAAAGAGATACCCAGAATGAAGTCCACAGCTTGGTGTGACCAGTTCGCAATATTAGTATCATCTGGCTGCACAATAGCACACGCAGAAAGTAACAAGATGAACATAAGGCTTCGACTTACAGAGTTATAATAAGATGTATGAAGGACTGTACAAATCCAGTTAATTAGGCTACCAACACACACTTACAGAAGTAGTATCACATAGACCATGAGAACGAAAATAAGTTACTCAAAATATAATTACTTTCAAAACCAGTATCAAATAAATCACTTTCAAAATGCACATCTCGAATCTTGTCTCTGAACGAGCAGCAATCTGCTTCTTTTCGGATAAGCTGTTGTAATATAAACACTAGAAAAATCGATTGAAGAAAAATTAGGGCAAATCGATTGAAGAAAAATTAGGGCAAATCGATTGTGAGACAAAATTAGGGCAAATCGATTTAGCGAGTTTCAGAACCGATTATGGCAAAAGAATAGAAGAAACGAACCTGTAACCATTGATATCCAACACAATCTGCTTCGATTTAGCGACGCTGGTGAGCGAGTAGCGTTGTGGTGGTGGTGGATCGATTGACGATGTGGTGGTGGTGGATCGATTGACGATGTGGTGGTGGTGAATCGATTGACGATGTGGTGGTGGTGGATCGATTGACGATGTGGTGGTGGTGGATTGAGATCTGAGAAGTGACGATGTGGTAATGAGATAAGAGGGTGGGTTTCAATAGATATGAGGGAGTTCAAATTTTGGCAAAAAAAAAAAAAAAATATTAAGGCAGAGATTGTAAAAAAAACATAAGTAAAACACGTTATGACCCATATGTTATGACGTTTCTGAAAACGCGTCATCCCCAACTGTAAATTTACTCGTAATGACCCTTATTTAATGACTTCTCACTTTGCGCGTCATCTATTAGCGTGGGTCATAAAAAGCGGGTCAAGGATAGCCCTGTTTCTAGTAGTCGAAACGCCTTTTTTTAATAAAAATAGTGGGTAGGACAGTGTATTGGATAGATGTAACGAATAATTCGAGCTTAATTTGAGTAACAATGGAGGATTTATGGTTTAGTGTGTGAAATGTGTGTTTGTGTGTGAAAGGGAGGTTGAAGGAGATGTAGAGAGAGAAAGTAATTTAGAGAGAAGTATGTATGGTAATTATGTCAAAAGCTTATTACAAATTACATGGGGAAGGAGTATTTATACTCTAATCACAATTATAACTAATACTCCTTCCACTATTGAATATTTACAATTTAACACCATATTTATATTTCTAACAATCTCCCCCTTGGTGTTGAATTGTAAATGTTGCATCGTCTTCGGTCTTTAAATAACATGATGAGCCCATTTGTTGAAAATCTTCAATGTTGATTGGACTTTGAAGCTTTCTCATTGTCTTCAATGTCTTGTATCAACCTTGACTTTGAATCTTCTCAACAAACAAATATATTTGACGATGACTTATTAAATCTTGATCTTCTCTTGCAACTTTGAATACTTTGGAAGCATCTTTGAAATCTTTGTAGCTTTTGAGTTTTCACAACTTGAACTTTTGAATGTTGATTTCAACTTGATGTTGCTTGGAGAAGTAACTTGAATCTTTGAGTAACATGCGGAAGCTTGATTTTGACTTGGAATTCTTTTGAATACTTTTGGATGCGAAATCTTGGTTATCTTTGAATTCTCTTGGCAATGCGGAAGCTTGATTTAACTTTGAATTCTTTTGGCTTTGCGGAAGCTTGGTTTTGGAATGCGGAAATTTCATTTCTTGGTCTAACTTGTCTCTGAATCAACAATCATCTTGGAACACTCAATTCTTTGATCAATTAACACTTGCTCCCCCTCAAATAAACAACTATCTCGGAGCAACTTTATCAAATAAATGAACAATCTTCAATTTCTTGCTCCCCCTCAAACAAACAATCATTTCGGAGCATATTTAACGACTCATGAGTTTACTCTTGCTCCCCCTTAAATGAACAATCTTTGGATCTTAACAATCCAAGTATCTATCAAAAGAACAATCTTCATTCAATCTCAAACTTTTCTAATCATCAAACAAATGGTCAATTATTCAATAAATCTTTCAAATATCGACCATGTACATCATCTTGAATATACTCGATCTCGAATCAATCCTTTAACTTTCTCAAAACAATCTCTCAACTTAGCACGATAATTATTCACTTTCTTTGCCTAAACTAACGATCCTTTGAACATCCAAACACAACAATCATCCTCGAACAAGTTCTACCAATCAAATTCTACCTATATCCTTGAACTCTATCTATCAATCATATAATCATTTCTTCACCTTATGATGAAAATGTGAAACGGTTTCATCATACAATAATGATTGATAGCATAAATGATAGATCACAAAAACAATATTCAACCAAATTAACCCAACCCAATTCCCAATTCCCAATGAACCTATTGGTGAACTAGAATGTAAGGTTGCGTTGTTTGAAAAACAATCTTTATATGGTGTTTATGTTCTTTGTGTTTGTGCGAAGAGAAATGAAATCCGGATAAAAATGATCCGTTATCACAACCAAAAATCAAAAGGATTGATGGTGTGGCCTAAAATTACGATTACTATTTTTAGGACTTCCCATTATCATCGAGAAATGCACAAAGCTTATCTCTAAATAGTTCGGTCTATGGCTTTTCAACTGATAGATTGCTTTAAAGAATGTAATTCATGGTCAGTGTCACAAGGCGTTCGATAACCATGTCTTACTATCCTCAAAGACTTTTGGGAAATAAATCCGAGGTCACATAGACTTCTCGTTTACTCAACAAATTCATAAAATGAAAATGTGAGACCTACGTTCAACGCTGGAAAAGATGTTAGCATTGGTAGGATTTCCATTCGATCATCGTGGAATATCAAAAATATGATATCATTACGAATGTTCCGGCAATATCACAAAGATATGCAATGTCACAAAGACATATAAAGACTTGATGTGTCCTAGTCAAATGAAAGATATTTCAAGTACGCTCTAGACTCGATAAGTGATCAAATGAAGTCGGGGACCGGAGCAGAGTGTCTCCCTTTTTCAATATCAACATCTTCCAAATGAAGAGTCAATAGAAATGTGAAAATCTCCGTGAGAATAAACAAGCATTTGTTAAGAAATACTTGAGTGGTTAGGTAAAGATGTGCATTGCTTCACTGGGTCCATGAAGTCTTATTCAATATCGAGAAATCAACAAATGAAATCCGATAGGAACGTGTTGACTGTAACATCCCGAACTTTTATTTAACGTTTGACTAATGCCGTTAAGTCAATTTGGGGTGTCGTTAAGTCTTTACTTAATATTTGAATGTAGTTATGTGTGGTTAACGTAGATAAAGTAGTTAGGTTTAAAAGCCTAAATTTAATGACGAATAAAAGTGTGATTAATGTCGCTTAAAGGCTATGTAGTGCCTTTTAATGAAGGACTAATGTTGTATATGGTCAATAATGCAGTTTGTGGCCATAATGAAGGGTTTAGAAGTCCAGGGACTGATTTTGACATAGGTTGAAATCTAAAAACGGGTTTAAGGATTTGATGTGTGTAATTAGGGCTGATTTAGCAGCCATTAGCAATTAATAACTCACACACAAAGTCTCTCTAATCTTTTCTTGATTTCTAAAGCAATTAATCTAGTTTTTGGGTCTAACGATTGGGTGTTTTGGTGTTGGAATTGATCGATCATCTAGCCAAGCAGGTAATCACTGAATTATAGATGGTATTTTCAGATTTAGAAGTTGTTTAATAACGAACCAGATCTGATTAAAAAGGAGTTTTGCAAAGAATTAGGGTTTATGTGGTGTTTTGGTCAATTAATGTTCTAAACGATGTCAAACGAGTTTGTAATCGATCTTGATGATCAAAAGAGGTCTATGTATGTCAAAAACATGTTTTGGGTGAAGCCAAAGTTGATTGATTCTGGAAAAATGAAGAACGAAGTCGTTTTATGAATTCTGGTCGAAAATAAGCTTAAATCCGTTTGCTGATGCTAAATTCGTTTTCTGGAAGCTAAATTCGTTTTCTGGAAGCTAAATTCGTTTTCTGGAAGCTAAATTCGTTTTCTGGAAGCTAAATTCGTTTTCTGGAAGCTAAATTCGTTTTCTGGAAGCTAAATTCGTTTTCTGGAAGCTAAATTCGTTTTCTGGAAGCTAAATTCGTTTTCTGGAAGCTAAATTCGTTTTCTGGAAGCTAAATTCGTTTTCTGGAAGCTAAATTCGTTTTCTGGAAGCTAAATTCGTTTTCTGGAAGCTAAATTCGTTTTCTGGAAGCTAAATTCGTTTTCTGGAAGCTAAATTCGTTTTCTGGAAGCTAAATTCGTTTTCTGGAAGCTAAATTCGTTTTCTGGAAGCTAAATTCGTTTTCTGGAAGCTAAATTCGTTTTCTGGAAGCTAAATTCGTTTTCTGGAAGCTAAATTCGTTTTCTGGAAGCTAAATTCGTTTTCTGGAAGCTAAATTCGTTTTCTGGAAGCTAAATTCGTTTTCTGGAAGCTAAATTCGTTTTCTGGAAGCTAAATTCGTTTTCTGGAAGCTAAATTCGTTTTCTGGAAGCTAAATTCGTTTTCTGGAAGCTAAATTCGTTTTCTGGAAGCTAAATTCGTTTTCTGGAAGCTAAATTCGTTTTCTGGAAGCTAAATTCGTTTTCTGGAAGCTAAATTCGTTTTCTGGAAGCTAAATTCGTTTTCTGGAAGCTAAATTCGTTTTCTGGAAGCTAAATTCGTTTTCTGGAAGCTAAATTCGTTTTCTGGAAGCTAAATTCGTTTTCTGGAAGCTAAATTCGTTTTCTGGAAGCTAAATTCGTTTTCTGGAAGCTAAATTCGTTTTCTGGAAGCTAAATTCGTTTTCTGGAAGCTAAATTCGTTTTCTGGAAGCTAAATTCGTTTTCTGGAAGCTAAATTCGTTTTCTGGAAGCTAAATTCGTTTTCTGGAAGCTAAATTCGTTTTCTGGAAGCTAAATTCGTTTTCTGGAAGCTAAATTCGTTTTCTGGAAGCTAAATTCGTTTTCTGGAAGCTAAATTCGTTTTCTGGAAGCTAAATTCGTTTTCTGGAAGCTAAATTCGTTTTCTGGAAGCTAAATTCGTTTCTGGAAGCTAAATTCGTTTTCTGGAAGCTAAATTCGTTTTCTGGAAGCTAAATTCGTTTGATTCCCTTTGCGACGCAATAGCGACATAATTTTCAAATGGCCATATCTTTTGAACCGTGACTCCATTTTTGACAAGTAAGCTATCCCTAGAATCGTGTGAGAGTCTATTTTCTAATGGTAATGCTTTTAAAGGAGGATTTTGAAGTCAAGTTTCCTGAAAGGTTGAATTAGTGAGTGAAGGTCGAGTTTCGTCGGATTCTATGAGTCCTAAAGTATTAATCAAACCTCCAATGCATTTAGATTTGTCATGGGTCATATAGATAGGTGTTTAGGTCTGAGTTAGGACCTTAATGATGTGGGTATTAGCTTGTCTAATGATCGCTTAATGATTATAGGAGGTCAGGAATACTTGCTTTGCACAGTAACGTAGTTGCCTTTTGTCGTGCGCTCCTTTGAGGTAAGATACACTACTTTAACACGCTGGGGGATCAACTAAAAGCTGGTTTCAAATCGTAAACACTTCCATTCGGTATCTTTATATTGCATGTGGGCATATGGGTTTACTTGGGAGGTATTATGGGTTATGCAGTTGACCATGAGACCTGAGATGCAGTCCCTATTGTAGTGTAATGCAGTATTGCTTAATGTAATATGTAGTTATGCAGTTGATGAAGTTTAATGAAGTGTCTTGATATGTATGATATATAGAAATGAAGTTGATGTGTGATATGCATGCTTGACTTGTACGCCTAGTTCACTAGACTTGCTAGGTTGCTATGTCACTTGCACGTTTAAGGATCCAAACGTAATGGAGTTAAAGTGTGTGAATGTCTAGGAATGTGTGTTACCTAGACTATATGTGTGTGAATGTTTGGGAATGCAGGGACCCAATCTATATGTGTAAAATTGAGCTCATAAAACAGATGCAGTGAAGAGTGTTAAGCTTAACCCGTACTAGCCTTAGCCGGGCAAGTGCGTAGATGCAGTTGTTGCTTGGGTGGCTCCTCGCAACGTGGTCTTTATAACGCAGGGCGAGTAATACGAGGGGTTTGACCAACCTACATATACGGATTACTCAAGGATTGGCTTGCCATTCCTTAACGACGTAAGATGAGTAGTCTTTTGACTAATCATCCAGTCGGGTGTGATGCAGGGCACACTTATATGCAGTTAACGAAGATACGTGTGACAATGTGTGAACTAATGCAGGATAGGCACATTTAGGATGATTATCCTAATTGAAACGAAGTTGAAATGCGGTATATGTGTGAACGTGTGATGTGTGTTGTGCCTAATAAAACTTGTCTAATAATGAAGATTGTTTTAATTGGACAAATGCTTTTAAATCAAGTGTTATCTTACTTAGCTATTCTTATAGCTAACACTTGCTTCTTAATGTGGTTGTTCCCTCAGGTTTAGCTTGATGGAAACTAGATGCAGGACGTGTGAGCTTGGGTAGATGCAATGCAGGAGCCTTAGCTACCCTTAGACGATGCTTCCTTTAGACATTCGTTACATTTCGTATTTAATGTCGAATTTATGTAGTGATGTGTGAACGGTTGTTTTATGTTGGGCAACCGTTGGGTTTTCATTTGAACTATTGTTTGATATGGCATGTAACACCAAATAAATGCAGCAACCGAAATGTTTTTATCGGTTTTGACTTTTACAGTCTTTACTTCCGCAATTTAACACCGTTAGGTGAAAAGTTTTTGAAAACCCATATTTTTAAACGACGGGTGTTACATTGACCCGGCTTTTTGAGAATTTTGGGGAGGGTTTTCATTTCTTTTAGCCCTTTCTCACATCATCATTTCACTGTAACCTCTCACTTTTTGACTACTCCCTCATGTCCTATTTGCACAAACATCATCACCACACTCATAAACTCTCACAATCTAGAATAGAGAATTGAACTCCGGGGTTAGATCTCATCGACGATGACAAGATCATGTAGTTTTTATGAGTGACCTAAACTCTCATGTGCAAATCTAACACCGAACTCCTTTGAATATGATCGAAAATGGTTTGAAAATCTTCCAAAGTGTTTTAAAATGGAAATGAGTTTAAACACTTGGAAGTTTTGGTTTTATAAACAAACTCCCCCTAAATATATGCATGATATAAACAAAGTTTTAGCATATAAAGGGTGAAATGATGAGTATTTCTTGGAATTGAAGGTGGTGGTGGTGGTGGCATGTTTGATTCTGGTGGAGGTGGTTCATTTGATTCTGGTGGTGGTGGTGGTGGTGGCATTTCAGCAGATATAATTGGTTGGGTGACTGAAGCAATAGCAGATGTGTCAATATTTTTTCTTCATCACCCAGGAAATTCATGTTTACATCAAAACCTTCAGACATTGGGGAATCTACATCATCCTAATTTGGAGCCATCCCAACTGTCTGATCACCAGTCTGTTCACCAGCCTGTTCATGAACTTGTTCACCAGCCTCTACATTCAAGTCGATTTGAGCCTCTTGCTCACCAGATACATGTTCATCAGTCTGAACATCTTATTCGACTTACTCAACAACCTGCTCAATAATCTGGGCCGCATTTTCTATCTGTTCATCAGTCACCTGCCCAACAACCTCTACATTCTCTTCAGGTTCAAAAATCGGAGACCCATCCAAATTCATTACATCACCGAGGATGTCTTTCAGGATTCACCTGAACTCCAGCTCTCATCAGACGCCTGTTTGTTCTAGGTCGTCTGGAAGGTTCACAATTTCTGGTCCTTGACCTTCAGGAGCAACTTGTCTAATGGGTTGTACAGCTTCTATTATCTGTACATCTTGGTCACCAGAGGGTCCTTCACCAACTTGACCTCTACCTGGAGCTACTTCAGCTTCTTCTCTTTGAAAGGAGAGCATGGACTGAGGAATATCTACCTCATTCAGTGGAGATCTGAGGTTGGTCAGATCCCTCATATACTCACTCACAGAAAAGTGAGTAGTTTCAAAATCATACTGGTCTCCAAGAGCTCTTTTAAATATGAGTGAAAGAAAACGGATATAAGGAACAAAGGCTTTTCTACCTTTCACTCTAAGACGCTCTACCAGATCATCAAAAAGAATCTGAGCAAAATCCACTCTAAGTCCAAACCAGAGGCAGTAGGCAATCTGGAGATGGGTTTGATTTATCTGGTCTAACCCTCCAGAACTGCCTCCCAGACATTCAACAATATGGGTGAAGAAGTATCTCCATGAGTCTGATAGTTTGCTCATGTAGATAGTTCCCTTCCTGGATAGCTGGCCATGCTCATCCATTATATCTGTGTACCCCATCAGTCTGCACACTTCCTTTGTATTGATACCAGAAGGAAGTTCGATGGGCAACTCATTCTGTTCAAAATAATTCAATTGAAGAACAGACCTGAGTAGACTAGCAGTGAAACCCAAGGATCTGGTACCTTGCTTCAGAGAGTAAGTAATTGATGAAGTTTCATCATCATATTGTGCAGTGTACCAGAATTCACAGAGGTAATCGTGGTACATCCTCCCTGGATTTAATGTCAACGCACCATATAGTGGGCATGAGAGAAAAAATGTGTTTAATCTCCCAATAACAGATTGGGCATCATAAACACTGGAAAGTGAAAGTCTGGCCACCAGTTGTTCATGTTTATTCTTATAGCTTTTACCTCTAGAGTGATATGGGGTGCCTTGTCAACATTTTCTTTTGGATCATATTCAGCAGCGAGCAGATTTTTAAGAGATTTAGATTGTCTAGGTGCCATTATAAGAAGAATAGATGAAGATGAAATTGAGTATTTAGGGTTTAGATGAAGATTTGATGAAGGAATGAATGGAAATGGAGTAAATATGAGAGATGATGATGATTGGAAAATGAATGAAGAAGTAAATGAAGGAATTTGAAAGATTTGGGAGTAAATATGTTCGAAGTAAATGCAAATGAAATTGAAAGTGGGTATTTATAGGAGAGAGAATGTGGAACTCAAACGGTTTAATTTGAAATTATCAAATAAAATTTTGATCGGGTTCTGAGATCCGCATTAATTACATCACATCACACATAAATGTGTGACGGTTTACAGCCCACAAACAGTATCAAGTTGCTCTTTTTGACTTCCCAAGGTAAAATACCATCATTACGTTGAAAATTTACATGCCACGTAGGATTATAAGATAAATATCTTTAAAAAGTTTGCTTACGTGGCACGCACAATGACCAAGTATTAAAAAAAATATTATGACTTATTTCAGTGCATCTGGAGGTTGACTGGACACTCTAGTATCACTGGTGGATTAGTCCAGTGAAGTATGCACTGATGGTACACTGGAGGGACACTCCAGTAAAGTACCAGTGAAAACCATTTTGACATCAAAACCTTCAGACATTGGGGAATCTACATCATCCCAATTTGGAGCCATCCCAACTGTCTGATCACCAGTTTGTTCACCAGCCTATTCATGAACTTGTTCACCAGCCTCTACATTCAAGTCGATTTGAGCCTCTTGCTCACCAGATACATGTTCATCAGTCTGAACATCTTGTTCGACTTGCTCAACAACCTGCTCAATAATCTGGGCCGCATTTTCTATCTGTTCATCAGTCACCTGCCCAACAACCTCTACATTCTCTTCAGGTTCAAAAATCGGAGACCCATCCAAATTCATTACATCACCAGGATGTCTTTCAGGATTCACCTGAACTCCAGCTCTCATCAGACGCCTGTTTGTTCTAGGTCGTCTGGAAGGTTCACAATTTCTGGTCCTTGACCTTCAGGAGCAACTTGTCTAATGGGTTGTACAGCTTCTATTATTTGTACATCTTGGTCACAGAGGGTCCTTCACCAACTTGACCTCTACCTGGAGCCACTTCAACTTCTTCTCTTTGAAAGGAGAGCATGGACTGAGGAATATCTACCTCATTCAGTGGAGATCTGAGGTTGGTCAGATCCCTCATATACTCACTCACAGAAAAGTGAGTAGTTTCAAAATCATACTGGTCTCCAAGAGCTCTTTTAAATATGAGTGAAAGAAAACGGATATAAGGAACAAAGGCTTTTCTACCTTTCACTCTAAGACGCTCTACCAGATCATCAAAAAGAATCTGAGAAAAATCCACTCTAAGTCCAAACCAGAGGCAGTAGGCAATCTGGAGATGGGTTTGATTTATCTGGTCTAACCCTCCAGAACTGCCTCCCAGACATTCAACAATATGGGTGAAGAAGTATCTCCATGAGTCTGATAGTTTGCTCATGTAGATAGTTCCCTTCCTGGATAGCTGGCCATGCTCATCCATTATATCTGTGTACCCCATCAGTCTGCACACTTCCCTTGTATTGATACCAGAAGGAAGTTCGATGGGCAACTCATTCTGTTCAAAATAATTCAATTGAAGAACAGACCTGAGTAGACTAGCAGTGAAACCCAAGGATCTGGTACCTTGCTTCAGAGAGTAAGTAATTGATGAAGTTTCATCATCATATTGTGCAGTGTACCAGAATTCACAGAGGTAATCGTGGTACATCCTCCCTGGATTTAATGTCAACGCACCATATAGTGGGCATGAGAGAAAAAATGTGTTTAATCTCCCAATAACAGATTGGGCATCATAAACACTGGAAAGTGAAAGTCTGGCCACCAGTTGTTCATGTTTATTCTTATAGCTTTTGCCTCTAGAGTGATATGGGGTGCCTTGTCAACATTTTCTTTTGGATCATATTCAGCAGCGAGCAGATTTTTAAGAGATTTAGATTGTCTAGGTGCCATTATAAGAAGAATAGATGAAGATGAAATTGAGTATTTAGGGTTTAGATGAAGATTTGATGAAGGAATGAATGGAAATGGAGTAAATATGAGAGATGATGATGATTGGAAAATGAATGAAGAAGTAAATGAAGGAATTTGAAAGATTTGGGAGTAAATATGTTCGAAGTAAATGCAAATGAAATTGAAAGTGGGTATTTATAGGAGAGAGAATGTGGAACTCAAACGGTTTAATTTGAAATTATCAAATAAAATTTTGATCGGGTTCTGAGATCCGCATTAATTACATCACATCACACATAAATGTGTGACGGTTTACAGCCCACAAACAGTATCAAGTTGCTCTTTTTGACTTCCCAAGGTAAAAATACCATCATTACGTTGAAAAATTTACATGCCACGTAGGATTATAAGATAAATATCTTTAAAAAGTTTGCTTACGTGGCACGCACAATGACCAAGTATTAAAAAAAATATTATGACTTATTTCAGTGCATCTGGAGGTTGACTGGACACTCTAGTATCACTGGTGGATTAGTCCAGTGAAGTATGCACTGATGGTACACTGGAGGGACACTCCAGTAAAGTACCAGTGAAAACCATTTTGAAAGACTGGTAACCTCAAACGTGTACGTCAACTAATACAGACAACTGAGAGGGACACATTTACAAGGATACAAAAATTACCTCAAACACGCACTTCAATCTGTCCAATTACCAGTGAGAGGGACACATTTACAAAGCACCAGTAATATTTTCTGAAGAATTTGTCTAGTGAGAAAATAAATTAATAAATTCCCCTGAACTTAAAACATTTTAAGAACAAAAATAT